>CM076580.1:718471322-718892116 GCA_034641835.2 Pinus albicaulis | reverse complement strand
TGTGCCAATGGGCGCGACTGTCAGGCTATAAAGTGCGCCAGTCGAGTTTGCTATGGAAAAATAAAAATAGGCAATCCAACAAGCAGACTAGTGATGATCAAGCTGACCAAAAGCCAAAATCACAAAAAGAGCCAGCCAAAAGAGCCGATCAAGCAAGCAGAATCGAGAAACAACCGAAAAGACAAGACAATACTCCAAGTGTTAAGTTTATAAACTAAACCGGAGATTGACTGAAGCAGCTTTGATCTACTTCGCTAATGCAGAGCAATAGCGTTTCGAAGGCTATCTGGCTAACTTCAGGCTCCGTCTGTAGCTTACAAAGCAGAACAACAACAAGCTCCTCAGCGGAGTCGCCAATTTGTTGTGGAGGTAAATCCCCTCTGCGGACAGAGGCGATCCCTACTAGCCCAGACCGGGTCTAGCAACAATCGTCACACGCTATAGTGCAAGTTCCTAATTGCAAATAAACCAACTAGTGATGAAGGGTTACCTGGAATCCAACGTTGTCGCTTGTAGAGAAAGTAGCGCTCCCGTTCCTTAGCTCTGGCAGATCACGATCCTCATGATCTCTGTGACCGGACACCTGCACACACAAGAAACACAACAAACGCAAGCGTAAAATCTAGTATATGCAACTATATGTTAGTCAGAGAAGACATAACTCATTATCATCATCAACAACAAGAGTGGAACCATAACCAATAGTCGCTTATCATTAATCAATCAAAGAAGGATACAACCTGGCTCTGACGCTGAATTCTCCTTCGGAGGGTCGCCAGCGGAATACGTCTCGAAAAATCCTGTCGGGGATGGGACAAACCTCTCTCTTCGGATGTCTCGACAATAATCTCCTTGCTTGGATTTGGCCTTAAGGGAATGAATCAAGGCTCTTGCACCATAAGGCTCTGATGGCTCTTGGGAACTAGCTTGCAAAGGAGATGAGCAAGCTTTTATAGATGGAGGAAGGGGAGTTGGGATCCCTATAATCATGGGATTGGCCCTATCCTCAAGGAAGCTTCCATGAGAGGTGGCAAACCACTTCCTCTACATGTAGATTCAGAGCCAAACCACCCAACTCAAATTAGATACTAGTTTATGAATTGGTTAGGACGAAACTTCCGCCATTTATTTTTAAAAAACACTCCTTAAAATGGCTAGCGCGAGTGCGACTCTGAGACAGAGTGCCAATTGGCGCGCCCTATATGAAGGATTTCCCCCATTGGCGCGGGTACTAAACTGTCTTCCCGCGCTAATGCAAAAAGGGGTGTTTTTAGGGTTTTTTACAAGGAGTTGTCTTCAGGGCAATGAAAGCTCATGTTCAGATGGATGTCATGAAAGTGGTTTCAAGTCATGTCACTGCTCACAGGTCATGGAATGAGCCCTCCAATTGTGCAGGATGGCGAATTACAGGGACGGTGACAAATTGCTATTTAACAGGGTTGAATAATGTGTTTTTTAGAGGTATTTTCCAATATGTAGTTAAATTAAGGGTATTTTTTAGTATGTCATGAATGCACGTGATATGTCCGAGGTTCATTAAGTGAAGCCCTTGTGTTCCCTGAGTTTGATGCAACTATAATGGTGGTCTCAACTATGCTAGGTTGGGTTAGGCTTCCAAACCCACCCCTTCCCTTCTGGCATCACCAAGTTCTTGAAGACATTGGAAACAAATTGGGCAAATTAAAAAAAAAAAAGGATTTGAAAAGAACAGAGAAATCATTTTTCACCTTTGCTAGGATTTGTGTGGAGATTGATCTTAGCAAAGGGTTGTTGGATCTCATAATATTAAAACATAATAATTTTTAGTGGTCACAAATTATAGATTATGAGAACATGAAATTTAGATGTTGTGTATGCTTCCAAACAAGTCATCTTCAGAATTCATGCCCTCGGGCTAAGAAGATCCCAAAAAATAAGAAGAGACAACCAAATAATGCAAAAGGATGGAAGTTTAACGAACCCCCACTTCAGAAGATGAGGAGGAAAACAAAGACACAAATCTAGAACATATTGAAGATAAAATGGAGGGGGATGTTGTGACACAAGTTGGGTTCGTCACTCCTCCTTCAATGGATTCAGAAATATGAAATCATTAGCCTCTAGAGGGACATGGACACACAAAATGAGCACATGTCTTAGAGTGCTTAGATTTAGATAAAAAATCTCCTCATATGGAAGAGGGTCGTGAACTAGCTTTGGTTATGGTCGATCCAAACCCATATAGATGGAAAAATGCTCAAAAAAGGAAAAAATCAACTCTAGTTATCATCCATAAATTTTTTTTCTCTGTTTTTGTTCTTTTCTTGGCATATGCTCAATGTTTCTCTTTCATTTCTAGAACCATTGTCACACATATATGCTCACTATTGTTCAGTACATGTACTTTCCTAGTTTCTTTCAACATACACATTATGTGTCTACAAAATGTAATTTTTATTTCTCTTAATAAAAAATGCATATTTTTTCTTGTGGAATATATATATATATATATATATATATATATATATATATATATAGATGCACCACCATCTAGCCCAAAAGAGTGGAGTCATGAATACACTAATCACAACAGCATTAAAAATATCTTATAAAGAACATTTAAAATAAGAAATAGACCACCTAACTAAGGTATTTCAAAGTTTTGGATACAAAGCGAGGACAATACTAGAGCCATCAAAAGAGTTGAAAAAGATCCCTTCCTCTCAACTCTCAACCTTCCAATGGGAAACTGTAGAAATTATATAAACAATATGTATTTCAATGTATTCAATCCGATCATGCAATGTACTAAAGCAAGATAATAAATCCTTCTACAATTAATTATGCGGAAATTAAACATGATCGCCAATCACAACAAGTAAAGAAAGAAGCAAATCAATCCACAACACAGATGTTTCTCTTGGGGAAAGAAACCTGCTCAAAACCACTCTATCTATATTGTATATTCACCAAGGGATCATGAAACAATTACAATGCACTCTTCTCACAAGAGTCTCATGTACTCTGCTAATCGTCTCACACTTATCTAGATAAAATTGGTCCAACTATTAGCCAATTCTCAACCTGTCTTTAGCCTACCTTGCTCATGCAATCCCTGTGGAATGAAATCCCAATTCCTTAGGAATTTCAGCTTTCCTTGACTGCGCAAGGATCATGGGAAATATTGTGGTGTTTTAAATGCATTCGGGCAATTTGCTAATAATACAACTGATAGTCAACTTCCCTTTAACCTTTGTCTCAACTGGGTCTCCACTGGAACTGACATGCATGCATATATTAATAGTAAATCATCAGTTTCATGGAAAATCACTGCATTTGAATTAAATCTGATTTAATTCACTTGATCTCTCACTAGTGCAACAAACAATTACAACTAGTTCAACTGACTTTAACTCACTTAACTGAGTTAACTAATTTCTCATGCATTAAAATCATGCACTTAACTGCAACTTGAACTCTATAACTAATAGAATCACTCTACATGCCTCACCAACCACCCTCACCTAGAAATTCATGAGCTAACTGAGTCTATCACACTCAGTTAACTATTACTAGTGTTTATGAGATAAAATTACATTTTATTGTCCAATTTAATTAAGGGATAATTAAATTAGACACATTTACAATTTATTAAATAAATTGAATTGCACACTAATGCATCGCTAGGACCCATCACTACATGACCTGTGGTCCCACACTAGTGTATGTGTTGTCATGTTGTTTCTAGATGCCAATTTCACTGTTTCTTGTTGCAAATTTCAACACTCCCTCTCAACAAGAAAGGAATCAATATGTCCCAATTCGGTACCTTGGAATGTTCTTGCATGTGACATGCAACTATTGCATGCAACACTTCTCTAGTGTTGTTCGCACGTGCAACTCTTGCATGCAACACTTCTCTAGTGTTGTTCGCACATGCAACTCTTGCATGCAAAACTTCTGAAACTGACTAGCCTCCAACCAACTGAATCAATATAATGCATATGTCATCAGAGTCTTCGTACTGTTGCTAGCTACTGCACATGTCTACTAGAATCTCTGCGCTGTTGACATCTGCATCCATGCACTCTGCACTGCTGACAACTCTGATCTGCGCTCCAATATCCGACACATGTCACTCTGATTTTTGTCTTCTTGACATCTGACTGCATCAATCTAACAGATCCTTCCTACTACTGCTGTATAGTGGGCTCCCTGTAGCCAGGTTCGATCCATGAGACAAACCATCTCAATGAATCCTTCCCAATTTATTCTTGGGATTAATTATGCACATCGCCCCACCTCACACCTAGATGTATAGCGGCATGTACTCCCTCTTTTCATATGGCTCGAAATTCCCCCCTCCTAGAGGTCTCTACTTGAGTGGTTTCTTCCACTCCATGATTCTCATCATGTGGCTGCTCCACATCTTGAGGTTCATCCTTAGGAACCAAGAGTTCCTCATCTGCATGCAAATAAAGCTCCCTCTCAAGGGACAATCACATGGATTTATCACACTTCCCATGGTACATCCCTTGCATGTGTATATATGCGCAAGAGTACCCTTTGGGAGCCCCGTAGAAATCTGCTGCATGACCTTCAAAGCTCCGTGGAGTAGATGACCCAATTTCTTGTGCCGTAACTCACTCTCATCCCGGTTGACCACTTTGTCTGCTTTACCCATTAATGTTGTGCAATGCTCTACATCAAGTTTATAGAGATTCTTCACACAAATCCCAATCGTCTTGGCTTGTCCTGTGGCTTTGTGTCGAAGGAAAGCTTTCCCTTCACAGAAAACCACATCATAACCTCTATCCTCCAACATTGCGATTAAAACTAAATTCTTTTTTAAGCTTGGTACATGCATTACATATTTTAATAAGAAGGGTTTACCTCAATCTCTCTGGAAGGTAACTGTACCAATCCTTGTAGCACTGTACTACCCATCATCATCCATTTTGATATGCATATGGAGGTCCTTCTCCTGCAAGCTACTGAAAAGTTCTTTGTCTCCCATCATGTGGAAAGATGCACCAGTATCCAAGTACCACACTGATCCCATCGCACTTGACACCATGCATGCGATAAGCGAGAAGTCCAACTCAAATTGAGAGGCCAAAGCCTCACCAGCTGCAGATCCTGAAGCTTTCTTGTTCTTCTTCTTTTGTGGACAATTAGTGGCATAATTTCCATGCTCGTGACAATGAAAACATTTCACTCTGGACATGTCACGCTCCTTGCCTTCTTCGACATTCCCAGATTTGGAATAGGATTTATTTCCTTTCCCCTTCTTCGCCTTACTAGCCAAGGCACAATTTTCTTCATCATGTGTCTTAGATGAAGATCCATCCTTGGTATTTCGCCTGAATTCTTCTTGCACCAAATCCGACCAAAGTCGTTTCCAATCTGGTAGCTTCTCCCTCCCATTGACATAGTCTGGATAACTATGCCAACCCTTGGTAAGGCTTAGAAGAGCTAGGCTCACCAAGTCATCATCCACAACAGTGATTCTGATGCTTCCAAGCTCATCTTGACATTGGACAAACTTGGTTAAATATTTCAAAATAGTGTCACCTTTCTCCATTTTGATTTTCCTAAGCTTGTCTCTCAGTGCCAATTTTCTGTGGTCACTGTTACTCTGAAACAGATCTGTTAAATCCTTCCACATTGCATATGGATTCACTTTGCCATGGATACTTGAGACAATGTGGCCTCGTACTCCCTCCAATAAGATCCTCCTCGCCCTTGCTACCTTATATTGCCAAGCATAAAGAAGAGTGGCATCTGCTGCTGCAGGCCTGGGAATATCATTCTCAATGAATTCTTTCAACCTGTTTTCCTCGAGCACTACATCCATTCTGTCTTTCCATGCAATATAATTAGAGCTGCCCTCGAGTGCATACTCCAATCTCAAGCCATTGAAAGCCATCTTGATCCTCTCTCCAACCAAAGAATACTTCTACAAATTCGAATGCTATTCAGTCACAAACTCAATTTCTTCTCCACTATAGTGATTTCCTGTGCTCTGATACCATGTAGAAATTATACAAACAATATGTATTTTAGTGGATTCAATCTAATCATGCAATTTACTAAAGAAAGATACTAAATCCTTCTACAATTAATTCTGCGGAAATTAAACACGATCGCCAATCACAACAAGAAAAGAAATAAGAAGATCAATCCACAACACAAATGTTTTTTCTAGGGAAAGCAACCTGCTCAAAACCCCTTTATCTATAATATTGTATATTCGCCAAGGAATCATGAAACAATTACAATGCACTCTTCTCACAAGAGTCTCCTACACTTTGTTAATCGTCTCACACTGATTTGGACAAAATTGGTCCAACACTTAGCCAATTCTCAGCCTGTCTTCAGCCTGCCTTTCTCATGCAATCCCTATGGAATGCAATCCCTATTCCTTAGGAATTTAAGCCTTCCTTGACTACGCAAGTATCATGGGAAATCATGTGGTGTTTTAACTGCATCTGGGCAATTTTCTAATAATACAACTGATATTCAACTTCCCTTTAACCTTTTCCTCAACTGGGTCTCTACTAGAACTGACATGCATGCAACTATTAATAGTAAATCATCAGTTGCATGGCATATCACTGCATGTGAATTAAATTTTATTTAATTCACTTGATCTCTCACTAGTGCAACAAACAGTTACAACTAGTTCAACTGACTTTAAATCACTTAACTGAGTTAATTGATTTCTCATGCATTAAACTCGAGCACTTAACTGCAACTTGAACTCTATAACTAATAGAATCACTCTACATGCCTCACCAACCACCCTCAACTCGAAATTCATGAGCTAATTGAGTCTATCACACTTAGTTAACTATTACAAGTGTTTATGAGATAAGATTACATTTTATTGTCCAATTTAATTAAGGGATAATTAAATTAGACACATTTCCAATTTATTAAATAAATTGAATTACACACTAATTTATCGCTATGACCCATCACTACATGATCCGTGGTCACACACTAGTGTGTGTGCTTTCATGTTGTTTCTGGATGCCAATTTCACTGTTTCTTGTTGCAAATTTCAACAGAAAGCATTCCTCCCCTACATCAAGGGTACCATTGAAAATATTTATAAGGTCCTAAGAAAAAAATGAACTACATCATCATTCAAACCTCTTGAAATCATCAGACACAAGATGAGATTTTTCAAAGATAATATGAACCACCTCCAACTACATGGAGTGTATAAGGTTACTTTTTCATGTGGAATGTGTTACATTGGTGAGACATGATGATCCTTTACAGTAATAATTAAGGAACATGGAGCTAACGTAAAGAATGAAAGGATACACTCCTTGGCTCTTGAAAAACATTATTCAAACACTAAGCATTACTTATGCCTTGAAGAAACTAAGATCATTGCCAAAGAGAGCCATTACTTCAAACAAAGATTATAATAAACATTGGAAATCATAAAGAAACTTGATAATCTCAACATAGATGGTGGATTGGAAGTTAGAAAGTGTAGGATCCCCTTGCTCACTGTTGAAGCCTCAAAAATCGCTGCTTCAAACATTGGGGGATAACCACCTGGTCGGGACCTTAGGACAACTCCTTTTCCATTTGGGATGGTGGCTCTGACTAGATTTATAGGACCAGTTTCCTAGTAATTTAAATGGGTTGGAAATGGAATGATTGGATGGGGGAAAATGGGACTAAATGATTGAAATAAAAATACTAACTAATCTTATTTAAATACTGATAAATAAATTCTAAAACTAACCTGGGTATCATATGTGAATACAACTTTAAATTGTTTCAATTGAACAATAACCATAAAAATGTACCACAGCTTAATTGAAATGTGCATCAACAAATAAAGATAACTTTGTTTAAGAAATTTAAACAGAGTTATATTAACATATTGTATTCATCATTATATATCGCTTGCATATACTTTTGAAAGATAAATATTTCCAATATACTCAGAATTGATATATATAAAGAAATATTGTGAAACGAAGTACATATAAACGATAGCAAATTTAAAAGAGAATATCATATAACAAAAGAAACTAACAGTGAATAGATAGAAATACCATATCCATCTTGAGACTTTCAAATGCAATATGATACTCTAATCCAACAATTCCGATGTAAAATCAACTTCAAGGTACAGAAATGCAATTCTTAAAGATAATTCCACACAGAATCACTAGATGCGATCCTTTATAAAAGAATATAGGAGTAATGGAGTACAGAAATGTAATCTCCAAGTCAAAAATATTACAAATTAAGGACCCCTTTCTAAATGCATGAAAGGGGTTTAAATAGGTGCCTAACAAAAATAACTAAAAGTACTCATACAATCTATCTTAATTAAAAAAAAAAAAATCTGAAAACAAAAATGCGAGGTTGATGAAAACTGACTCATTGATCATCAGTTGAGGTGGATGCGCGAAGGTGGCAGATATTGAGCATATCTTGGACTTCTGTTGGCCGACTCATTTTTGAATGTAACTGCCCAGTGTATGTAGCATCAGATAATTCAGGAATGATACAATGAATAGCATTCGAAAGGAATTTGATGGCCATTTGTTGGCTGTGTGGCTTGATCAGATAAGTCCACATAATATCCCATGAAATTCCTTGAAGTTTGCTAATCTGTTGATTTTTATTGATTATCTCTTCTTTCCACCTGGAATCAGCTTCTTTTACTTTAGGTAACTCGCCAGGGGTATAATCTGAGATCAAATTGGTAGCGGACAAGCTGTCATTAATCAATTGTGTTGCATTATTCATTAAACCTTTAGCCCTTGATGTGGCTCTTTCTGATTTCATTAACTGCTGTTCCAATTCCATAAATAAAATTTCCTTGTGTCTCTCTTCAATTCTAGGAAGATTAGCTTTTCTTCCCTGCTTTGTATCCTGCCATGAAAGGAACTTGGAAATTTAATCATCAGCATCAACAATTTCTTGCCTAAGAGTGACTGATTTATCTATCAAAGATGATGTTATTTCGCACAAAGGCTCAATTTTTGTCAACTTTAGAAAAAATTCATTTAACTGTTGAGATAGCAGTTTGTTTATTTCAAGAGCTTTAGTTATGAATTGAGCTAACTTAGGATAATCCCTAAACTTGTCCAATGCTGATTGGAACATTTTTTCTTGTTCAATCTTTGAATTTCTCTCACTTTGTAGAAGATTTTGTAGCTTTTCTACCTCTTGATTCAACTGTTGCTGTTTGTCCAAGGCTTGTTCATCAATCTTCTTATTTTCAAGGCTGAGGTGCTCTTCTAGTTGTTTATTTCTGAGTTCTGCATCCTGTAATTTCTGCTCCAACTGAATAATATTTTGTTGATCTCCTGCAACCTGTTCTTCAAAAATAGCAATTTGCACATCTTTTTGTTTTACCAGTTGTGTAAATTCGGAAGCTTTATCTATAGTGGTAGCACTATAGGCACCTGCATACTGAGATAATTTGGTGAGATCCTCAGATGGATCCACCTCAGCATTTTTATAAACAACATTTAGAAATCCCCCCTGTGACGCCAAAAGTGCATCTTGATCCGTCCTCCTTATTTTTCTCTGTTTCCTCACCACAGCCCTATGTTTGGGACTGTAGAATATGTCTAAAGGAGGGATTTATTCTATCTTTAGCATAATTTCTCCTGTGGGGTTTTCAGGAATAATTTCTACATCCTGATCTTTGGGATTATCAACTTGAGGAGTATTTTGCAGTCCTATCTGTTGGGCAAATTGATGATATTGGCTCAACAAATGAGAAGAAACAACCAGTTCAGTATCTACTTTCGCTCCAAGTTGAGAACCTGCATTATCATTCTTGGGTGCCTGTTCAGTGTTTTTACTTTCTTTGCTTCCTTTTTCAATATGTACAAGGGCATCAGTACCCGTGCTCTCTTTTTCTGTTTGAACTAAAGGCTTCTGTATATCTTTTTGAGCAGTTGTTTTTGTCTTGGCAGTGCCAGTTTTGCTGTTGTCATCCTTTTTTCCCAGAACAGGATCAACTCCTGTTACCTTTTTACCAGAAGTACTTCCTGCTAATTACTGTTGCGATGCTTTCTTCTGTGTAGGAGCTTTCTACTGATCAAGAGGCACTTTAAGTAACCTCTGACTTCTAAACAACAAAAAAAATTTCATGTCCTCAGCCTGCAACTTGGTCTTGGCTAAATCAAAAACTTGGGATATATCATCCACAGAAACAAATAAATAATCAAAAATGTCTGGTTCATGTTTGAACCTAGCAATCGAAACAGAGGTAGTAAAATCATACGCCACTTTCCTTGGGTCGTATTTCCTTCCAGAAATTGTTGAAAGTTTAAGATCATAAATCTTACCAACCTCTTTCTCAGCACGAGTGAAACTATTAAGAGTATAGTCACCACAATTAAAAGGGAAGGTAGGCCACATAAGCTTTTTATTGCTTTTCAAAATTCTAGACATTCCGTGTACTGTTAGTTGATAAGAAATCTCCTGAGCTAACAGCTTATCTGGAACGTATAGGGGAAGGATATGTGGCTCAACAGTACTCCCAAAAATTCTGATATAAGTGAATCCTTCTTCCCCGAACCAATCTCCGATAGAGGGCAAATCATTCTTGGCTTTATTGGATAGTCTAGGAGGGAAATGGAAAAAAATGGTTTGGTAAATTGGAAGGAGAAAACCATGGAAGACTCTGTAAATATGATGTTTTAAATGTTCCTTCCATAAGAATTTGTGATACACATGAATAGGGATAGGTTCCTTTGGAGTCCATTTCCAACCTAGCATTGGGAATTCAGAATTAAAACAGAGGGCGTCTAAGATATAAGCACAAAAATGGAAAGGGGTTGAATTCACTGAATTCTTGTCTTTTCTATACTCGAGAATTCGATTGGCTATCTTATCAGACAAAATGACAGCCCAATCCATAATTTCAGAACTAACAGCAGAATGAATTAACGGGACCATTTGAATAGAAAACCTAGTAGAGTTATCGTTTCCGAACAACCTACACATCATCGCTGTGGCATAACAATATGGAGGCGAGAGAGACTCCACAGAGTACATACTTGATGCTTACTGCTTATGCTTCTCACGGTTATTCCTCCATTCTTTGATTGGCTCTGCCTAGTTTGGATGTTCTGCAGCATATTCCTTGAGGAAGTCTTTGTTGTAAATCTTTTGCGGGTTGGGGAGATGGTACATTGCTTTAATATCTTCTGCCCTGAATGACTCGAACACTGATCCAGAAGTAGAAACAAAAGTCCTGTTTTGAATGGTCACATTGTCAATGACCCATCTGATAACATCATAGTAGGGACAAATGTTTGCCCGAGCAGCAACTCGGTGTAAAAATGAATTTTCCAATGCACTGAGTTGAGTTTTAGAGTCAGAATCTGAATCTTCTTCATCAGGAACAGTTGCCTTAGACACAATAACCTTAAGTTTCTCTTTTTCAATCAAATTGTATACATTCTCCCATGTCATCTTCCCCAGTCCTTGACAGGAGGTGTATGTGACTAGCTTGAGCCTCACCGGTTTCTCCTTGGGCGGCATGGTTAATACAGGGGCTTTTGCAATAAGAGCAGCTTTAGATTTTCTGCTTCTCTTTGACATTTCAGTGTCGGGAAAATTCTCTTTGGTTCTGCGAATGAAAGGATTCGAATTTTTGTTCTGCAATTCAAATGAATGCCTTCAGCCGAAATAGAATATAATAATGAGAACAACTATCCAAAGATCTATTTATTTAATTATCATCTAATCTCCCCGTATTTACAACATAAATTCCCTCCAAGCGGTCACATTCACACATTGAAAACAAAATAACCCATGATCTTTTATCTGATTTTCAATTAATGGTGTCGTACAATCGGAGATCGGCGCATCATTGGAATAAATGTTAAAATTCACTTTTGATTCTTTTCGATGCGATGAATAAATATAAATGCGAAATAACAATCACATCACAAGTCTTCAATGGTGCGCAAGATAATACAACATAATTCATGCCGATTTTCCGATTGCGACAATCGCATCGCAATTTGTTTGAAAGGAAAAATAACAACGATATTTACCAAATCCCGATCGCATCGGAGATTTAAAATGGAATGGACCGTTTAATACTATCTCTGAAAATGCGATTGCGATTGAGCGCGATCACATTGAAACTTTTGAACGAAAGGAATGCAATGATTAACTTTCTTCCGAAATGTAATTGTGATAAATCGCATCGCATCGGTCATAGATAAAAAAGTGCAATACTTAATACCAATCCAAAATGCGATTGCGATTGAGCGCGATCACATCGGAACTTTTCAAAGCAAAAACAACTCTTTAAAAGTACTTCTTCGAATTTCCGATTGCGAAAATTGTTCATCTTAACATATTATTAAGTATAAAGTCTTTTTAATATGTTCAAATATGTTAAAAGATCTTCTAACTCATCGGATCGAAAAGTTTTTAAAGTTTGTAGACTTTGTGAATAAAATGTGATATGCATCCTTTTATCCATTGATATTTTATTTCTATTTTAGGGAAAAAGATATATAAAAAGGGGACCTATTTTTAAATGGGATTTATTTAAAAATTTAAAAATGGGGAGTGTTGTTGTACAGTACAACAATTGGCGATTCACTGGAAGAAACAGTTATCTCTGAAAAATGAAATGAATACTATATTTCTAGTAAGTAAAAATTTCTAAAGATAATGAAAACTTTTCTTAAGATAATTCAAATAAAATCTAACTGTGAAAAAGAATAAAAATCATTTACAATTTCTTTCTAATTCTTCAAGGATAAAAACATTTTTGGGTTATCTCAAGCTTTGATTGGTTGATAATAATAAAGTAAGTGGATTTTCTCAAGTTTAGCTTATGTAATATACTCTATTATCATAGGTATTGCCTCTGCTGCCAGTAAACGTTCATAGTCTCGACAGGGTTACCTTTTAACCATCAACCATTCATTGTCCCATCCAATTAAGATTAGGACTCTTTAAAAATAAATTCATAAGACATATTTTTTCATATTTTCGTCTTTTTATTTATTTTTCTTAATTTAAGAGCCATTGTTCTGGTTTGGTAGCCAGTTAGTAACAATGCCATTCACTAGCTGTAATTAAACTGAACAAGCTGGCTCGTGATGAGACCCCTTGTCTTACTTTTATAAGCCATTACCCTGTTTTGGTATACAATATTGGTAATGTCAGTTTGATTATTTCCTATGATCATGGTAAGCAGGCTCGTGATGAGACCTCTTATCTTCTAAATTTGGTCATATAATTTCTTTAGAATTACATTCTAAAAAATCACAATCGAAATGGATGGGGTGAAATAGTTGTATCCTTAAGAATAAATGGATGATAATTCTCAGAGTTTTTTTGTTTTCTAAAGCTTGAAAAGGTCTTTAATTTTTAAAGATAACCTTTCTCTGCTTAATAAACTTATAATGATTTACATTTTCCTCAAAGTTTCATAAGATCATGCAAATGTTTTAAACAAATTTTCAAAGTTTAACATTTTATTTTAAACTATATAAAAATTGTAATCAATTCCCTAAAAATTCTTATTTACTTAAAATAAGTATTTATAACATTCTTTCCAAGACAACTTTCTAATAGTAAAAAGTCAATCAAAGACTTTTAACAACTTTTATTTACAAAACTAAATATAAAATTTGCAGAAAGGAATATGTACAAGTAAGAAAGGGTTACCCCCTTATGAAAAGAATTTTTTTAAGACAAGCCCATTTACAAGAAGAGATTCTCTCTTTCTTATTAAATCTTGAAGTATGAATGTATATGAGCCTATCTTTTCAGCGATCTAAAATGGTCCAAGCCACATCTTCTGAAATTTGGTATGCTTACCTTTTTCTTCATGTGCTTTATCCCATTTCAGAACAAGATCACCAATTGAAAATTTTTTTGAGCCGGTGGAATTTGAATCAAAAGAAGATTTAACAAGCTGTTGATGTTTTTCATGAACACTTCTTGCTTTCTCTCTATCCTCTTCTAATTTTAGGATTTGATCAAATCTCAATTGAACAGATGAGGAAGGATTTTCTTCAATGAATTGCACCAGGGCTAATGATGGAAGAGCTAGATTTGATGGTATCACAGCTTCTTTACCATAAACTAAATTGAAAAGTGAAGTTCCAATAGAAGCTTTAAGAGTAATACGATCAGCCCATAATGCAAAGATTAAAGACTTGTGCCAATTCTTTTGGCTTTGATCAATAGTCATTTTAATGATTTTGAGGAGATTTTTGTTAGTGGATTCAGCTAAACCATTACCTTGTGGATAATAGTTTGCAGAATATTTCAATTTAAAACCTCTATTAATTGCAAAATACATTATACTATTACCAGAGAAATAAGATGCATTGTCAAAGACTAGAGCGTTAGGTACACCAAACCTGGTAATGATGAATTGATCGATGAAATCAATAATTGCATCAGAGTTGACTACCTTTAGAGGAATTGCTTCTACCCATTTTGTGAAGTAATATGTTGTTGTGAGAATGTACTTGTGCTGTTTGGAAGAATGAGGAACTATCTCACCAATAATATCAAGCCCCCATTGCTCGAATGGTTATTCAATGTTTACTGGTTGCAAAAAAAAAGTTGGCTTCCTCTGTCTTCCACTAGCAGTTTGGCAAAGTTTTCTTTTTCTCACATAATCATGTGTATCTTTAAAAAGGGTAGGCCAATAATAACCAGCATGAATAATTTTGTGGGCTGTTGTATCGCCTCCAAAATGACCTCTTGCTAGTCCATCGTATAATTCCTGCAAAACCTTCTTTGCTTCAGTCTTTTCAAGACATCTTAGTAAGATTGAATCATAATTTTTTCTGAATAACACATCAACAATGATTTCATATTTAGTAGCCTTCAATCTTAAAGCACATTTATTCTTATAGCTGAGATTAGAAGGAGCATACCCATTTTTCAAGTAAAATATCAGATCAGCATACTGAGATTCAAAATCTGTAACACTTATCTGACTTACTTGAATAACATTCTCTGGATTTTGATTTTCTGGTATATTATGAGCTCCTGCTAATAATCTGTAAAAACCTTGTCCTCTAACAATCTTTGTTGGTTTAATGTCAATATCATATTCTTGCAAAGCTGTCACCCAATTAGCCCTTTTTTCTCCTACTTCTCTTTGAATTAGTAATTGTCTTACTGTTGAGAAAGGAACAATCACTTTTGTGTGTGTTTTTAAGAGAAAAGGCCTAAAATGCTTGATTGACTTAAATACAATGAAAGCTTGTTTTTAAACATCAGAATAATTCAGCTCAACTCCTTGCAGATTTGAGCTGAAGAAAGAAATCGGTGCTTCGATTTGTTGATCATTGAGCTGTGTTAAAACAACATCATAAGAAGTTTCGGTTGCCAAAGTATATATAATAAAATTATTGGAAAAATTAGGAGTATTCAATGTAGGTGCATCAATAATTGCGTTCTTGATTGCATTAAAGGCTTCTTTTTCTTTATAACCCCATTTGAATACCGAATTTTTCCTAATCATATTCTGCATAGGCAAAACAATTTGAGAAAAATCTGGAATGAATCTTTTTACAAAATTAATCTGACCTAGAAATGATTGCATGGAATTTTTATTGTGAGGTAAAGAAATGTAAAAAATTTCTTTAACTCTATCAGGATCGATATATATACCATCTTTTGACACAACAAACCCTAAGAGTTTTCCTTGATCAAGAGCAAAGAAAGATTTCTTTGGGTTTAATGAAATACCAAATCTTCTACATCTTTCAAATATTTGTTTCAGATCTTGTAGATGATTGGATCTCTTCTTTGAATAAACTGTTATGTCATCAAGATAAATAAAAACTGATCTATTAATCAGACCCTTAAATGCTATGTCCATGGCTCTCTGGAAAGTAGCTCCTGCATTTACTAAACCAAAAGGCATTTTCTGATAAGCATAGGTTCCCCATTTGGTTCTGAAAGTGGTTTTCAACCTATCATCTGGATGTACTAGAATTTGATTATACCTTGAAAATACATCAAGGAAGGATATGAGTTCAGAACCAGCTACCTTTTGGAGAATTTGCTCCATAGGTGGCAATGGGAAATTGTCCTTTTGACACACCTTGTTCAAATTCCTGAAATCAATACAGATTCTAATGTCACCATTTTTCTTCCTGACAGGTACCATGTTGGAAACCCTGTTAGAATGCCTTACAGGAAAAATGATTTTGGCTTTCAGAATTTTGTTGAGTTCTGTTTTGTTTTGATCTTCAAGATTTGGATGAATCTTTCTTAATTTCTGCTGAACAGGCTTAACATCAGATAGCATTGGAATTGTGTGTTGAATTACAAAAGTATCATAAGTCTTTAAATCCTCATAATTCCAAGCGAAGACATTCTTATATTTACTCAAAAGTTTAATGAAAGCAGATATTTCTTCTGGAGTTAAATTGAGACCTAGATTAACATTCTGAGGTTTAGAATCAGAACCAAGATTTACTAATTCAAACTTCGGAGTTGAACTTTGAAGTTTAGCATTAGTAAATTTCTTGAATCTGTCCTTAATATCACAAAGATCCTCAAGTTTAACAATAGATTTAGGAATCTGATTTTCATTACTTCTTGAAGTAATTTGCAGATCATGATCGTCTTCATCAATAATTTGTTCATCATATGATTTCTCAGAAGTTAATAAATTCAAAATATCTTGATCATGGTAGAATACTCTCCAGTTAGTAACATTATTTGGGACAGATGGATGAAAAATCAATTCTACAAAAAATCTATCAGGACTGCAATCTTCAGCAGGGAGGAGTTTGGACACAACATTAGCTAACAAGTCAGCTGATGTGTTCTGGTTTCTAGGAATAGAAGAGATATTAAATGCTAGAAATTGAGTGGTAAGATCTTGTACTAGGGTTTGATAGTGTTTAATATGCCGTGAAAGACAATGGATGGTATTCCTTACTTGTCTTATGACAATTTCAGAATCTCCATAAACTTTCAGGTATTTTACATTTAACCCTATGGCCTTATAAAGCCCTTGAATCAAGGCTTCATATTCAGCAACATTATTAGTGCACTCAAATTCTAATCTACATGATAACATAGTTTTCTCTCCTTTTGGATCAATTAGGACGCATCCTGCTCCTGCTCCATCATTAGATTTCGATCCATCAAAATATAATGACCAAAATAAATTTCTATCTATAGGTTTATATACAAAAGAATCAGAAACATTTACAATTTTGGAAGAATCAGATTGTGAAAAATTTTCAATTTGAGAAACAAAAGTATTTACAGAGAATGGTGATTGTGGTGCAGTAAAATTTTCAAGAAAAGACTCGGCAGAATAACCTCCAAGAATATTATTGTTGAAAGCTACAGGTTCATTAGGTTGTTTGAATTCAGTTACAGTGTGTGTCATATGTTTCTCTGATTCGACTTTGATCTAATTAGGTTTCCCTTTGTAGGGAAGCCACCTATGTGAATAATCGGTTGAGATATAACCATTAAGTTTTGCAGACCAGTCCCTGCTTAAGACCAACCCATAGAATTCCTAAACATCTGCAATTAGAATATCAATTCTTTGGACAATCCTAGGGTCAGAGGCTAGTCTAATAGTGACTGAATTGATTTCTCCAATAACTTGAACCTTGGAGTGATCCAATTATACAATGTGAACAACAGACTTCTGAGGTTCGATATTCAACTTAGCACAAACTGAAGAAGGCATTATATTGGAAGATGCTACCGAATCAATCAAACAATTATGCAAATTCTTATTGTAGATTTCATAGGTTAGCAGAAATGGAGGTGTCTGGGAACCTGATCTTTATCCAATAAGAACAGTGTCAGATGCATCTACTTTTTCTGGTGGCTTACCAGTCCCTTTAGCTGCTTTATCTACTACACCACTTGGTAGAGGAGCAATAGGTGTAGCATTTAACTCTTTTAATAACAGCTTTTGTTGATATTTGAGTTTGCTGAGTTCATGTAATGAGATATTCGCTCTAGTCTTTTTCATGTCCTCAAAAATATTATAATCCATTGGATCTGATACTACCAGAGTTTTGGATGATGATGTGGGAGGATTGAGAGATGATGGCTGATTCTGAGTGGGTAATGAAGAAGTCTTTTTCACAAGAGTTTTGTCTTTGGTACTTGGAGTTGTATTTTTCTTCTTCAGAACAATTTGAACAGGTTTCGATATAGATTTTCTCCTTGTACTTACAGGCATAGCTTCTTGTTCCATGTCACTATATGAATTAGGAATAATTAAATCCCACATTCCACTTAGTTCAACTTCTTCTTCTCTTTCATCTTCTTCATCTGATATTAGAGGATTCTCTTCTTCTTCTTCATCTTCTTATTCTGCATTGGAAATTGCATTGGGAGGTTTTGATTCACTTTGATTTCTCTTGAAATTTCTAAATGGTCTCTTTGTAGAAGTCTCTGCTACCTGCTTCTTGATCTCAACCATCTCATTAGACATGGTTTTAAGAACTTTTTGTAAACCCTCCATGTCGTATGGATCTCTTGATGTCTTTTTCTTGGAATCATCTTTAAAAGTGACTTTCTTAGATTTCCTATCCTCAATAGTGTTTTTCTTATCTAGAACAATCATTCGTTTTTCAACATAAATAACTTCTTTCATATTCTCAGCTGAAGTCGGTTTTGCAGCTCTATCTACAAAAATTGCTATGTTTGAGGGTAATGCGTTAATATACCATTCACTTCTAACCCATTCACTAGGTTTAGATGCTTGAGGAATCTTATTCAAGAGTTTATTGAATTAAGAGTTAAAATCCTTAATGGGTTCCTTGGGTTGACTCTTTAAATTGGAGAGATCGTTAATTAGGGTAGCAAGTGATCTATCATCTCCATATTTAGTCAAAAATTGTTCTTCAAACATATCTCAATTTGTGATTGAATCTGAAGGTAAAGAAAAGTACCAGGATCCTGTTGTTCCTTGCAAATTATAGGGAAATAATCGAACTACAACATCTTCATTCACTACTTTATTCAAGTGTATAGCCAGCATAAAATTGTTGATGTGTTCTTCCGCTTATATACCAGTATCTGGACTAAACTTCGGTAACCATTTTTCAGGATGATCAGGAAGATCATGCAAATGTGCAGCCATACTCACAGCTCCTGGTCTGGTCCATGGTCTTTGTGCCATTGTTTTGATGATGGTAGAAGAACTAGAAGTGACAACTGGTGTATGAGTAGTAATGGTTGAAGTACTGGAAGAGACGATTGATGTTGGAATAGATGTAGTTTGAGCAGATGATGATGAGATTACTGCACTTCTCTGATTTGGATCTTGGGAAACAGATGATTGAATATGCGATGAAGAACTAGTACTACTTTCTGTTTCCGGTGGAGTTTTTCTTGTTTTGACTTTACTAGGCATAGGAAATTCTCTTCGGCGAATCCCAAGTTTTTCACTTTGTGACCTAGTAAGAGGTCTAGAAGAAACAAACTGCGAAGTGACACTACCTTCAGATAATTTCGATTCTTCTAATGATAACGAGAATCCTTGAAGTTTATGAACTAAAGCTTCGACTTCAGGGGATTCAGGAGTTGGATTATTTGATTGATTTGAAACTTTGGTAGTGGGTGTTTGAATACTTTTATCAATTTCTTCTCTTGTGATTTGAGATGTGGAAGAAATTGAAGGTGATGAGGGTGATGTGCTCTTACAATGGCTTTCAGATTTAGATTTATCTGCCATTCATAGCTTCGGCCCTCCTTCTAGCGCCAAAAGTGTTGAAGCCTCGGAAATCGCTGCTTCAAACATTGGGGGATAACCACCCAGTCGGGACCTTAAGACAACTCCTTTTCCATTTGGGATGGTGGCTCCGATTGGATTTATAGGACCAGTTTCCTATTAATTTAAATGGGTTGGAAATGGAATGATTAGATGGGGGAAAATTGGACTAAATGACTGAAATAAAAATACTAACTAATATTATTTAAATACTGATAAAGAAATTCTAAAACTAACCCGAGTATCATATGTGAATACAACTTTAAATTGTTTCGATTCAACAATAACCATAAAAATGTACTACATCTTAATTGAAATGTGTAGCAACAAATAAAGATAACTCTGTTTAAGAAATTTAAACAGAGTTATATTAACATATTGTATTCATCATTATATATCGCTTGCATATACTTTTGAAAGATAAATATTTCCAATATACTCAGAAATGATATATATAAAGAAATATTGTGAAACGAAGTACATATAAACGATAGCAAATTTAAAAGAGAATATCATATAACAAAAGAAACTAACAGTGAATAGATAGAAATACCATATCCATCTTGAGACTTTCAAATGCAATCTGATACTCTAATCCAGCAATTCCGATGCAAAATCAACTTCAAGGTACATAAATGCAATTCTTAAAGATAATTCCGCACAGAATCACCAGATGCGATCCTTTATAAAAGAATATAGGAGTAATGGAGTACAGAAATGTAATCTCCAAGTCAAAAATATTATAAATTAAGGACCCCTTTCTAAATGCATGAAAGGGGTTTAAATAGGTACCTAACAAAAATAACTAAAACTACTCTTACAATCTATCTTATTAAAAAAAAAAAAATCTGAAAACAGAAATGCGAGATTGATGAAAACCGACTCATTGATCATCAGTTGAGGTGGATGTGCGAAGGTGGCATATATTGAGCATATCTTGGACTTCTGTTGGCCGACTCATTTTTGAATGTAACTGCCCAGTGTATGTAGCATCAAAGAATTCAGGAATGATACAATGAATAACATTCGAAAGGAATTTTATGGCCATTTGTTGGCTGTGTGGCTTGATCAGATAAGTCCACATAATATCCCATGAAATTCCTTGAAGTTTTCTAATCTGTTTATTTTTATTGATTATCTCTTCTTTCCACCTGGAATCAGCTTCTTTTACTTTAGGTAACTCGCCTGGGGTACAATCTGAGATCAAATTGGTAGCGTACAAGCTGTCATTAATCAATTGTGTTGCATTATTCATTAAACCTTTATCCCTTGATGTGGCTATTTCTGATTTCATTAACTGTTGTTCCCATTCCATAAATAAAATTTCCTTGTGTCTCTCTTCAATTCTAGGAAGATTAGCTTTTCTTCCCTACTCTGTATCCTGCCATGAAAGGAACTTGGAAATTTTATCATCAGCATCATCAATTTCTTGCCTAAGAGTGACTGATTTATCTATCAAAGATGATGTTATTTCGCACAAAGGCTCAATTTTTGTCAACTTTAGACAAAATTCATTTAACTGTTGAGATAGAATTTTGTTTATTTCAAGAGCTTCAGTTATGAATTGAGCTAACTTAGGATAATCCCTGAACTTGTCCAATGCTGATTGGAACGTTTTTTCTTGTTCAATATTTGAATTTCTCTCACTTTGTAGAAGATTTTGTAGCTTTTCTACCTCTTGATTCAACTGTTGCTGTTTTTCCAAGGCTTGTTCATCAATCTTCTTCTTTTCAAGGCTGAGCTTCTCTTCTAGTTGTTTATTTCTGAGTTCTGCATCATGTAATTGCTGCTCCAACCGAATAATATTTTGTTGATATCCTGCAACCTGTTCTTCAAAAATAGCAATTTGCACATATTTTTGTTTTACCAATTGTGTAACTTCGGAAGCTTTATCTATAGTGGTAGCACTATAGGCACCTACATACTGAGATAATTTGGTGAGATCCTCATATGGATCCACCTCAGCATTTTTATAAACAACATTTAGAAATTCCCCCTGTGATGCCAAAAGTGCATCTTGATCTATCCTCCTTCTATTTATCTGTTTCCTCACCATAGCCCTATGTTTGGGACTGTAGAATATGTCTAAAGGAGGGATTTCTTCTATCTTTAGCATCATTTCTCCTGTGGGGTTTTCAGGAATAATTTCTACATCCTGATCTTTGGGATTATCAACTTGAGGAGTGTTTTGCAGTTCTATCTGCTGGGAAAATTGATGATATTGGTTCAACAAATGAGAAGAAACAACCAGTTTAGTATCTAGTTGCCCTCCAAGTTGAGAACCTGCATTATCATTCTTGGGTGCCTGTTCAGTGTTTTTACTTTCTTTGCTTCCTTTTTCAATATGTACATGGGCATCAGTACCCGTGCTCTCTTTTTCTATTTGAACTAAAGGCTTATGTATATCTTTTTGAGCAGTTGTTTCTGTCTTGGTAGTGTCAGTTTTGCTGCTGTCATCCTTTTTTCCCAGAACAGGATCAACTCCTGTTACTTTTTTACCAGAAGTACTTCCTGCTTCTTGCTGTTGTGATGCTTTCTCCTGTGTAGGAGCTCTCAACTGATCAAGAGGCACTTTAAGTAACCTCTGACTTCTAAACAACAAAATTTTTTTCATGTCCTTAGCCTGCAACTTGGTCTTGGCTAAATCAAAAACTTGGGATATATCATCCACGAAAACAAATAAATCATTAAAAATGTCTGGTTCATGTTCGAACCTAGCAATCGAAACAGAGGTTGTAAAATCATACACCACTTTCCTTGGGTCATATTGCCTTCTAGAAATTGTTGAAAATTTAAGATCAGAAATCTTACCAACCTCTTTCTCAGCATGAGAGAAACTATTAAGAGTATAGTCACCACAATTAAAAGGGAAGTTAGGCCACATAATCTTTTTATTGCTTTTAAAAATTCTAGATATTCCTTGTACTGTTAGTTGATAAGAAATCTCCTGAGCTAACAAATTATCTGGAACTTATAGGGGAAGGATATGTGGCACAAAAATACTCCCAAAAATTCCGATATAAGTGAATCTTTCTTCCCCGAACCAATCTCCGATAGAGGGCAAATCATTCTTGGCTTTATTGGATAGTCTAGGAGGGAAATGGCCAAAAATGGTTTGGTACATTGGAAGGAGAAAACCATGGCAAACTCTGTAAATATGATGTTTGAAATGTTCCTTCCATAATAATTTGTGATACACATGAATAGGGATAGGTTCCTTTGGAGTCCATTTCCAACCTAGCATTGGGAATTCAGAATTAAAACATAGGGTGTCTAAGATATAAGAACAAAAATGGAAAGGGGTGGAATTCCCTGAATTCTTGTCTTTTCTGTACTCGAGAATTCAATTGGCTATCTTATCAGACAAAATGACAGCCCAATCCATAATTTCAGAACTAACAGCAGAATGAATTAACGGGACCATTTGAACAGAAAACCTAGCAGAGTTATCATTTCCGAACAACCTACACATCATCGCTACGGCATAACAATATGGAGGCGAGAGAGACTCCACAGAGTACATACCTGATGCCTCCTGCTTATGCTTCTCAGGGTTATTCCTCCATTCTTTGATTGGCTCTGCCTGGTTTGGATGTTCTGCAGCATATTCCATGAGGAAGTCTTTGTTGTAAATCTTTTGCGGGTTGGGGAGATGATACATTTCTTTAATATATTTTGCCCTGAATGACCTGAACACTGATCCAGAAGCAAAAACAAAAGTCCTGTTTTGAATGGTCACATTGTCAATGACCCATATGATAACATCATAGTAGGGAAAAATGTTTGCCCGAGCAGCAACTCGGTGTAAAAATGAATTTGCCAATGCATCGAGTTGAGTTTCAGAGTCAGAATATGAATCTTCTTCATCGGGAACAGTTGCCTTAGGCACAATAACCTTATGTTTCTCTTTTTCAATCAAATTGTATACATTCTCCCATGTCATCTTCCCCAGTCCTTGACAGGAGGTGTCTGTGACTAGCTTGAGCCTCGTCGGTTTCTCCTTGGGCGGCATGGTTAATACAGGGGCTTTTGCAACAAGAGCAACTTTAGATTTTCTGCTTCTCTTTGACATTTCAGTGTCGGGAAAATTCTCTCTGGTTCTGCGAATGAAAGGATTCAAATTTTTGTTCTGCAATTCAAATGAATGCCTTCAGCCGAAATAGAATATAATAATGAGAACAACTATCCAAAGATCTGTTTATTTAATTACCATCTAATCTCTCCGTATTTACAACATAAATGCCCTCCAAGCGGTCACATTCACACATTGAAAACAAAATAACCCATGATCTTTTATCTGATTTTCAATTAATGGTGTCGTGCAATCGGAGATCGGTGCATCATTGGAATAAATGTTAAAATTCACTTTTGATTCTTTGCGATGCGATGAATAAATATAAATGCGAAATAACAATCACATCGCAAGTCTTCAATGGTGCGCAAGATAATACAACATAATTCATGCCGATTTTCCGATTGCAACAATCGCATCGCAATTTGTTTGAAAGGAAAAATAACAATGCTATTTACCAAATCCCGATCACATTGGAGATTTAAAATGGAATGGACCGTTTAATACTATCTCCGAAAATGCAATTGCGATTGAGCGCGATCGCATCGGAACTTTTCAACGAAAGGAATGTAATGATTAACTTTCTTCCGAACGTGATTGCGATAAATCACATCGCATTGGTCATAGATAAAAAAATGCAATACTTAATACCAATCCGAAATGCGATTGCGATTGAGCGCGATCGCATCGGAACTTTTCAAAGCAAAATCAACTCTTTAAAAGTACTTCTCCGAATTTTCGATTGCGATTAGTGTTCATCTTAACATATTATTAAGTATAAAGTCTTTTTAATATGTTCAAATATGTTAAAAGATCTTCTAACTCATCGGATCGGAAAGTTTTTAAAGTTTGTAGACTTTGTGAATAAAATGTGATATGCATCCTTTTATCCATGGATCTTTTATTTCTATTTTAGGGAAAAAGATATATAAAAAGGGGACCTATTTTTAAATGGGATTTATTCTAAAATTTAAAAATGGAGAGGGTTGTTGTACAATACAACACTCACATAACACTATTCTTTTAATAATCCAGTCTAAGCTTTTGTCTTTTGGCTCTTTTGATTCTCAATTTGTTACTCTCTTTTCCTTTCCCTTCCTTTATCCTAAATCATCCCTTAATTTTATGTCCTCCTCTTCTTATCCCTTTCTTTTGTTTTTTGTTATTATGTTCCCCTTATCTCCTTTCCTCCTTTCTGTTTTACCCTTGCCCTCTGATATCTTTCCTCTCATCTCATGATGTCTTTTTATTCCTATCTCTTTATTAACATTCTAACATTTTTCCTTACTTATTAATTCTTTTATTTCTAGGTTTAAATTAATATTGATCATTCTTACTTTTTCCTTTCTATTAGTGTTTGTTGGATTGTCTTATTGTTATTGTATAATATTGATTTATTCCCTTTAATGAGTATTGTTAGCGTGTTTTTACAATTTGATATATATGGTACTTTAGGTAGTTATTATATATTCTTATTATATCTTTGCTAGTATATTTATGTACTTTATTATTTGTAGTATGTTTTATGTTTTCATGGTTGGTTATTATTTTTAATATAAAATTTTTGGTTTTTAGGTTTTTGTCTTTTTTGGTAGACATTTTTCGATTATTTTTTTCTTATTTTCTCTTGAATTTATATAGCTAGAATCTATGCTTTCTCTCAAAAGATTTTTCAAGTGATCTCTTGCCATTCTCTCTTGTATTTATTTAGCTAGAATCCACGCATTCTCTCAACAAATTCTCTCAACAAATTGTTCTGATGATGAGTTTTGATTGTGAGTCTAGACATCCACTATTAAATATTAAAATGTATATTGTGGATCAATCTCTAATATAACATTATGATAGCTTCATTATTTTTCGAAGTTTTGTTAGATAATGAATCCATTATCAAATTTTTTTTATTACCCTTCATTGTAAGGTTTTTTTTCTTTTTTCCCTTAGTTTAATTTTACGTTTTCATTTGAATTTACTTATAGCCTTAAAAATAAAATTTTGCTTATTAGATTTTATCATAAAAGTTTAATCAATTCACAATCGAGAAATAAAACCTTTGAACTTTCAAATTTTTGATCAATGAGAATCAATTATGCCCATCATTATCTTTCAACAATAGAAGTCAATTATTCCCATAATTATTATGTCCATAAATTTGACTAAATTGGATTTGATTTGTTCAACATTTTACTTTACATCTGGATCCAAGACATACACAAACAAGTTTTGTTTTAATACTCCATATCACGAATATCGAATATTTGGTTATTGGATATCTATACGGCCGAACTTCACTTTCATTTGCATCTGGTATTCGTGGCATTCATAAGTCTATGGTTTTGCTTGCGAACAAATGTTGGATACCCAAATTCCTTTTTCACAAAAGTTTACATAAAGACAAAAACATATTATTTCAATATTATTGGATTTTGTTTTTAATATAACTGAATCTGTAAGGAAACAATATGTGTTTATTATAAATGTTTTAGATGCCTTTATTCAGAATATCTATGGACAGTCCATACTTGGAATATTTGGAATACCCCAGATACATTTTTTAGGAAGACTTAACGATCTTTTCACGGTATCTCATTAATATTATATCTGAATTTGAATTTGAATCACATGGCAGCCACATTACTATATATATATATATATATATAATTTTTTTTTTTTTACTTTTATTTTTTTCCGTGTATATCGAGTGCATTTTCATATTAGCATCCAATTATACCCTTAAAATTGTTTCGTCACGATCTTCCATATTCCCAAACAACGAAAACATTTTTTTGTAGTTGAGAACAAAATGATGACACCATGTTGTACTTTGGATGCATCAAGATGATGGATGTATCTCAAACTAACCTCTTTCTTTTTTTTTAATAGTTGAAAACAAAATGATGACACCATGTTGTACTTTGGATACATGAATTTGTATATTTTTAGATGATGGATGTATCTTAAATTAACTTCCTCTTTCTTTTCTTTTCTTCTTTCTTCTTCTTTTTCTTTTTTCTTTTTCTTTTTCTTCTTCGTTTTCTTCTTCTTCTTCTTCTTTCTTTTCTTTTTTTTTTTTTTTTTTTTTTTTCTCCGAAAGAAAAAATGTCTGATGTTTTTATTATGAAAACTAATATATAGCCATTATATTCATGGTTCTCTACCATTAATCACGTAATAGACAAATAAAAAAAACTTACCACATCTGAGTTAGAACATAGATATGTTCTAATATCCACATTATGTTCACATGATATCCTAAAACAAGTACATTGAATAACAAAAATGAAGCCAATCATCCATCATCTAATAATAGATTATGAAAATAGAACTAAAAATCATACAACAACTGAGTTGTAAAGTCAAAGAGAAAAAGTTGCAAAAGTAAGTTCAACAAAAACATTAACCAAATGGAATGGAACCATCCTCCATGTTGTCACCGTTCTGAAGGACATGGAAGTGTATGAGTCCGAGCACGACAGAAAGTCCTCTCTTTGATAAGGAGCCTGCTGTAATATTTTGTTCACGATAGATATGAGTAAAGGATATGCAACCAAATACGTTTTTTAGATTCCCGATGCATTACAATACAACTTGACAACACTGAAGCATCGAATTTGGCTATTCCATTTATCCATTCAATTATTGTCTTTGCATTACCATAGATGTTGATATTCTCCAAGTTGACGTGTTTGGAAAAGAAAAACAAGCCCCATAAATCAATGATTTCAACCCTAATATTGGTGCCCTCATTACCATACCAAAAAATATGAAATTGTTCAGCTGATTTTTTTATGCTCACCGCTCCACACCCACAACGACCCAATTTCGTAACTCCATCAAAAAAATTGCTCGGATACTCCAACATTGGAGGGAAACTTAGTGTCCTTTGTGGTTTTTTCTTTATTTCCCTCAGTCCAGTTTCTCCATGCCATGCACATATCTTGGAGGAAATCCACACCACATCAAACTGCTTATTGTCAAATATGAGTGCATTTCTAGCCCGCCAAATGCCCCAAATAGTCAACCAGGGTAAGGCCGTGAGATTCTTAGGCCTACTCAAACACCGTATGAAACAAGCTTCTATTGTAGGGAAGCACCACCCTGAGGATAGATTGTGCAACTACAAAACCCAGAGCCAAATAACAACAACAATTGGACGTTGTAAGAATAAAAGTAAAGCAGTTTCATTTACCTCCCTACAAATTTTCCCAGGTTAAAATGCAGTTTTTCCAAAACAACCATCCGAATAGTACAATATTCATGGGAAAATGGCATCCCTAAAGATGCATGAACCAACTTATGCCTAAACTATGATACAACCAAATTTCCTTCCCTCATGGATCCACACCAGCTGAGAGCATCATAGTTCTCCTTTTTGAAATCCCTGGCATACTGAGGATGTACATATACTTGGCCAATGAATCAACAAGTGAACCTCTCATCCCCAAAGAAGTAGTTGATCTCCAGATAGGGAGATAGCTAATCAGCTCAAACTCCTCTATAATCTGAGATAAGAAAAAATAACCACTAGAATGTAACGCTTCTAAAACCTCCACCTCTAGGTTGACGGGTTGCATACCCAGAATCATGTCAGAACCAATGCGAATGTTATTTCCATTACCAAACTTCCACTTCAAGTTATCAAAAATCCATCCACTGATTTTCTGGAAACCTCTCCCAATATAGGATCTGTTTCGAACCTTAAATAAGCCAGCTCTGAACCATTCAATAAGAGACATGTTTTATAAATATTTTCCTTTAATTATGTTATTCCGTATGCCATCACTATTAAACACCCGCCATAGGGCTTTGATGAGAAGAGCCCAATCAAAAACTTTCATATCTTGTAGTCCCCAACCCCCGTATTATTTTCCACGAGATATATCATTTAGACGAATAAGATGGAACTTCTTGCAATCCCTAGTGCCCTACCATAATTTTTTTTCAAATATATCTTTAATCTTATTTATGATATTGGAAGGTAATAAAAACAAATGTATCCAATAAGTAGAAATGTTTTACAATACAGATTGTATAAGGATGTACCTGCCACCAAGTGAGAGCCATTTGTGTGTCCATTGTGTGAGATGACGTTCAAATTTCTCAATCAGCCAAGACCAGTTATAGGCCCTATATTTATTTGGTTTAAGCCTGATGCACAGGTATGGAAAACCATTGTCCAACGGAGTGGTGTTTATATAGAACAAATTTGCAATATTAGTGATCACATTGTTGTCTACAAATTCTTTAATCAACTTAGACTTATGGATTTTTGCATATAATTCATAGGCATCACCAAAGCAAGAGAAAGTGTAATAGAAGTGGCTCCATGATTCAAAGATACCTACTCAAAAATAAAAACATTGTCCACAAACATAAGATGGGTGACATGAGTGTTTCTAGTAACCTTCAAGCCACAAAAAAGACCAGAATGACGAGCTTCCTAAATCTTCCTGCTAAGACCGTCAATCACCAAGTGAAAAAGCATAGGAGATAAAGATAATATTTGACGAATCCGTTTATGGCCCCTAAAAAAATTCAAGGGCACACAATTTTCTAGAACTACAAAAATTTCCTAAGAAACACACACCATTATCCATTCCCGAATGTTCCTGCTAAGACCATCAATCACCACGAGAAAAAACATAGGAGATAAAGATCATCTTTGATGAAGCTCTTTATGGGAACTGAAAAAGTTAAGGGCACGCCATTTACTAGAACTACAAAGTTTTTCGAAGAGACACACACCAGTATCCATTTCACCACATTAATGTTCAATCCGATCTTAAAAAGTATCTTTAGGAGGAAAGACCAGTCAACAAAATCATAAGCTCCATGTAAATCCAATTTTAGCGTTAATGCCTCCTTCTTATATAACTTAATTGAATGGATGCGTTAATTCCTAAGAAAGTCGAATTGTTCCTTCGAGATATAAGCCAAAATCTTTTCTTTCAAAATCTTGGCAATTATCTTTGAAATAACTTTATAGGAAATGTTAGATAGAGAAATAGGGCAAAAAATCCCAGAAAATTTTCAGAACGAAGGTCTTCAGAATGAGCACTATAAATGTCGAATTTATAACTGTATAAATATTTCTCCTCATCTAGATTCTTCCACCATAGATAATAAATTTGATCCCAAAATATCCATGAAATGCAATAAAAATTCGAGAAAGTTTGTAGGACCCTCGAGATTTCCTCTAGTGAGATAGACGCTTTATAACCTCATTTTTTTTTTTGCGTCTGAAAACATGGTATGGTAAGTATCAACGAATGAGAGTTTTTTATTAACATTCAAAAATGGTTTGTCCATATGCATGTTTTCAAAAAAATTAACTGCTTCTCTCTGAATGTCTTCAGTATTGGATACCTTTTCTCCATTTTCCTTCTTAATGTGCCAAATTTTTTTTGTAGAACATCCCCAAGATGCATAGAACTGAAAAAACCTTGTGTTTTTATCCCCACTAGAGATCCAATTGGCACAACTTTTTAGTCACCGGGTCTCTTCCTAAATTTTAAGAATCTTCCACTTTTTGATTTCCAGTTCCATAATCAGAGATGTATGAGCCTGACCCAGGAAAGAAAGATCCAACTGCATTTTGATACCTTCCATAGTATTTTTAATATCGACCAGGACCCTCATCTTCTCAAGTTTTTTCCTTTGCTCCCAGAGTCAAACTGCCTTTTTAAGAATGTGAAGATTTTTTGGAAACAAAGTCATTGTAGATTCATCTCTCAAATGCCCATAATTTTTCCAATATTCCTTAACCAACTTACAAAAATACGGGTCATCTAACCGATTCCTATTGAATTTTAAAGGGAGGCATTTCCACGGTCTTTTCCCCAGCCATTGTAATATAATAGGAGAATGATCGGAAATTTTCTCCTGGGATACCCACGAGCGAACATAACCCAATGCTTCCAGGAGATTCTCATGCATTAAGAAACAATCTAGACGTTTTCCAATGAAATCCACCTCCATTCAACCATTGGACCAAGTAGTAGACAAGGACACAAACTTTATAGCCACAAGGTGGTTCATTAAATATGTCCTTAAATTAATTCCCCATTGAGTCCATTCTAAAACGCGAACCCAAACATTCTTCTGTAGAAGGAGCCATATTTAGGTCCTCGACCATAACTAAAGATCCAAGTTTAAATATACCACATGCATTGATACGCTTCCAAAGTTACGCCTTGTGCCGATAAGGGGTATACATATTAAGAAGATGGACCCGATATATGAAGCATCAAACCATACCAAATAAAATGATACCTGCAAAAAAATTGTAAGCCCTTAAATTAGCCCATACAAGGTCCCATAATGAAACCAAACCACATGAAAGTCCACAAGAGTTTATCACCACCACACACCATCCTAGAAATATGGATAAGGAGTAATGAATTCAAACTTTTGTTGAAGCCATAACTCCTGAATACTCTCCTTGGATTCTTATTATGAAGGAGATGACATAGAGATAAATTTTTGGTTCTATCCCCAAGCCCTAATGAATTGAGATAGAATGTTCATGTATGAAAACTTGCAATAGGCGCAATATCTCTAAGGGCCTGAGGGTGAATCAAATCAATAATAGGAATTTCACATAAATCCCCTTCCTCATTGAAAATCATTGGTTTAGCAGTACAATTTTTGCTTTTCCAATGTCGGCTACCTTTTCTCCCTTTCTAATGGATTGTAACATTCATTGCAGAGATCAGGATAAAGGAAGGAACAGGGGAAGAGACACAGTCTTGATGTATGGTAACTTGCACGAGGTCCATAGAAAACTCAATATCAATTCCGACCGAGTTCCTAGGGGAGGAAATAGTCGAGGGGAAACTAGAAGGAGCAGACTTTTCAAGCACAATCACAACATCTCGGTTAACATGTGAGGTTTTATCCTGTGATGATGGAAGAGACACACCCCACAAAAATATGGGAGGTTCACTACCCAAAGCCAAGGGGCCTCCGACATAGGATGACCCATAGAAATGGAATTCAAGACAGGGCCCTGGTGACATCTCGGGGCTTCCGACTGTGTTATGAAACCAACTCCAAAAATAGAAGAAAAGAGAGATCAACGCCTTAGAATTAAACCACTTCGAGGGGGAAACCTCCTTTACATTACATAAATGAAAAATTTCTGGATGATACAAATGAAAAAAGCTCCTTTCTATATATAGGAGTCCATGGGGTAACAATATAATCCTAGCCGACCTAACAATAATAATGTAAGGGCACAATAATAACAATATGGGGACTATAGGGGTAAAACAATAACAATAAGGGACTACACTAACAACAATAAGGGACTACACTAGTAATATAGGGACCTAACATGCCCCTCTCCTTCAAACAAGTGTTGTCCTCAACGCTTGATTATTTCTTGATGCTTCGGTATAAAATTCTCATCCTCCCATGTGGAATATTCAACGGGTAAGTTCTTCCACTTGCTGAGATAATCTGAAATTGATCGATTTCGTAGTTTTTGAGTTCTTGTTTCTGTGACTACTTCAGATATTCTTTCACTGTGATGTTGATCTTTTTTTTTTTTTTCATTTGATTTTGCACCAAAGTTAGGTTATCCTTTGAGAGTTGGATAACTTGTTGTTGATGCTCGATGTGATATTCCACTACTTTATAATCCATATTATCTTTCATTTTATCCTTCAAACCGTTCAACTTAGCCTTCATTCTTTTTTTTAAACCATCCATGTCATCTTTGATTGGTCTTTGTAAGATCTAAATTTGTTTCACTTGGTACCATAATTTTGATATATCATACTACAATTCTTCCTCTTCATGCGTCATAGTATAATTTTCTGAGGGCTTAATAGGTGTAGAATTATTTTTTGGAGGCATTATAGAACCAAATACTGATAAAAATGCCTCAATATGCCCTTGGAATCACTTTAATTTCTTTTTCAAACAAACGTTATGCAAATTTTTAAAAAATTAATATACACCTTTTTATTTATTTTAGGAGCTCGATATAGAAACTGAATTATCTCTGTGATTTCAGATCTTCAATATTTGAAATTTGGTCTTGTAGTAGCCCTTTGAATCTTCTTTCAAATGTCATAGGTATGACCTGATTTGGATGCTTCAAGACAAAGTTATGCCCAATCTACCACAATTACCTAATTATGGGCTGGTTTAGTAGAGCAAACTTGTACGACATGCCACGTGTCACGGTTTCCTCCTTCGGCTCTGAAATTGATACAAAGGAAACTAAAGTCCATGCAATTTTGGCCACTTTTGATAGAATTCCAATATGATTCTTAGAGATAGAGTTATGAGGATTTTCCCAAGGTCACCTCTTTTAGATGAAATTCAGGAGCCTGAAAAAACCCTAACTTACACAAATCATATCTCCGAAAATATTGCGAACCAAGATCTGAATTTTTTACAAAAAATTCCTCGGGATTTCGGCTTGTCGTGGTGAAAATTCCAGCTTTTGAACCTTCGTAGAAATTTTTTTTATAGCAAACATTCCACGATGACTTGTGTGGAGCAGTGAAGCCCTAGAATCCAAAGCTCTGATACGAAATGTTATGAAACCAACTCCAAAAATAGAAGAAAAGAGAGATAAACGTTTTAAAATTCAGCGACTTTGAGGGGGAAATATCCTTTAAATTACATAAATTAACAATTCTTGGATGATAAAAATGACAAAACCTCCTTTCTATATATAGGAGTCCATGGGGTCACAATATACCTAACAATAATAATGAAAGGGCACAATAATAATAATATGGGGTTTTATGGGGCTCAATAATAACAATATGGGGACTACAAGGGTACAAAAATAACAATAAGGGGCTACACTAACAACAATAAGGGACTACACTAGTAATATAGGGACCTACAAACTGGGTCAATAACTTCTCAAAATTGGAGTGACAAAAATCAATAGATTCATTCAAGCCTTTCATTGATGAGGGATAATTAGAGGATGACTGAATCGACTTACCCAATTCAAAATTTGGAAAGGAATAAATATGAGAAGGATTATTACTTGGATATCCATGTGCCATCTCCCCATCCACAACATTGACCACCGACAATCTCTATGGATAATCCCTATAACATGGTCTAGACTTCTTCTTTAACCTCCATGGGAATCTCACCATGACATGTCTTAGTGTGATGGAATATCGAGCATCAAAATGCAATACACCAAACATCTATGTGCATATTGTATTTAAGATACTCCCAAATTATTTCAATATATTTAGGAAGCCTAACAAAAAAATTCATTTCCACAAGGACCCAATCCACTCGCTTATCCATATCCCCTACACACTTCGGGTCTAAATATAAAAAATTTCCAACAAATTTTCAATTTCCTGTATAACCTTCCTCTTCCAAAGTACCATCAACAAACCTGGTAATTTCATCCAAATCATCCATTTATGGGGGACCTAAAACAATGGGTTGATGCCTGCATACCATCTATGCAACTCTTTCATTAACCCACAAAGACTTGAGAATAAGATCCACATCATCTGGGTGTAGGAAATGAATCCCGAACCAAATTAGTGTCCTTCATGTTTTTTCCTTTATTTCCCTATGTACAATTTCTCCATGCCATGCACATATCTTGGAGGAAATCCTTGCCACATCAAACTGCCTATTGTCAAATATCAGTACATTTATAGCCTGCCAAATGCCCAAATAGTCAACCAGGGTAAGGTTGTGAGATTCTTAGGCCTACTAAATCATCATATGAAACAAGCTTCTAGTGTAGGGAAGCACCACCCTGAGGATAGATTGTGCAATTGCAAAAGACGGAGCCAAATAGCAAAAAAAATTAGTCATTGTATGAGTAAATGCAAAGCAGTTTCATTTTCCTTGCTACATAGGAGACAAAAGCCTGGTATGCATAAACCCCTCTTATACAAATTTTCCCAAGTTAAAATGCAATTTTTCCAAACTAGCCATTCAAACAATACAATCTTCATGGGAAAATGGCATCCCCAAAGATGCATGAACCAACTTCTACCTAAACTGTGATACAACCAAATTTCCTTCCCTCATGGATCCACACCAGCTGAGAGTATTATAGTTTCTCCCTTTTGAAATCCTCGACATACTGAGGATGTACATATACTTGGCCAGGAATCAACAAGTGAACCTATCAGCCCCAAAGAAGTATTTGATTTCCAGATAAGGCGATAGCTAATCGCCTCAAACTCCTCTATAATCTAAGATAATAAAAAATAACCTATGGAATTTAATGCTTCTAAAACCTACACCTCTAGGTTGAGAGGTTTCATATCTAGAATCATGTCATAACCAATGAGAATCTTATTTCCATTACCAAAGTTCTACTTCAAGTTATCAAAAATCCATCCACTGATTTTATGGAAACCTCTCCAAATATAGGATCTGTTTCTAACCTTAAACAATCCAACTCTGAACCATTCAATAAGAGACATGTTTTATAAATATTTTCCTTTAATTATGTCATGCCATATGCCATCATTGTTGAAGACCCACTATAGGGTTTTGATGAGATGAACCCAATCGAAAAGTTTCATATTGAATAGTCCCCAACCCCCATATTATTTTCCATGAGATATATCATTTAAATGAACATGCATGAGTTCATTGGGATGCCTTGAAGGAATTTCACAATCAATTCTTGAGAGTTTCCTTATTAATAGGGACATAATTCCTCCAGGAATGCGTAAGCAAGGTTGGTCAAACAAAGGCTAAGAATTGGTTAGGTATATGACTGATTTTTCCTAGATCAGAGTGAGACAGTCAACAGAGTGTAGAGGTTTCTCAGTGAGGGAAATCACATTGTATTGTTTAATGGTATTGAATTTATACAATATACATATAGTGGGGTTTTGAGCAGTTTCTTTCCCTAGATACATCTTGTGTTGTGCGATTGATTATTTGTTTCTCTTACTTGTTTTGAAATTGTGTGATCGTAATTGGTTTCCAAATTTTTTTAGAAGGATTTAGTATTTTTTTTTAGTACATTACAAGACCAGATTGAATCCCTTTGGATAATTTCTACATGGTATCAGAGAAGGAATCAAAATAGAATAGAAGAACCAAGGTTTGTTTTGAACATGCACATCGATTTTGAAGATTTATTCTTCTGAACCAACAACAAATCAAGATGTCTTTCAATGGCTTGAGACTTGAATATTCCCTTGAGGGAAATTAAAATTACATAGCGTGGAAGGACACGATGGAGGCATTGCTAGAGAAAAAAAAATAAAGGCATTCATTGAAAATGATATTCCCCAGCCCACAACAACATATGCTCAAATTCTTGATGCATGGAAGAAGAATGTAGAAAAGGAGAGAAGGATCTTGTTAGAGGGAGTTCAATATAATATTTTCTCATGTCTCCATGGAAAGGAAACTCCATATGCTATGTGGAAGGCCTTGAAAATTTTGTTTCAGAATAGAAGCGATCACAAGAAGCTGGTGCTGAAAGACAAGCTCAGAAAGATCAAGATGGATAAGGGTGGAATGATCCAAAAATACTTGACGAAGTTCACTCAATGTTGAGATGAGCTTGGAATTGTTGGGATAGAAATTTCCCAAGATGATTTAGCGAGCCTAGCTCTTCTAGACCTTCCCAAGAGTTGGCATAGCTACCAAGACTCTATGAATGGGAGGGAGAGGATGCCAGACTAGGAGTGATTATGGTCTGACTTGGTACAATAAGAGATTCAGTGGAACAACGGAGATGGATCCTCCTCAAAGACTGATGATGAGGAGAACTGCGCCTTGGCTAGAAAGGAAAAGAAAGGAAAAGGGAAAGCGTCCCATTCCAAATCAGATTCTGGCAAGGCAAGAAAGAAGCGAGACCTCTCAAAGGTAAAAAAATTCAACTGTCATGAGCATGGACACTGTGCCAAAATTTTTCCACAAAAGAAGACCAACAAGAAGCCTCAGGAGGAGCAGCAGGTGAAACACTTGCTTCATAATTCGAGTTTGATTTCACTCTCATCACATGCATGGTGTCATCGTTGATGGGTTCTGTGTGGTACTTGGATAGTGGAGCTTCGTTCCATATGATTAGTAACAAATAATTATTCAATATATTGGAGGAGAAGCATATATAGATGCACATTGAGATGGGTGATGGCTCGAGGTATAACACTACCAGTGTAGGTACAATTACCTTTCAGAGAGAGTCAGGTAAACCCCTCACATTAAAATATGTCATGTATGTTCCTACTTTAAATAAGAATTTGGTTTCTGTTTCTATGTTTGCATATCGTGGCTATGATGTGATCTTCAGTGAAGGAAAGACATCCCTTCATCACAAAGCCACGAGACAGGTGAAAAATATTGGGGTTCGAGTAATTAACCTCTACAAACTAGATGTAGAAAATTGTGTTGCATTGAGCATGGAAGTAGAGAAGGTGGAGAGTCGTGAAATTTTTGAGTTATGGCACAAGAGATTGGACCATATACACCATGGCACTTTGAAGATAATATAACATATTTCTACAGTACTTCCAAAGGGTGCACTTGCACAGAGAGATACATGCAAATGGTGTTAATTGGGAAAGTATATCAAAGCTACCTTTCACGATAAGGAAAGTCGAGCAAAGACAATCCTTGAGAGAGTTCACTCATATGTGTGTGGACCATTCTAGACAAATTCCACAGAAAAACACATGTATTATGTGATTTTTTTGGATGATTTTTCAAGGAAGTGTTAGATTTTCTTCATGCAGAAGAAAGATAAGATGTTCTTCAAGTTTTTTGAGTTCAAGGCACTTGTCCAGAAATATACAAGGAAGAAGGTGAAGGATATGAGGATAAAAAATGGTGGATAATATATCTCTAATGAATTCAATAACTTTTGTGCCTTGGAAGGAATTCAAAGAAACTTGATAACACCTCATAACCCACAACAGAATGTGATTGTAGAAAGGAAGAACAAAACTATTGTGGGAGCAATATGATCTATGTTGCATGATAAAGTTCTAATGTTGCATTTGTGGGCGGAAGAATGAAATACAAAAATATTCGAGAAAATCAGAAGTCCTCATCGGATACTTAGGACGAGTATACCATAGGAGGCTTTTTTAGGTAAGGGACCAAATGTGTTGTATTTTAATTTTTTTGGTTCATCTGTTTATTTCCATGTAACCAAAGATGTTATGAATAATCTAGAGCCAACAACATAGTTGGGGATATTTGTGGAGTACACTAATACACCTCACAACTCTCGGGTGTACTTTCCAACACACAAGATGAAAGTGGTTAGAAGAGATGTGAAATTCGATGAAGAGAAAGCCATGGCGCATTATCCCTTGAGGGGGAGATTTAGTTGCATGCAGTTGAGGAGATCTTTGCTCCAAAATAAGAGCATAAATATGTGGAACAACCACAAGCAGAGGAATGGAGAGTAGTAAAAACCACTCATGCAAAGCCATCCATGAGAGATGGAAGGAAGTGCACCAGAGAGGTTGACAAATTGCTGCTAGATGCGAGAGAGAATGTGGGAGCACCTCCATCACAACGTAGGTAGAGAAGGTCCTTGAAGCGTTACACTGGATACATGGCTCTGATGAGTGAATTTATTGAGATAGAACCATCCTCTTTTTAGGAAGCAGTGAAAAAGCCAGTGTGGGTTGATGCCATGTGTTACACAGTAATTTGTCACCATCCCTGCAATCCCCCATCCCGCACATTGGAGGGCCTTTTCTATGACCTGTGAGCAGTGACATGACCTGAAACCACTTTCATGACATCCCCCTTTACAAGGAAAATCATTCCTCTGAAGACAGTTTCCTGTGAAAAGCCCTAAAGATAGACCTTTTGGCCTTAGCGCGACCAACCAGTTCAGCCCTCGAACCAATGGGGGAAATCCACCAAAGAGGGCGTGCCAACTGGTGCTCTGTCCTAGTGTATTACTCGCGCCAAGCTTAATAAGGATTTAAAAAAAAAAATAAAGGGCAGAATTTTGATTCCAACCAACTCTTGAACGAGTCTCTAAAATGAGTTGGGACGTTTGGCTTCGGATCTCCATGTAGGGGAAGTGGTTTTCCACCTATCATGGAAACTTCCTTGAGGATAGGGCCAATCCCACCATTGTAGGGATCCAAACTCCCCTTCCACCATCTATATAAGCTTGCCATTTTCCCTTTGCAAGCTAACCTAAATAGAACTGAATCAATAGTAAGGAGATTATCATCAGACATCCGAAGAGAGAAAGCCTTGTCCCATCCTGATGAGCTTCATCGAGACGTGCTTCGTTGTTGACCCGCCGAAGGAAGATCCAGCGTCAGAGCTCAGGTTGTATCTTTCTTTTGTTGTGATTAATAATAAACGATTTCGATTATGGTTCCATTCGTATGTTCATGTTTTATGTTATGAATTATATCTTCTCTGTCTGATATATGGTTGCATGTATTAGGTTTTACGTTGTGTGTTGTTTCTTTGTGTACGTACAGGTGTTCGAACGTGCTAAGCGAGAGAATTGTGATCTACTGAAGCGAAGTACGGAAGCGCCATATTCTCTGCAAGCAACAGAAGCGTAGGACTTAAGGTAGGCCTCTTGTCGCATCTTGGTCTTTTGTAACTAGGAACCTACGTCTTAGCATGACTCGATTGTTGCTAGACCCGATCTGGGCTAGTAGGGATCACCTCTTTCCGCAGATGGGATTTACCTCTCCAACAAACTGGCGACTCCGCTGGGGAACGTATGATTGGAGTTTGTCTTGTCTCTTTCGGTTGTTTTGGCTTGTGTCTGCTTGATTTTCTTTTCTGGATAGTCTCCTTCTGGTGTAAAACCCCTGTTTAGCCCCAGAGGATCAGATCTGACCTCTGCTTTTCTGAAATTTTCATATTTTCATGGTTGACTTGATTGGCACGGTTTACACCCTAACAGTCGCTCCATCCCCTGTCTGGCGTTGATTACAGCCAGACAGTCGCGCCATCTCCTATAGGTGCTAGGGTTTTCCCTTGTTCGGAAGTTTCTTTTGGTCAGTACTTTGCTTCTGGGTTAGTTTTAGATTTTTCTTGAAGTGGTGAGTCTGGTCTTGGTTGGGAGAAATTCTTTGTTTTTTCATTTTCAGGCGTTGGCGCTTGTTGTCAGTTAGCAACCTGTGCCAATTTTCCATTGGCGCAAGTTGTTAGAAAGAAAGTCGCGCTAGTTGGCGCTAGTTTCACCCACAAAAGTCGTGCCAATTTCAGGGTGGGAGAAAATTGAGTTTTTTTTCCCTAAATCCTTCACCAGTGTGTCTTTCCCTTCTGGTATTTTCTCTGTATGAGCATAGATTACTTTGCTCATTTTTTAGCTGAAATGTCTTCTTTCCATGATTGCTTGATGTAAAAGGGAATGAATGCCTTGTTTTGAGCTCATGCTTTGGAAGTCCTTTTTGTGCTTGACCTCATATGTCTTGTAGCCTTTTGAGGAATCTCGTTACAAAGTGTTTTGAAACAACGATTGCATTATTAGTATTTGTTTGCATCCTTTTTGCATTCATCCTTCATTAGGAAGATTTGTGTTCATTTAGTTTTTGTCTCAAAGTTTTCTTTTCGTTAAAATTCATTAGATCACATTGCATTGAAAAGTGTTTTTGAGATTTATTGTTGAAGTTAGATTACGTTGTTTAATGATTGAAAGCTAAAAATCACATCGAGTGCATTCTATTTCATTAAAAGCATGCATTAAGTAGATTCTCATTTCATCGAAAAATGCATTGAGTGCATTCTTATCATTTGAAAAGAAAAAGGAAATTGTGTATAGATTACAATTGCATAGTTTTCGAAAAAGAGGATTTTGCATGGATTACATTGCATAATTCGCATTGTTGAATGTTTTAGACTACTTTCGGATAGTGAAAGTCATCTAGTTTGGAAAAGTTTCGTTTTCAGTATTGCTGCTTTTTGCATCATTGTTTGGAACTCTTACCTTAACTAGATAGCATTCATCGAATTGAAAGATTTCTTTTCTCATATAAATGCATATAGGACATTGTCAGATAACATTCGGTAGGGCCTGAAATTGAAACATAATTGAAGATGAACTCTAAAATTTATTCAATTTACCTTAAGGCAGCATTGAAACTTAACGAAACATTTTTAGTGGTCTAGGCTAGTGACGTGTTCCGGCATCGTTAAACCTAGTAGCCGTCGTTCGCCTCTTGGCTTTAGACAGCACTAGTATGGACTTGTGCTCCCCATACCGTCGCATATATAAAGGGAGAACCCACTAGGTTTCTATCCTTTATTTGTAGGAAGTCAAGTCTGCTGCCTTATACCCATGATACACCAGACACAACATTCGGGGAGATTACCTACACGTACGTCAAGTCCTTGGTTGATTTCTCTTTCATTTTTTAACCAAGGTGTATATGGAAGTTCACGGATATCTGGTACACCTATCTGCCTAGATTTCCAGAGTAGTAATTTCGATCTTTTCTGACTCATTAAATTTGAAAATATCATCAAGTGCTTGTCCTTTCACGCTTATTTCCAAACTGAAAGAGATAGAGTCATCTTTTAACCATTTCTTGACTCTTAAAATATGAAACGATAGAGTTTTGTTTCAATGTTTTAAAAAATTAACTGCCCACGAAATATTCTTGGTTAAAGTTAGCTTCCTTAGGGTGTTGTTCTAAAGTTGTTTCTAATGGAAACTTTTCTGGAGTTCACCAACCAAGGAATCCCCTCTGATGGGAATCCTGGTCATTTTCCTCCTTTTGGGAATGTTGGTGCTCCTTATATGGCAACGTTGTCCCTTCCTGGGTTAACTGTTGGGTTGCATGTTTGGTTGTTCTCAACCTCTATGGTCCCGAATGTCTTAGCTATTGTTCAATCAGTTCCTCCGCCTGAGCAACAACATGTTGATTCCAAGGTGGACCTCTCCCCTTTTTCGCTTGTTTCTGCGTCTTCCTCTTCTACTTCGCCTGGTGAAAGTCTGGATTCGAGTAAGCAGGTGGCTAAGAAGAAGAAGAAGAAGACAAAGAAGAAGTCCAATAAGAGAGAGGTTAAGGCTGCAGCTACTGCTTCTGAAACATCTCCTCTTGATAAACCTCCCAACCCTCCACGGAAAGTCAAGTTCCCTTGCATGTTGTGCACGAGAGACCATCTTCTTCGAGACTGCCCTCGCATTCCCAAGGTGCTCGAAGTATGGTCCAACGGTCGTCCACCGTTGCCTTCGACTTCCGGGAGTCAGGTTGGGGGCACGTCTTCAAATTATGCTGGTAAAGCTCCTAAGATGCAGGGTAAGCTCACCAATCCTTGTAAGTTGTGTGAAGGGAATCATGCCATTCACCTTTGACCGTATATGGATGAAGCCAAGAGAGTTTTGGACAACTCGACTGTTTCAGTACCTTGCCTTTCGGCTGGTTACAAACAGATTTCTTTGAGTCCTTCACCAGTTAGTTCAACGATTGGTCAAGAGTCATCCTTGGTCGATCCTGCTCTCCCGAAAATTCAGATTCAGGAATCCGTTCCCGACCAACCATTGGTCATGGGATCGGTTGAGCTGGCCCCATCTGCGGTGCACCAGGTCTTTTCCGTTGAGATTGGATCTCATACCCCTCATGTTCTTCTTGTTTGTTCAGATTCCTTAGACTTGGAGAAATATTCTCATGTCCTTATACCTCAAGAAGTTGCTCCTCCACCTCCCATGATGGAGGTCCCAAAGGATACCCCTCCCGACTCCGTGATGGAGGTCATGGAGGATGCTCCTTATTCTTTTGTAACACTAGGGGAAGACCATCTAGGTTCGATGGTAGCCCCTCCAAGTAGTTTGGTCGTTTCCTTTGATTGGAATCGATTTTCAGGATACCACCTTTCGTCTTATGTGCCTTTTGAAATCACGGTACAGACCTTTGATCTGGTCGTACCCAACACTATTATAGATGAAGGCACGTATGTTAGTATTCTATCTTCCACTACTTGGCAAGCATTTTGTTTTCCTCTGCTTGTGCCTGTTACGCAGAATCTGTTGGCGTTTAACAGAGGAACTAGTCAACCGTTGGGAATCCTTCCGAAGTTGCCTGTTACTTTGGGAGGGAAAACTGTCCATATGGACATGATGGTTGTTCCCGGCCCTTTGGACTTTAATTTTCTCCTGGGCCGAGATTATACTTATGCCATGGGAGCGCTTGTCTTCTCCCTCTTTCGTGTGATGTGTTTTCCGCACCAAGGTCAGATCATGACCATCGATTAGCTTGCGTTCTTTGGTCCACATATGGAAGCTAGTCCACCATCATCCCTACCGGATCTTTATCTGCCGGTTGTGTCATCCCCGCCACATGTAAATTATGTGGCTACCTGTCCTGTGCCCGTATTCAGTGATGATGCCATCGTGCATCGTGTACTGGGGGCATTGGGTCGTGGTTTCCAAGATTTTTTTCTCACATCCGGTGTCGAACTTTTGGAAGCCATGACTTCTTATTCATCATGATGAAGTTGGTCGTCGGAGCAGGGTTATTTTTCTTGTGTCAAGCTCCTTAAAAAATGAAACAAGGTCCTCAGAGCAGAGTTCATTTTCTTGTGTCAAGCTTCTTAAAAAATGAAACAAGGTGTCCGGAGCATGGTTCCTTTCTTGTGTCAAGCTCCTTAAAAAATGAAACCAGGTCTGCCGGAGCATAGTTCGTTTTCTTGTGTCAAGCTCCATAAACAATGAAACAATATTCTCTGAGGATAGTTCTTTTAATGTGTCAACCTCGTTAAAACAATGAAACACTTTCCTGTTCAATTCGAGTCTTTGATAAGATCTCGTAAAATCCCAGTCGAGTCTTTCTCTTGATCTCGTATTTTGAACCTTCACTCCATCTGCCTTTCATATGGAATGAAGCTTGGGGGGCATGTACCTCGAATTGAGTCACCATGCTGGGGGCATGCTTAATTTTTCAAGCATAGTTTGTTTCTGTTTCAAGCTTGTTTAAAAATGAAACTGGTTTCAAGCATAGTTTATCTTTGTTTCAAGCTTGTGTAAAAATGAAACCAACTTCAAGCAAATTTTCTTGATTTCAAGCTTGTGTAACAATGAAACCATTCCCATTTTACCTCTTTTTATTGCCATTTTATCAGCCTATTTTTTCCAGATGAGCCTTGGTTCTCTCATTCCATCGTCCCCATCTGCTTGGCTGATCATATGCCTTCACTTGGTTGTTTTACTCGTTCCTGAGGAACCGTTGCGATGAGTGGTCTAGTTAGCCAGCCTCTTGACCTTTATCTTGTTCTAAGTAGTTCCATCATTACCAGAACCAGTAGCTACCCTTTATAGCACTCGTTCCTCCAGGAGGAGTCATATTTCAGCTCTTTTCTGACTCTCTAAACATGAAAAGATTTCCGAGTCGCTTGTCGTTTTGATCTCGTTAAATTGGCTGCAAAACGACATCTACCTAATATACGTTTACCCGATTTTTGGGCTGGGATAGATTATTTACGAAAAAGGAATACCCTAGCCTATCGTGACTTGGAGGTTTTCTCAGACATAGTTTTCTACCTTTTCAGATCTGAGGAACTATGTACGAAAAGGGATTGTTGGAGTTTACTTTTTCGCTGTCTTTTCAAACTCTCTAAACATGAAAAGACGCTGAGTTCTTCCTTTGTCAGACTCGTTAAACCCTGATGACATCAGATTTTTTCGTAATGACGATATTCAAGTTCCTCCTTCCTAGGGCTCGTTAAATGTACTAGGTTGGATTTTTCCGAAGGACAAACTTATATGACAAGCATATGGTATCCTCTTCAAGCTTGTGTAAAAATAAAGAGGTACTTGCCAGAAATGGCGGGGAAAATGGAACCAGTATCATCGTCGTGTCGGCAGTATGTCTCTCTTGAACATGGCACTTGTCTACATTCGTGTCGGGTTGGGGACATCTCATCTCGTTCTGTACTTGCCTCCATGGGTTTGGGTAATTCCTTTTGGCCTCTCATCTGCTCTTTTCCTCGTCATCATGACCTCTGATATTTTGATGTCAAATACTACCTAATCCACTGTCGTGCCGCCGATATGTTCAAGAGAAGTTTACCTCTGCAGTTTCAACCCTCCTCTGATTCTCATCTGATCCTGATTCACAAACATTATGTTTCTCTGTCTCATGTCGATGATGTGGGAAATACTATGGCCCACCTTCGATCAAGGTCACTTCATGTCGAATTCAGCTCATTATCCAGGAAGCTGATCTAGAGACTCCTTTCTGGTACCTTGGAGCCTACATGCCTCAATGGCAGGTTCTTCACATTCGACGTGGGGTTTTTATCATTGGCCTTTGATCGAATGATTCTGCGAGTGTTCAACACCAGCTCACCGTTCACATTCAGTGGATTGTACCTATAGTACCTTGAGGGCCATTGTCATTATTGGTGGTTCCTTTCGTGACTGTTAACAACTTTCATCATTGGCTGGTAATCAGACGATGTTCTTGCATGTTCGACTTCAACTTACTTATTCACATGCTTGAAATTGTACTCTGTTCGGGTCGAGATGGAGCGCAAGACCCTGGATTTTGTCTGTTGGAATCCAGGCTGCGGATTTTGTGATTTATCATGATTGGTTATATGACTCATTGATTGGATGGCTGCAACCATACCTGAGTCTATTTATCGATCCTCACTGGATGGTTGTGTCCATGCCTTGGATCTTGATTATTGTATGCTCTATTATGGATGGCTGCGCCCATACCACGTATCATGTATTTGAGATATCAGTTGTACTTGTCTATGCAGGTTTTCCGACGGCAGTGTTTTCAGTTGGACACGTTCTCGTAAATCATTTCACCCCTCTCTCTCTCTCTCGGGCCTCATGCTTTAGGGGGCATCTGTTACATAGTAAGTTTTCACCGTCCCTGCAATCCCCCATCCCGCACATTGGAGGGCCTTTTCTGTGACCTGTGAGTAGTGATATGACCTGAAACCACTTTCATGGCATCCCCCTTTATAAGGACAATCATTCCTCTGAAGACAGTTTCCTGTGAAAAGCCCTAAAAATAGACCTTTTGGCCTTGGCGCAACCAGCCAGTTCAACCCTCGTGCCAATGGGGGAAATCCACCAAAGAGGACGCACCAACTAGCACTCTGTCCTAGTGCATTACTCATGCCAAGCTTAATAGGGATTGTTTTTAAAAAATAAAGGGCAGAAGTTTGATTCCAAACAACTCCTGAACGAGTCTCTAAAATGAGTTGGGACGTTTGGCTCTGGATCTCCATCTAGGGGAAGTGGTTTTCCAACTATTATGGAAGCTTCCTTGAGGATAGGGCCAATCCCACCATTGTAGGGATCCCAAATCTCCTTCCACCATCTATATAAGCTTTCCATTTTCCCTTTGCAAGCTAGCCTGAATAGAGTTGAATCAGTAGTAAGGAGATTATCGTCAGACAACCGAAGAGAGAAAGCCTTGTCCCATCTCGACGAGCTTCACTGACACGTGCTCCGCTGTTGACCCGCCGAAGGAAGATCCAACATAAGAGCTCAGGTTGTATCTTTCTTTTGTTGTGATTAATAATAAACAACTTTGATTATGGTTCCATTCGTATGTTCATGTTTTATGTTATGAATTATATCTTCTCTGACTGATATATGGTTGCATGTATTAGGTTTTACGTTGTGTGTTGTTTCTTCGTGTACGTGCAGGTGTTCGAACGTGCTAAGCGAGAGAATTGTGATCTGCCGAAGCGAAGGACAGAAGCGCCATCTTCTCTGCAAGCAACAACATCGTAGGAATTAAGGTAGGCCTCTTGTCGCATCTTGGTATTTTGTAACTAAGAACCTGCGTCTTAGCGTGACTTGATTGTTTCTAGACCCAATCTGGGCTAGTAGGGATCACCTCTGTCCGTAGAGGGATTTACCTCTCCAACACCATGGTTGAGGAGTATACCTCCATTATCAGAAACAATGCATGGGAAGTTGTCGCAAGACCAGTGGGGAAGTTAGTTGTAGGATCCAAGTGGGTCTACAAGGTGAGGCAGACAACAGATGGGAGTGTGGAGAAGCACAAGTACAAATTTGTGGCCAAAGGGTTCTCTCAGGTGGAGGGGATTGAATATGATGAGAATTTTGCACTAGTCACAAGGTACTCATCAATCAGATCCATCCTTGCAATCTCTACGTATATGGGATGGAAAATACATCAGATGCATGTAAATACAACCTTTCTTAATGGATTTATTTAGGAAGAGGTGTACATTGAGAAACTGAAAGGTTTTGAGACCTTAGACATGGAGTCACATGTTTGCAGACTCAATAGAGCACTATATGGGTTGAAGCAAGCACCTCGTGCTTGGTACACCATGATCGATAGCTATTTCACCGGGTTGGGCTGCACCACGAGTGAAGCATATGCGAATCTATATCATATTGTGGTTTACGGTAAGATTTTTATTATTTTACTTTATGTCAATGATATGATACTGATAGGTGATGAGCAAATCTTCAAGTCTTGAAAAGAATATCCTACAAGAGAATTTGAAATGAAGGAAATCTGGCTCTTGCACTATTTCCTGGGATTAGAAATATGGCAAAGAGATGGGTAGCTATTTGTATCTTAGGGAAAGTATGCCAACGAGATCCTTAGGAATTTCCACATGGAGGGTAAAAAACCCATGGAGACTCCTCTAGTACGAAACTGGAGGAAGGATGATGCTACTTTAGGTGAAGTAGTGGATGCTACTCTTTACAAGAAGCTTGTGGGTTCACTCTTGTATTTGGTGAACGCATGACCATACATATGCTACGTAGTTAACCAACTTATTCAAACTATGGCTAAGCCTACCAAGCTCTTTTGGAAGGCAGGAAAGCATGTGTTGAGATACCTCAGAGGCACTACATAGTATGGCATATGGTAAAAAATGAAAAAGGGAGTGAAGCTTCGAGGCTTCACCGATGTATATTGGGCAGAGATTCCATTCGGCAAGAAGAGCACATCGGCGGGAATATTCAACATATGATCAACAATAGTTTACTGGTACAATAGGAAATAGAGATCGGTTGCACTAAGTTCAATAGAGGTAGAGTACACGATGGCCAGTCAGGAAGCATGTGAGGCCATTTGGATGAGGAAGATACTTATTGGTTTGTTTTGTCGACAGATGGATTCGACAGTGATACATTGTGATAACCAGGGTTGAATCAAACTCTCGGTTAATCTATTTTATCATGACGGATCCAAGCATATTGATATTTGGTATCACCATCTTAGAGATTGTGTACAGAGGCAGATTATGTAATTAGAGTACATTCTCCTAGAGGAGAAGGATGCAAACATCTTGATGAAGGCACTAAAAAGAAGAAAATTCGAGTTCCACAGAGATAGGATCGATGTAGCAGATAATCCCTTTCTTGTTGAGAGGGAGTATTGAAGTGGCACCTAAAGGGGGCTTCTGAATTAAGTTTTCCTTATTAATTTGGAAGAGAAATTATAATTTCATCTCATGACAACTTGTATTAGTTAACTGAGTTGGGAAGACTTAGTTAGCTTATGAAATTCGATTTTAGGTTCATAGAGGAGGCATGTAGAGTTCTCCCATGAATTTAGTGGGTCCAGTTATAATTATTTGTGAGTTGTAATTAGTTAACTCAATTAATTGAGTTAAAATCAATCTAACTAGTTCTAAGTGAGAGATGAGCTAGTGATAAGTCCAGTGAATTAAATATGATTTAATTCACAAGTAAAGATCAATCAGTTAACTGATAATTTTCTATAAATAGTTGTTGCATGTCAGTTCTAAGGAGGGCCCAATTGAGATTGAGGTTAAAGGGAAGATTACTATCAGTTGTATAATTAGAAAATTGTACAGGTCATGCATGAGGTCATCGAGATGGCTTGAAAGAATTTTACGATCAGTTCTTGGGAATTTCCTTATTAATAGGGACATAATTCCTCCAGGAATGCGTAAGCAAGGTTGGCCAGAAAAAGTTTGAGAATTGGTTAAGTATTTTACTGATTTTTCCTAGATGAGTGTGAGACAGTCCACAGAGTGCAAAGGTTTATGAGTGAGGGAAATAAAATTTAATTATTTCATGGTCTTGGCTTTATGAAATATACAGATAACAGTGTTTTGAGCAGTTGCTTTGCCTAGATACATATTGTGTTGTGCGATTGAATATTTCTTTCTCTTACTTGTTATGTGATTGTGCGATTGTAATTGGTTTCCAAAAATTTGTAGAAGGATTCAATATTTTGTTTTAGTACATTAAAATATTAGATTGAATCCCTTTGGATAATTTCTACAAATCATTGGTTTAGTAGTAGAATTTTTTCTTTTCCAATGTCAGATACCTTTTCTACCTTTATGATGAATTGTAACATTCATTGTAGAGTGTGAGATAAAGGAAGGGACGAGGAAAGAGACACGATATTGATGTATGGTGACGGGCACAAGGTCCATGGAGGGGTTCCACATAAAAACTCAATATCATTTTCGACTGAGTTCCTAGGGGAGGAAATAGTCTAGGGGGAACTAGAAGGAGAAAAAAGTTCAAGCACAATCATAATGTCAGGGTTAACACGCGAGGCTCATTCCTGTGATTAAGAAAGAGACACACCCCACAAAAAGCTGGGAGGGTCACTACCCAGAGTCAGGGGGCCTCCGACATAGGATGACCCGAAGAAATGGAATTCAAGACAGGGCCCTTGTGACATCTCGGTGCTTTCGGCTGGATCAATAGCTTCTCAAAATTGGATTGACAAAAGTCAATAGATTCATTCAAGCCTTCCATTTATGAGGGATAATTAGAGGATGATTAAATCGACTTACCCAATTCACAATTTGGAGAGGAATAAGTATGAGAAGGACTATTACCTATAGATCCATGCGCCATCTCCTCATCCACAACATTTACCACCGAAAATATCTGTGGATAATGCTTATAATATGGTCTAAAATTCTTCTTGAACCGCCATGACATCTCTTAGTGTGATGGCATATAAAGCATCAAAATGCAAGACACCAAAAGTATCTGTCCATATTGTATCCAAAAGACTCCCAAATTATGTCAATATCTTAAAGAATCCCACCAGAAAAAATTATTTCCACAAGGACCCTATCCACTCACTTATCCATCTCCCCTAGACAATTCAGGTCTAGATATACAAATTTTCGAACAAATTTGAAATTTCCTATGTAGCCTTCCTATGCCAAAGTACCACCAACAACCTTGGTAATTTCATCCAAATAATCTGTTTATGGGGGAACTCAGACAATTGGTTGAATCCTGTATACCATCTATGCAACTTTTTCGTTAACCCACAAAGACTTGAGAATAAGCTCTACAATGTCTGAGTGCAAGAAATGAATCCCGAACGAACTTAGTTTCCTTTGAGGTTTTACCTTTATTTCTCTCAGTCCAATTCTCCATTCCATGCACATATCTTGGAGGAAATTCACACCACATAAAACTACTTATTGTCAAATATCAATGCATTTCTAGCCCGCCAAATGCCTCAAATAGTCAACTAGGGTAAGGCTGTGAAATTATTAGGCCTACTCAACCATCGTATGAAACAAGCTTCTAGTGTAGGGAAGCACCACCCTGATGATAGATTGTGCAACTGCGAACACTCGAAGCCAAATGGAAGCAAAATTTGGAAATTGTAAGAATAAATGTAAAGCAATTTCATTTGCCTCCCTACATAGGAGACAAAATCCCGATCCACATAAAACCCTCTTATACAAATTGTCCCAGGTTAAAATGTAGTTTTCCAAACTAGCCATCCAAAAAGTACAATCTTCATGGGAAAATGGCATCCCCAAAGATGCATGAACAAAATTCGATATAAGCTATGATATAGCCAAATTTTCTTCCCTCATGTATCCACACGAGCTGAGAGCATAAAAGTTTCTCTCTTTTGAAATCCCCGACACACTAGGGATGTACATATACTTGGCCCATGAATCAACAAGTGAACCTCTCTGCCCCAAAGAAGTAGTTGATTTCCGGATAGGGCGATAAATAATCGACCCAGACTCTTATATAATATGAGATAAGAAAAAATAAACTTTGGAATGTAATGATTTTAAAACCTCCACCTCTAGGTTGAAGGGTTGCATACCCGTAATCATGTCAGAGCCAATGAGAATCTTATTTCCATTACAAAATTTCCACTTCAAGTTATCAAAAATAAATCCACCAATTTTTTGGAAACCTCTCCAAATATAAGATTTGTTTCTAACCTTAAAATATCCAGCTCTGAACCATTCAATAAGAGACATGTTTTATAAATATTTTCCTTTAATTATGTAATGCCATATGCCATCACCGTTGAAGGCCCACCATAGGGTTTTGATGAGAAGAGCCGATTTTTTTTTTTACATATCTAGTAGTCCCTAGCTCCCGTATTATTTTCCATGAGATATATCATTTAAACGAACAAGATGAAACTTATTGCAATCCTCAGCTTCCTCCCATAAAAAAATTTCAAATATTTATTTAATATTATTTATGATACTGCAAGGTAATAAAAAAAATGTATCCAATACGTAGAAATGTTTTGTAATACAGATTGTATAAGGATGTACTCGCCACCAAGTGAAAGCCACTTGTGTGTCCACTGTGTGAGATGACGTTCGAATTTCTCAATCAACCAAGTCCATTTATAGGCCCTATATTTATTTGGTTTCAACCTGATGCCTAGGTATGAAAACCCATTATCTAATAAAGTGGTGTTTATATTGAAAAAAATTGCAATATTAGTGATCACATTATTGTCTACAGATTATTTAAGCGACTTAGACTTATGTACGTTTGCATATAACCCAAAGGCCTCACCAAAGCAAAAAATAGTGTAATATAAGTGGCTCCATGATTCAAAAATACCTACTCAAAAATAAAAAAAATCATTCACAAACACAATATGGGTGACATGAGTGTTCCTAGTAACCTTCAAGCCACATAAAATAACAGACTGACGAGATTCCTCAATATTCCTACTAAGACCGTCAATCACCAAGAGAAAAAGCATATGAGATAAAGATCATGTTTAATGAAGCCCTTTATGGGCCCTGAAAAAAGTCAAAGGCACACCATTTATTATAAATAAAAAGTTTTCATAAGAGACACACGCCATTATCCATTCATGAATCTTCCTACTAAGACCGCCAATCACCAAGATAAAAAGCATAGGAGATAAATATCATATTTGACGAAGCCCTTTATGGGCCCTGAAAAAATCAAGGGAAAACAATTTAATAGAAATACAAAGTTTTCCAAAGAGACACATGCCATTATCCATTCCATCGCATTACTGTTCAAACTTCAAACCAATCTTAAAAGGTTTCATTAGGAGGAAAGACCAATCAACATAATCATAAGATTTGTGTAAATCCAATTTTAGCATTAAGGCCTCCTTCTTATATAAATTAATTGAATGGATGCATTCCTCGGGGATCACTACCACGTCTTGGATTTTCCTCTTCCTTAGAAATTCAAATTGTTCCTTCCATATATAAGCCAAAATATTTTATTTCAACATCTTGGCAATTATATTTGATCAATTTATCTGGGAAATGTTACATAGAGAAATAGGGTGAAAAATCCCATAAAATTTTGAGACTAGAGGTATTTAGAATGAGCACTATAAATTTCAAATGTATAGCTCTAGAAATATCTCTGCTCAATCTAGATTCTTCCACCATAGATAATAAGTCTGATTCCAAAATATCCATGAAATGCAATAAAAATTCAAGAAAGTTTGTAGGAGCCTCGATATTTCCTCTAGTGAGATAGGTGCTTTTATATCCCCAATTTTTTGCATCTGAAAACGCGGTATGGTAAGTATAAATGATGAGCATTGTTTATCAATATCCACAGATGGTTTGTCCATATATAGGTTTTCGGAAAAATTAACCTCTTCTCTCTGAATGTGTTCAGTATTGGAGACATTTTCTCCATTTTCCTTCTTAATGTGCCATGTTGTGAATGTAGCACATCCCTGAGATGCATACAACTAAAAAAACCTGGTGTTTTTATCCCCACTAGAGATCCAAATGGAACAACGTTTTAGTCTCTTCCTAAATTTTAAGAATCTTCCACTTTTTGATTTACAGTTCCATAATCAGCGATGCACGAGCCCAATCCAAGAAATCAGGATCCAACTGCATTTTGATACCTTCCATATTATTTTCAATATCGAACAGGGTTGTCATCATCTTGATTTTTTTCCTTCGCTCCAAAAATCAAAATTCCTTTTTAATAATGTGCAACTTTTTTGGTAACAGAGTCATTGCAGATTCTCTCTCAAATGCCCATAATTTTTCCAAGATTCTTGAACCAACTTACAAAAATCTGGGTCATCTAAACAATTCCTATTGAATTTGAAAGGGAGGCATTTCCATGGTCTGTCCCCTAGCCATTATAATATAATAGGTGAATGATAAAAAAATTTCTCCTGGGATACCCACGAGCGAACATACAACAATGCTTCCAGGATATTCACATGAATTAATAAATAATCTATATGTTTTGCAATGAAATCCACCTCCATACGACCATTGGAACAAGTAGGATACAAGGGCATTTAATTTACATCCACAAGGTGGTTCATTGAACAAGTCCTTAAATTAATTCTCCATTGAGTCCATTCTAAAATGCATACCCCAACATTCTTCTGCAGAAGAAATTAGATTTAGGTCCTTGACCATAACTAATGATCCAAGTTTCAATATACTGCATGCATCCATACGTTTCCAAAATTATACCTTGTGATGATAAGGGCCATAAATATTAAGAATATGGACCCGACATGGGAAGCCTCAGACCATACCAAATAAAAAGAATACTTGCAAAAAAATTGTAAGCCCTTAAAATAGACCATACAAGGTCGCATAATGCAACCAAACCACCTAAAATTTCACAAGAGTTTATGGCCACCACACACCATACCAAACATATGGATGAGTAATGAATTGAAACTTCTGCTGAAGCCATATTTCTTGAAGACTATCCTTGGATTCTTAGTCTGAAGGAGATGGCATAGAGATAAATGTTTGGTTCTTTCCCTAATCCCCCACAAATTGAGAGAGAATGTTCATGTATGAACACTTGAAACGTGCATAATATCTCTAAGGTCCTGAGGGAGAATCAAATCAGTAATAGGAATGTCACATAAATCCCCTTCCACATTGAAAACCAATGTTTAAGCAGTAGAATTTTTTCTTTTCCAATGTCAAATACCTTTTCTCCCATTATGATGGATTGTAACATCTATTGCAGAGTGCGGGCTAAAGGAAGATTCGGGGGAAGAGATGTGGTCTTGATGTATGGTGAGAGGCACGAGGTCTATGGAGGGGTTCCACATAAAAACTCAATATCTCTTCCAAATGAGTTTATTTTGGAGGGAAATAATCGAGGGGAAACTAGAAGGAGCATAATTTTCAAGCACAGTCACAACGATATTGTAATATCCCAAAATGGAATAATGCATTGATATACAAACACAATATTTGAAACATAGAAAATGTACATGTAAAATTATGATCAACACAGATATACACAGAATAGATGAGCCATTTTATTCATAGGAGATGATTTAGTTACACCAATGTACAAAATAAATGTACTCGAGCCAAAGAGATGGCCTAGAATGACCCTGAAAGCATGCCACAACAAGCACTGCATAACTGGAGAGTTGCAGGAAGCAATACTGCATTTTCCCTTCAGCATATGACGAACATGTGACTGTTGGCTAAAAGGGAAATGCAGATCTATGGAGCTTTGGATCTCTGATGATGCCAAGATTCAAGATCTGAGCAATATGATGGAAACCCAAGATAACCCAGAAAGGAAATTCCAGATCTATGAGATTCGAAATTCACTCTTCTAGGGTTTGATCCCTTGAATGTTGGGTTATGCATATCTGAAGCTAGATATGATCATATGATAGCTGCAATATGATGTACAACCAGATCTAAGCTTGAAGGGATGATCCCATCTTCAGATCTCCAAGCTAGAAGCTTGAGATCTTGTCTCTTCTTCCTCCTCCTCAAAATGCAGCAACTGAATATGCAGCTGGTGGAAAAACTGTGTTGTACAAGAGGGAGAGACTCAAGCCTACTAAAATATGCTACAAATAATCTCCAAGCTGATGGAAATAGTGATGGCAAGGTGATGGGATGATCCCTCACAGGATTCCTAGCTGAAGTGCTAGAAAATTCCTTCATTCTCTGGATCTGCAAATATGGACTGCACAATACTTGATGGGAGTACTATTGATAAGAGGTGAATAAGGTTTTTCCTGATGCCAGATTTGAAATGATGCTCTGGGAATGCTGATATTGAAGTACAAGGTGATAGGAAAAATCCTTCACCGGTTCTTCAACTAAAATACTGAAGACAACCTCCTCCTCTAAAACCCTTCTTCATAAATGCATAATTTATGAAGGTATGTGTTCTGCAGAGAGTAGGAACACTATGTCACCAATTCATGATGATGAATAGCAGCTCAGAATACCTTCCTAGAGTAGGCACTCGAAGTCCCCCATGGGTAAGGGTGGGATTCTTGCTCGGGAACACCCTGTGCTAAACAACACTGCAGACTTAGCTAAACAACATAAGAGTGTATGGAATTTAAAATGACACTTCCAGATCTAAACAGATCTCAAATCAATAATCTAAAGCCTACCTTCCATTCCGCCTTCATCTTCCTTATATACAAAGTGAGCCTTCCCAAGCCCTGGCCCACCTCTAAACTGTGCTGTGCATGTGGACATAATTCTCCATGATTGACTGTGTTATCTCTCCAAGTCCTCCATCATGTCTACATGCAATGTTCACCATCTCCATCATGTGTCCATTAAATGCACTACTTCCTCCATCATTTCATCATGAATGCTCTATGATCTTACATTAGATTCCCTCCATGATCTCAGTTGACTGCTTCAACCTCCATGATCTATCTCATTAATGAGACAAGACCTCCACTCCTTCCACATTAGTAGCTTCTCCACTACTTGATTATGTAGATCTATGTCTAATTAATCCACATTCACACATCAAAAAGTGGATCTTATTCATATTTGAGGATTATGGGTCCCTCCACCCTTTTATTTACTTAATTAATTAAGTTTATTAAGAACTCTAATATTCCAAATAACACGTGAAAATTTTGGAATATTACAGACCTCCTCGTCAAAATGTTGCTTTTCCTCAAGCAACTGCAAAAGTAGATGCAAAGCCTTCTATCCCCCTCCAAATGGAATCCACATAAGGAAGGCTTCCTCCATCTTCTGCAATGTGTTATGCATGTATGGTTCCAAATTTGCCTCTCAAGAATGCATAGAATGACCTCCAACTGTGTAGTTAGATGTCCTTGATTCTCCAAGAAGTACCAAGTGACAACCATAAGCTGCCCAACATCATCATCAATACATGAGATACATAAAATAAAGTGGTTCTCCTCACAAAGGAAAATCCCCATCTAACAAAACATCTCTTCATCCCATGCTTTATGAAGTAGATCTAGCATTGACATGCCCTCATCCTTAGCCCTGTTGGCCTTGTTGGATCCAAGAATTATTCCAACGTTGTGTAAAATAAAAATTAGAGACATATGGGAAGACAAAAATGTCAAATCATATTCTCCCAATAGTAACCACTGGAGTAAGGCCTCTTGCTGCCATCCTCCATCTCCATTATGCAAGATGGTCAAGCCAAACTCTCCCAAAATCAACCAAAGCAACAAGAGATCTTTTTGCCTCTTCACCTTCTCATGTGCATCATGGATTAAAAACAGACTGATAGACATGTGGAATGTCACATCAGCCCAGTACAAGAAAACACCACCATTACACATCATGAGAGTACCATGCCAAGTTCTACATAATACAAAACACATAGACATAGGAGATGTCATGTGATGGCCAAACTCTCTCAGCAATGACCAAAGTAACCATGCCTTTTTCTTCTACATTCTTTTAGTGATGTGCAAGGCATGAATCAGAAAAATATGAACCATTGGGTGGTAACCATACTCACCCAAGAGAAGCCAGCGCAGCCATGCCTCCTTCTTCATTATATGAATGTTTTTCAAGGCATGGATTAAAGAAATATGAGCCTTTGTTTAGTAACCATACTCACCCAAGAGCAACCAACATAACCAAGATTCTTGTTGGCCCATGTCATATACCTGCAAGTGGCCATGCAACCCCTTGCTTATCATCCTCACCCACTCATATGAATGTGGATGATGAATGATGTTTTTCATAAACATGGTATCCTCCCATTGTAGAATACCATCCTCCTCAAACTGATGAATAAATTTTCACTCCATGATATGTTGAAGTGCACCTCCCATGAGGCCTCTCCATGAGATCTTCTTCTCATCATTGGCCCTCTAAAACCAATAAGGTTTTGGATCTGTTGTAGGTATAAGTTTCTCTTTGAGTTGTGAGATGCTCATTGAGAAAGAGTCATGTTGAAAGGGGAAAATATTGCCCATCTCAAGATATATACCATCTATCATCTTCTTCTCCATTGCTTCATGAATGACGCTGCCATTTGATTTCTCCCATAAGGAATGGGTCTTCTTCTTCTCACTGCTGCTCATGGACAGCGTTGCTAATTTCCATAATGATGTATCTATTGTCTCCAAGCAAGGCACAATGTTGAACTCATAGCCAACCATTGTACATAGGATCATACTCATCCCATCTTCTAAAACTCCACATTTCAACTCAAAGGGTTGAATGTAGTTCATCAATGACAAACTAGGATGGTTCTTTCCTTCCTTCCTTGATTAGATCAAGGGTCCTCTGCACAGTGATATGATACTGCTTCAAATATGCATGTTGTTCTAATCCTTGGTCATGCAATAGCCCTGATGGCATGTCCCCATAAGTTTCAATAAGAGGCACTAAAACAATATGAGATGAAAGTGGATGCATACCATGTATCAAATGATGTGTGGGAATCTCTTGAAAGACCACAAGAGTTCATCCAAATGGGACAATGGTCTCTCCAACTACTGGAAAGAGTGATGGCTGCTCTTCTATCAATGTACCAGTGCTAGAATATACCCCCTCTTCCTCATGCATCCCCTGAATCATGCATGAGACTCTATATGTCAAGAAATTAAGACTATCTTGCATAGATGCAAGTGTCTCTCCTCCGGATACAAGTACTTCTGCAACTGGTGGTGAATGTAGTGACTCTTTGTCCACAGTGACAAGAATGACATCCTCCTTTTACTTCTCAGGAAATGTCGCTTTGTGAAATATCTCTAGTCTTCTTCTATCAAACTTCTTCCTAACCTTGAAAAGAAATCTGAATATTTAGTCACCTTTGCATGCTCCATGTGACCAAACCACCAATCATTGGCTTCATCATTAAGGTGAAGTGCTGAAATCTGAACAACCTCTTTTTCAGCTACAGGATGTAGCCTGAAAAATGCATCTAACTCTTTCCTTCAAGACTTTACAGTACTTGCGGAAGATCCATCAAATGTAGGAAAATAGAATATGTTGTGCCTCTTTCTTCTGTTGCTACTATATGATATTCTTTCTTCTTTGAGTTTGAAGAATTGCTGGAGAGTTAGATTCTCCTTGAATTCTCTAGACTGCGCTTTGTACTCTTCAACATATAAAGTGAGAGTCCCATGAGTTTCAGGTTCCATGTTTCTTCTTGATTCATCTCTATACCAGTCACCTTCTTCAAAGAAAGTGGGCATAGTAGATCTTTGAGGAGATCTATGATTCTCCGGTCTTCTTTGTTGCTAATAAGAAGTATTGCGACCTTCTTCATCTTGAAACCTTCTTGAGGTTTCTCTTTGCCTTTATTTCTTCATTTCATTGATCTCTTTGGAGAGATCCTTCATAGTTCTAAAGAAATATACAAAAAAACTTAATCCCTCCATTATAGTAGATCTCTACTATCTAATTTTCATATGTTGTCAATAATTTCCACAAGCTGAGCCAAAGATCATGCTCTGATACCATTGTAATATCCAAAAATGGAATAATGCATTGATACACAAACACAATATTTGAAACATAGAAAATGTACATGTAAAATTATGATGAACACAAATATATGCAGAACAGATGAGCCATTTTATTCATAGGAGATGATTTAGTTACAACAGTGTACAAAATAAAGGTACTCTAGCCAAAGTGATGGCCTAGAATGACCCTGAAAGCATGCCACAACAAGCACTGCGTAATTGGAGAGCTGTAGGAATCAATACTGCGTTGTCCCTTTAGCAGATGATGAGCATGTGACTTTTGGATGAAAGGGAAATGTAGATATATGGAGTTTTGGAGCTCTGATGATGCCAAGATTCAAGATCTGGGCACTATGATGGAAACCCAAGATAACCCAGAAATGAAATTAAAGATCTATGAGGTTGGAAATTCACTCTCCTAGGGTTTGATCCCTTGACTGCTGGGTTATGCAGATATAAAGATAGATCTGACCATATGATGGCTGCAATATGATGTACAAAAAAATCTAAGCTTGAAGGGTTTATCCCTTCTTCAGATTTCCAAGCTAGAAGCTTGAGATCTTGTCTCTTCTTCCTCCTCCTCAAAATGCAGCAACTGAATATGTAGCTACTGGAAACACCATGCTGTACAAGAGGGAGAGACTCAATCCTGCTGAAATATGCTTCAAATAAGCTCCAGGTTGATGGAAACAATGATGGCAAGGTGAGGGGATGATCCCTCACAAGTTTCCTTGCTGAAGTGCTAGAAACTTCCTTCCTCCTCTAGATCTGTAATGATGGACTGCGCAATCCTTGATGGGACTGCTGCTGATAGGATGTGGATAATTTTTGGCCTGATGCTAGATCTAAAATGATGCTCCGAGAATTTTTATCTTGAATTACAAGGTGATACAAAAAATCCTTCATTGGTTCTTCAGCTGAAATACTGAAGGCAACCTCCTCCTCTCAAACCCTTCTTCAGAAACGCATAATTTCTGAAGGTATGTGTTCTGCAGAGAGTAGGAACAATATGGCACCAATTAATGATGATGAATAGAAGCTCAGAATACCTTCCCAGAGTAGGCACTCGAAGTCCCCCATGGTTAAGGGTGGGATTCCCGCTTGGGAACACCCTGTGCTAAACAACACTGCAGACTTAGCTAAACAACATAAGAGTGCATGGAATGCCAAATGACACTTCCATATCTAAACAAATCTCAAATCAATAATCTAAAGCCTGCCTTCCATTCTTCCTTCATCTTCCTTATATACAAAGTGATCCTTCCCAAGCCCTGGCCCACCTATAAATTGCGTTGTGCATGTGGACATAAGTCTCCATGATTGACTGCGCTGTCTCTCCAAGTCCTCCATCATGTCTACATGCAATTTTCACCCTCTCCATCATGTGTGAATTAAATGCACTACTTCCTCCATCATTTCATCATGAATTATCTATGATCTTACATTAGATTCCCTCCATGATCTCAGTTGACTGCTTCAACCTCCATGATCTATCTCATTAATGACACATGACCTCCAATCCTTTCACATTATTAGTGTTAGTCATCAATAATTTTTTGCTTTCTATAGATGACTAAATATTTATCCTAGATTTCTAGAAACAAAATTCATGAATATTGTGAGTTCTAGAAATCTCATTGCCTTCATTATCCTCAGGATAAAATTTTCACTATTTTACTACTCTATCAAGTCATGGCCAACCTACCACTCCCAGAGGACCAAATCATGGACTCGTTCCACTCATTCTCACTATGTTTTCCACCTCTAACCTTACCACTCTGTTTTGACTTGCTTAACCCTTCTACTTACACCTTAGATTGCCATGTAGCCTAACCTTTTCCCCTATTCACCAAGTGCCTCAAGCATTGGTGGTTTTAAGCTACCTTTCTAGGCTCTTTATATAAATCAAAGTCATCAGTTTTTGGGTCTGAAATGCATAGGGTTTGTCAAAACTCTATTTTTACACCTAAAAACCCTAAGTCAAGTTTTCAGCCAAAGGCCAAGTCCAAAAGGCCTCCCACTAGGTCACCTAGGGTTTCACAAGTCATAGGATTTTTTTGGTGTTCTAAATATTTGTTTTTCCGGTGCCAAGAGGATGCAATAAAAGAGGAAGAAGGTTAGCATGTGATTGTACAAATGGATCAAAAAATCTTCCAAGGAAGGCCTCCTTGATCAAAAGCACAACTTTTGCGAAAATACAGTTTCTCATCTTAAACATTAATGCAGGAATGAATGAGATGGCCATCAACAGAAAAATAGGTAAGTAAAGAGGCTAAATCCTCACAAAGGACATTCACAAAAAAGGAGAGGGAGTAGACCTATGAACAAATAAAATCATGGTTTTTATAACTGATTGGAAAAACAGGTGTTGCCCAGCAAGGAGCCCATGCAAAGGATCATAAGGACAAAGGTACATCAACGCCACTGAGCATAAATTGAAGATTGATTGAAACAAGAAATTGAGGTGAGAGACCTCCTTGATGAAAGCAGGAAGACGTTGAAAAATTATATCAAAGGATGACTTACATGGTTTGTCAAGGCAACACTGTTTCACTGCACCAAAGGGAGAAATTGTAAAGAATATCAGTGTGAGGTAACCTAAGTTTTCAAGTGCAGTCAATTTTTTTCAAAAATGGTCAAAAGAAGGAAAGCAGGAGGTTAAGTGTCAAAATAGAACACCTATTAAATCATGAGTTTGCTGTTGAGTGACTAAAGTTATCAGGATTCCAAAAATGACCAAGAAAACAAAATTAATTTATGTCAAAGCAACTGCATGAGCAACACAGAAGTGGCCAAAAGAAGACATGGTGGGGCATGATTTACAATCTTGGACAAAATATAGATGTCATTTTCAAAAGCAGTAAGAGGGGGAAGAAAGTTATATTTTCAAAATCACCCACCAAAGATCATTTTTATGCTTAAATCACCGCCTGCAAAAAGGTAAAGAAAATATCAGTAAAAGGATAAAAAGGTCAAAAGAAAACATTAGCAAAGGTGGGTTTTGGTTTTAAATTATTATTCCAAGAGTATAAAAGCATCTCATTCACCACTCAACTCCATTTTTCATTCGCAAAAGAGAGAAAAGGGTCCTTAGAGAGAAATTTCAGGGTTTCTGGCAAGTTTCGGGTAGAAGAAGGCCTGCGCTACGCTCCTGAAAACGCGTACTACGCGCCTGTGCGTGCCCTCTTTGGGAATTTCCATAGGGCGTTGCATGCCTGTGTAGTGGCGCTACACGTTTACCACATGAAGGACCGCTAAACACCACTCTGCCCGAGCGCGCTATGCGCTGGGCCGTTTAGGCCTCACTCGACACCATGCAGGATCTGCCGTGCTACGTGCTGGGCCATTCAGGCCTCACCCGACACCGTGCAGGCTCTACCGTGCTACGCGCTGGGTCGTTCAGGCCTCACCCGACACTCTGCAGACTCTGACGTGCTGTGCTTCTGCCCGTTCAGGCACTACCCAAGAGAGACCCAACAATGTTCAGCTCCACCCGGGTGCTACGCGCTGGGCCGTTCATGCCTCACTCGACACCATGCAGGATCTGCCGCACTACACGTTGGGCCATTCAGGCCTCACCCGACACCGTGCAGGCTCTACCGTGCTACGCGCTGGGTCGTTCAGGTCTCACCCGACACTGTGCAGACTCTGACGTGCTGTGCTTCCACCCGTTCAGGCACTACCCAGGAGATACCCAACAACATTCAGCTCCACCCGGGTGCTACGCACTGGCCCGTTTAGGCCGACCCAAAAACACGTGCAGGAGCCCGAGCGTTGTGCTCCTGTGCTGCGCGTTCAGCCAGAAAGATCTTCAAAGCTGTACAAGCCTACAAATTTGATCATAGCTCCTCCATGTCTCTACTTGGCACCTCCTGAGGATTTTTAAGAGATATTTAGATCTATTGCCCCCTTTCATACTATTTTAAAGGGTGAAATTAGAGAGAAAGTTAGAAACCATAAAAGAAGATATAAGTTTGGTCTCCATGCTAAGAAGTGGCTCTTCTACTAAATAACATCTCCATTTGCATAACTAGCCTCCACACTGCCAAGCCTTGACACTACTGTCTCCTTACCATCCCACTCACCCTCTCCATATCATTTCAAAAACAGTTTAGGGTTTTGATTTCAAAGCAAGAGTAAGGATAAAATGCGTAGAGAAGGCAATGTTGATAGTGGCGAGGGAGGCCAAAGGCCTAGGGGACCACAGAGAAAGGGTGGGAGAGCAAACAGGTTTGAGCCTTTGAGCACCAAGGAGTTGACAACCTCCCCTACCACAGTTGCATATTTCCAAGAGGTAGGATGCTTCGATTTCTGTGAAAAAGTACAAAGAGTCAAAAGTCACCCTGAGTTGACCAAACTTTTCATCCTAAACCTCCATAACCACTAAGTACACCTAGTTGGGGTAAATTTTGAGTTGTCCACCAATACAACTGCTATGGCCACAGGGATACCTTACATGGGAGAAAAATGGTTCAAACAAGTGAATTTGGACTTAAGCCATTACCTGCCTTTCTTGAAACCAAGGTACCAAGCTGATTGCAAGACTATTTTTCCCTTTTCCCATCTTTTGGAAAGATATGCCCCTTTAATGAAAGTCATCATGAAATACTTCACCTATGAAGGTAGGTTTTCTAGGCTCTATTCCTACCATATAAGACTGCTCATGCATTTCACTAGGGCCAAGCTACTGCATTTTCCTTATTACCTTTATAGAAGTATTGATAAGATGTTATACATTGTGCAAAAGAGGCCTCCTTCACAACAAATGTAGAGTCTTTTCCACCATTCTCTTATCAAGATGATTGTGTTGCATCAATTAGAGCAATAGGGTATCCCATGGGAAGTATTCATCGCCCATGATGTTTTCACAAATCCACAGCCTCTTCCTCTGCAAAGTTTACCCTCATCATCTCATACACCTTCCTCAATTCCTCCATCAACCCCCAGTGACCATGATTCCTCATCCACACATGAATCCTCTCCCCAAGAGAACTTCCCTCCATCACCTTCTCCCAAAGCATCAGAACAAGAAGAAAGTGATGAAGAGCAAGAGGAAAATTACAGTCAAGAAACAAAGGGCAGTGAGGAAGAATAAACACATGACGAAATAGAAAGTGACTCTCATGAGGAATAAAATGACAGTCATGAAGAAGCAGAAAATGATGATGAGAGGATGATGATGAAAATCAAGAGACAGAGGCAGATTATGAAGAGGAAGACAGCTTAGAACAAGAAAGCAGTGATAAGGTAGATAATGCAGAGGATGATGAAAACAAAGGCAATGAGCCAGATGAGGAGGAAGAAACAAATGACTGTCAAGAGACAAAGGCAGATTTTGATGAGCAAAACAGTGAAGATGAAGAAGAAAATAGTGAACCAAATAGTGAGGAAGAAACATATGAAAAAGAGGCAGATGCAAGCAATGAAGAAGGGACAGATGATGAAAAGACATAATTAGAAGAAGGGACAGAGGCAGAAGATGAAGACAAAGGTAGTGGGCAAAACAATGACAATAATGAAGAGGAAAATTTAGAACAAAATATCAGTGCAGAAGATATGGAAGAGGATGGTAATGATGAAAATGCTCAAAAAAGTAATGAAGACACCGACAAAGACACCTCTAACAGTGACAGCATAGAACATGATGATGGCAATGATAATGTTGCAAACACATAGGAGGATAATGAAGACACCATGATGACTGATAGCCCTAAAAATAATGACAACAGTGACACTATGAACCCAAAAAGTAGTCAAGAGATTGATGATAGTGGTGAAGGTCATGACAGTGATGTTAGCATGAAGGAAAATGAAAGTACCTCTCAAGAGGGTAGTCAAGAACAAAATCAAGAAGACATAAATGCATATATCATTGATGAAAGGAGAGGCAATCTTAAGACCAGTCATGGTAAGAGCATGCTAGTAGACAAATTTGATTTTCTCCCTCTCACATATCAAAAGGGGCCAAGGCTTGTGTTTACTACCTCCAAAAGGCAAGGGACCATGCCATCCTCCTCACCTCAACCACTAGACAAAGGGAAACAAAGGGTAAAGGAAGAAGAAGAAGACCATGAGTTGGAGAGGGAGTTTGAGATCATTCAGGTGGATAATTTTGAGGAGAATGAGGCAAGAATCACAAACTTGCTCCTCCACGACAGAAATTCCCAAATAAAAGATCTCCAAGCACATTTGGATAGGGCCAAGAGTGTAAATGATGCCCTTGACTTGGAGAATAGGCAACTAGGAGCACGAATGGAAATCTATGAAGCTAGAGCCCTCAAGGCCCGAAAAGAAGCCCAAAAGGCACAAATGAAAATAGAAGAGTTAAAAGGCACTTATGAGGAGAGTAGTGATGAGAAAGGACAATCTAGGAGAAGAAATAGAACCATGGGATTGAAAAAAGCACTAGCTAAACAAAAGGAGGAAGAATCAACCCTAGCGGAACAACTCCCTTTAGATGAGCTTTTGGCTATGGAGATAGCCCATGACCGGGAGCCTTGGTTGGAGAGAGACAACATACACTTGGAGGCCAAATTGAAGAAATAAAATCAAGATCTTGACCTCCAAAGAAGAATGACTAAACATTATGCCCGAAGGAACCAAATTGCAAGGGCTAAACTGAAAAAGGATCAAGGCAAGATCCATGAACTAAAAGAAGAAAAAGGAAAAAATAGGCTTGGAATATTGGCACAAGCCTCTCTACAGGTCTCCCAAAACCCATGAGGCACTCATCCACCAAATTTGGGAGAATTTTGAGAAGTTTTTGTTTATTGCTAATTTTGAGGGCCAAGGGGGTAGCACACATGGTGCTACGCTTTTTCTCAGAGCATCTTCAAGGGGAAAGGCGCAAATTTTTGGAATCCTCATCTCAAATGTAGCATGCTCACAAATTTTTGGATCAATTGGAGTTGTTTTGGTCCTCCAAAAGGGTCAAAAACACCCAAATTTTCACCATTCTGCCTGCTTTTCAGGACATGTGCTGCGCCTTTACCAGCCTTGAAATTTTTGGTTTTTGAATGGGTTAAAGAGGTCCAATCAGAGAAACAAGGGTAGATCTGGAAATTAGACTTCAAGGGATTTCCAACGAGCCATCACAGAGCCTATTTCGACATTGGGAAGGCCTTCAAAACACTGCTGCAAGATGACCCATTTTTCCCCCTCCTGTGTTACGCCCTTGGCATGGAAATTCCTCCTAAACACAGTGCTGCGCCCTTAGCAGAGGGAAAGTAAAAAATTTACACTTGGCAAGTTTTAGGAGGCTTTTCAGACCTCAAATATCATTTTCTTTGCTAAAAATGTCCGAAAAGATATTTTGTTTTAGATGTTTTGTGCCTTGGGCCTTGCAAGGTCTTAAGGACAATAGTGACATTTCTTATTAGCCAATAGGCTTCTAGATACTCTATTAGGTTTTTCTCCTCCTTGCTTGTTAAAAAGGAATTGAGGACTCATTTTTAATGTTGGCTTTTGATGAGTTTTGAGAGAAATACGTGGTTCTTTGGGTTGAAGAGAAATTTGGTGTTATGGAGCTTGTGAATAATATGCTTTAATTGTTGATGATGAAAGCTTGCTTGCAGGATCCCTGAGTTTGGTGAATCGTGATGTGTCTCTAATTTTTTCATGTTTTCTTGTTTATCATTATGTCCATCTTTCTATGTTGTAGTAGATCAGAAAAGTATAGGCTAAGAAATGTTTTTTGAGGCACCTTAGTCCTCCTGTTTGCTACTGTCTTTATGTTTTCCTCTGCTGGGTGTGTTTAAGGAATTCTTAGTTGCTCCTTAGGCCTCATTATGCTTGTTTATTTCATCAATGGATTAATATGATAGTTTCCAAATATGTTTTATGGCAAGCCCTGCTTATTTGATGTTATCTAAACTCTGTTTGTGAAATCTCACTTTGAAGTATTACTTGTTAGGTTAAGCCAAGGAGGTCTTGTTTTGATCTTTCCCTTTGTCAATACTTATTAGTTTGCCTTAAGGTTATTTATAGCTTTATTGATGATGTCTAGGAGTTCCCTCTTCATTGGTTAAAGTTATTTTTCATCTTATATGTTTTCAAACTTTCAAGGTGAAATCACTAAAGTTAGAGAGGAGTTATTGCTTTATTTTTTTCACCAAATTGTTCATCTTGGATGTCTATTTGTTTAAAGTATTATCATTGAGTAAATGGTTTTCCCTATCTTGTGATTATTATCTTTTTCTTATCAGTATTTGAGACCTTCTTGTTTACAGGTATATGACAAAGGATTCTTAACTGCCTTTTGCCCTACCTTGTTTCCCAACTTAATGTCCATTTCACTTCACACATAACCTTAAAAGATCCATTGACTACACTAGATTTGTCCTGTGATGCACTCTGACTCATTGTTGAGATATCCATGACTTTCATAGACTCCATAGCTGAATGATTTGATGACCTCTCACTCCACTTATTCTACTTGATCATTTTACCCAATCCAACCAACCAAACAAAATCCTAAACTTCACAACTAGCCTAAAATCAACCATATAAAGCAAACAAGTTCACATCCTTTGCATACAATAGAGAGAGCCCTCTTTGAGTCCAGGAAGGCTAGGTCCTAGGACTCCAAAGACTAGTCTTATGTTACCCTGTGCATTTGGTCTACCAATCTGCTAAATCACAGGACCCTAACATTTTGGCGATCACGGTGGGAAAATTCTGAGTAAGTAAGAAGCATATACATCCTTAGGAAATTCAGAAGCCCTTGTCAAACAATATCCCGTGATTTGTAACCATCTCATCACTATCATTAACATAATGGTGATCATGATGAAACTTCTGAGTCAGTGACAATATAAGTATCCCTTAGGACTTCAGAGACCTTTATCAAATCATAGAGAATTCAATTGATAGCCAAGAGTAGAATCTGGTTGTTTCACCATCTTAGCAAAATGACGACTCAGATATAGGACACTCTCACAAACCTTAGAGCTACATAAAGGAACTTAGAAAACCCCAAAACATCCTTAGATTGGTTTATTGTCAGTTATTTGTGGTGGACCATAAACATACATCCTTAAAACAACAAAAAAATATCCACTTGGCGACTCCACTAACCTCCAGTAGGCCTATTAATTCACTAGTTCCCATTTAGACTCCCTGGGATTGTATCAAATCAGCCCTTAGAAGTTTAGAAGCCTAGTTCTACACTATGAGAGTTTACCAAGCATTAAGAGAGGTCAGCCTTCTGAAAACAGTCCTAAACTTTCAGCCTCTCTGCATTTTGAGTTTGAAATCTGGCTTCACAAAGGATCAGTACTAGATCTCATTCGGACCCAAACCCTCCCAACATACTTGATGACCCAGTAAATATTTTGTGGCAAAATTCTAGATCTAGAAACTTGACTACTGTTAGGTCTATTCATAGAGCAAGCTCAGTCCCTAAACATCTTACAGCTTTGCAAGATCCCCAGTTTGACTTGCACCATACAAAGAACATTTTCAGAACCAAGTCACAAACTGATATTGACCAGACTGACCTTGAGTCCATAGATTTGCAGCAGAGTTCTAGTAGAGAAGCCTCTCCTTCCACACCACCTAACTTTCAGCTTCTCCATCACTTCAGCTCTTTCCATGCCAAATCTACTCAGAATCAGTTTTCTGGTTCAAGTACTTCCACCACACCCATCCATACCACCACTATGCAAACCACTCCACTTCATCCTACACCCCCTTTCACAAAACCTCCTCTTGTAAATCCTCCATTATTTCCCATCATGGCAGCTTGGTATGCCCCCCTGGTTTTACCACAACCTTTGGTACCCTTACCAAATGACTACCAATCTAGAATTCCCCACTTCACCAGAGCTGAATCCATCACTGCCCAATAGCATGTAGATAGGATAAATGATGCCTTTGACTATATGGAATTGGAAGAAGAAACCATTAAAATGAGGATCTTTGCACAAAGCCTAGGAGGAAAGGCTAAGAAATGATTTAAAGGCTTAGCTCCTAATAGCATACATGATCTCCCTTCCCTCTACCAATCTTTCATAAACAAGTGGGAAATCAATAAAAACCCCCTCCAAATCCTTTTTGAATATAACAATCTTAAGAGGAATGTAGGGGAGAGTGTACAAGAGTATTGCACCAGGTTTAATAGTGTCTACAATGCCCTCCCCTCTCACATGAAACCCCCACAAGGCCTAGCACTAGTGAAATTTCCTGAAGACTTTGATCCGAATATGAAATACCAAATGAGAGAGAGAGAGACCCCACAACTTTAGTAGAAATGAAAAGGGAATCTATTAGTACATAAGCCAACTTGATTAAAAAAAGAGCTAGGATGAGGTCGGAAAAAAGAGTCACTTACAAAGATGAAACCATCGCCTCAACCTCTTCTTCCGATGCCAAGATAGAAAACCTAGTTAGAACCATGGAGAGAATGATGGAAAGGATAAACTTGAATGAAAGGGCACCTCCTAGGGAAAATCAACCAAATCCCCAAAGCAGAAACATAACTCAAAACTTTAGAAGAGACCCTCCCCAAAATAGGCCACGAGACAATGACCAACAGATTAGGCCTCCTTTCCAAGACAATTATCTTGATGAAGAGGAAAGAGAGAATGAAGATTCTGAAGAAGGCCATGTAAACTTAATAGGTTCAAACAATGAAGATAATGTTTTTCTCACAAAAGAGGAACAAGATTTATTTTCCCTAGATTAATCTGGAACTAACTATGAATATTTTGAAGACTACAGGTTGGGATTTGAAAATGAAATAATGGAAGTCCATAGGCAATATGACTTTAGGATAAAAAAGAACCAAGATGCCCCCAAGAAAAACCAAATAGACACTGTTGTTAGGAAAACACCTGAAAACACTCCTAAGAAGATAACAGACAATATCAACACCATGGCTAAGAAAACTGATCCAAACAGAGACAAAGCTAGCCAACCAAGTGGTGACACAAGCTGCCCTAGTACCTCTACTAGTGGCCTTGAGAAAAATATTTTGTCCAAAGCCCCAAATCAGAATCAACAAATTAAAAATGTAGAAAAATTTATGGCTGATAAAACTGATGTAAATATGCCTAAAACCCAAGTGCCTTTTAGTTTTGAAGGAGAGATTTCTAAAATCAAGATAACCATACCTCTCACTGAATTGGTGACTCAAGACATGTACAGGTCCCAAGTTTTGAAAGTTTTGAACATAGGGAATGATACAGAAACTCTAAACTTGACTGATGACAAACCAGAACTGTTGTTTGGTCCCGAAGTTGAGGGAAAATACCAAGAAGGAGTTATCCCTCCTTTCTATGTTAGCCTAAACATACATGACCAAATATTACACAATGCTATGCTAGATTCCAGTGCCTCGCATAACCACATGCCTAAGGTAGTGATGGAGAGGTTAGGCCTAGAAATAACCAAACCTTACAAAGACTTATACTATTTAGATTCGAGTAGGGTCAAGTGTTTGGGCCTAATCAAGGATCTTTGTGTCAATCTGGCGCAAATTCCTGCTAAGAGTCATGGACATAATTGTTGCTGACATTCCCCCCAAGTATGGTATGCTTTTATCCAAATATTGGGGGGCCAAGCTTAAGGGGAACCTCCAACTTGAAATGCCATATGTTACCATCCCTATTTTCAACCAAACCAGGAGGTTATATCGGGAGTCCCACATGACGTATATGGTCAGTAGCCTGGATAGGCCAAACAACACCCCTATATATTCCATTCACTCAGATCTTGATTCTTTCATCTTGTGTAATGAGGAGGACCTTAGTGAGCAGGTAAGTGAAGTTGAGATAGATCTAGACACACTTCAACAGTCAAACCAGTCTCTGCATGAGGGACTCAGTAGTCAACACTGTAGCAGCCCTGAACAACCACATGATGATAAAACTAAACTTGACTTTCTGCAAACTGAAAATGAAATTTCAAAACCAAAAATCAGTTTGAAATCTGAATTAGGTTGCTCAAATGAAGGACAAACGTCAAAAACATAAATTTTTCCTTTTGTCAATCCATAAGTGCTGAAATATTCTCACATAACATAAATATTTAGGAATATGAATCAAAAGAGTCTTATGTTTTTACCTTACATAGACAACTCATCATCAAAGAGTTTTTTCCCTTCAGAAGAATTATTGACTCTCTCAAATATTGCTATGGAACCTAAAGGAGTATCTGTTGGGACTGATATAGAGGAGTATAATGTGGGCAGCCTAGGAAAACCCAAAATGATTAATTTATCTAGAACTCTATCATTATACACAAAACTGAAATAAATAAGGTTATGAAAGAAGTTTCAGGATGCTTGTATATATAGTGATGAAAAATTGACACCTTGTGACATAGGCACTATCCAAAAGAGGTCTCCTTCCAAGAGAAACAATGAACCCCTTGGACAAATTGTGTCACTAATAGAGAAAGCCAAAGGATGTAGACTGTGTATAGACTTTAGGTGCCTAGAAAAAACCTCCATAAAGTAAAAATACCCTTATCCCAAGATAAATCGTCCTATAAAAAGGGTAGGAATGTCTAACAGGATGTCATTACGTGATAGTGTTTCAGGTTATCATCAGATGGTACCACTTCTGATCAATCAACATAAAGCCATTTTCAAAGTTCCTTGGAGCAACTACATGTTTGACCAAATTCTTCCTGGTCTAAGGAATGCTGAAGACACCTTCCAAAGAGCCATGGCCCCTGTTTTCCACTTCTTCACTATGATTTACATTGATGACATCATTATCTGTTGTGAAGTTGATAAAGAGCACCTTTTTTACCTAAGGAGGATCTTTGTCAGACACAAGTTTTGGAAGCAAGACTCAAAGAGGAAATACCAAGGAGAGCATGGCTTGTTTGAAATTTTTTGGAAAAATCCTTATACCATGCTTTCAAATGGAGGTAACTATGATTTCTGTTCACAAGAGCTGAATGGACAAAGAATGTTAGGAGATCCTTTTGAGGACATGATGCTCAAGTACCATTGCTGTAAAAACCTTTATTTTAAAAATTTTCATTCATTGTACATAAAAATTGCATGATAAAAGTCACAAAAGACACAAAACATAGAAAGAAAGAAAAAAAGGGCAGATTTGAAAAGAGGTACAACCCCATACCCAAAAAATAGTAGTACTGAAAGTGTGCAAGCCTAAATGCCACTACTTTTTCAAAATGAAGATCTTGCTCAGTCATCTAGCCTAATCATGGCTGAAAATGCTTTAAATTTATGTTGATAAGTTAATGAAAGAGAGTTTGTCAAGTCATTCAAACTTGACTTGTCAAAAAGGATAGATTAGGAATGAAAGATACTGGTTCCACATGCTCAAAACTGAACCAAAGAGGAAAATGGGGATGCATACCAAATGATATATCACAACCCTTTTTTTTCTAGTTTTGTTTGAACAAAAATAATGTTTGTTTGCAGCTTGTTCTAATGCCACAACCCATGGTAAGTCAAATTTCCTAATCCTGATTTAAACCATGCTTTCAATTTCATGTCTGTAGCTTAGAGAATGAAGTCTTTCATACAGTTCAATATTGACAGTCAGGTAGACTAGGTAGAGAATAAAAATAGTTCATTAGCACAATCAGAACTCTTTGAAGCAATAAGGGTACAAGTAGATATTTTTTTTTTATTTTCAAAAGAAAAGGAATGTCAGGGGTTTTCCAGTTTAAGTTCACCCAAGGCAGAAAAAATGTTAGGCAAATAAGATGGGTAGGTAGAGATGAAGTTGGAGTAATCATGTTTTTCAAATTATTAAGATCACAACTTCAAGCAAGCATTAGCAAAAGAAAAGAAGAAAAATCTGCCCAATGGATGAGGCACTAGTCTTCATAAAACCAAGATATCTGATGTTCTGGACACCTCTTGAAAAGGAGTTTCCCTCCCTAAGTGGAGCCATTGTTAGTCATCAGTAATTTTTTGCTTTCTATAGATGACTAAATATTTATCCTAGATTTCTAGAAACAAAATTCATGAATATTGTGAGTTCTAGAAATATCGCTGCCTTCATTATCCTTAGGATAAAATTTTCACTATTTTAATACTCTATCAAGTCATGGCCAACCTACCACTCCCAGAGGACCAAATCATGGACTCATGCCACTCATTCTCACTATGTTTCCACCTCTAACCTTACCACTTTGTTTGACTTGCCTAACCCTTCTACTTACACCTTATTTTGCCAAGTAGCCTAACCTTTTCCCCTATTCACCAAGTGCCTCAAGAATTGGTGGTTTTAAGCTACCTTTCTAGGCTCTTTAGATAAATCAAAGTCATCAGTTTTTAGGTCTGCAATTCATAGGGCTTTTAAAATCTATTTTTACAGCTAAAAACCCTAAGTCAAGTTTTCAGCCAAAGGCCAAGTCCAAAAGGCCTCCCACTAGGTCACCTAGGGTTTCACAAGTCATAGGATTGTTTTGGTGTTCTAAATATTTGTTTTTCCTGTGCAAAGAGGCTGCAATCAAAGAGGAAGAAGGTTAGCATGTGATTTTACAAATGGATTAGAAAATCTTCCAAGGAAGGCCTCCTTGATCAAAAGCACAACTTCTGCAAAAAGACAGCTGCCCATCTTAAACATTTTTGCAGGAATGAATGAGATGGCCATCAATAGAAAAAGAGGTAAGTAAAGAGGCTAAATCCTCACAAAGGAAATTTACAGCAAAGGAGAGGCAGTAGACCTATGAACAAAGAAAATCAGGGTTTTTATAACTGATTAGCAAAACAGGTGTTGCCCAGCAAGGAGTCCATGAAAAGGATCACAAGGACAGAGGTACATCCGCGCCACTGAGCATAAATTGAAGATTTATTGAAACAAGAAATTAAGGTGAGAGACCTCCTTGATGACAATAGGTAGAAGTTGAAAAATGATATCAAAGGATGACTTACATGGTTTGTCAAGGCAACACTGTTTCACTACACCAAGGGGAGAAATTGTAAAGAATATCAGTGTGAGGTAACCTAAGTTTTCAAGTGCAGTCAAATGTCTTATAAAATGGTCAAAAGAAGGAAATCAGGAGGTTAAGTGTCAAAATAGAACACCAAGAAAATCATGAGTTTGCTATTGAGTGACTAAAGTTATCAGGATTCCAAAAATGACCAAGAAAACAAAATTAATTTATGTCAGGGCACTTGCATGAGAAACACAAAATTGGCCAAAAGAAGACATGGTGGGCATGATTTATAGTCTTGGAAAAAATATAGATGTCATTGTCAAAAGCAGTAAGAGGGGGAAGAAAGTTATATTTTCAAAATCACCCACAAAAGGATCATTTTTATGCTTAAATCACCTCCTGCAAAAAGGTAAAGGAAATATCAGTAAAAGGATGAAAAGGTCAAAAGAAAACATTAGCAAAGGTGAGTTTTGGTTTCAAATTATTATTCCAAGAGTATAAAAGCATCTCATTCACCACTCAACTCCATTTTTCATTCGCAAAAGAGAGAAAAGGGTCCTCAGAGAGAAATTTCAAGGTTTCTGGAAAGTTTCGGGCAGAAGAAGACCTGCACTACGCTCCATTCCGCTCGAGCGCGCTACGCGCTGGGCTGTTCAGGCCTCACCCGAAACTATTCAGGCTCTATTGCGCTATGCGCTGGGCCATTCAGGCCGACCCGACAGCACGTGTAGGAGCCCGAGCGCTGCGCTCCTGTGTTGTGCGTTCAACCAGAAAGCTCTTTAAATATGTGCAAGCCTCCAAATTTTCTCAGAGCTCCTCCATGTCTCTGCTTGGCACCTCTTGAGGGTTTTTAAGAGGCATTTAGATCTATTGCCTCCTTTCATACTGTTTTAAACAGTGAACTTAGAGAGAAAGTTAGAAACCCTAAAGGAAGATATAAGTTTGGTCTCCATGCTAGAAGTGGCTCTTCTACCAAATAACATCTCCATTTGCATAACTAGCCTCCACACTACCAAGCCTTGACACTATTGTCTCCTTACCATCCCACTCACCCTCTCCATATCATTTCACAAACATTTTAGGGTTTTGATTTCAAAGTAAGAGTAAGGATAAAATTCCTAGAGAAGGCAGTGTTGATAATGGCAAGGGAGGCCAAAGGCCTAGGGGACCACAGAGAAAGGGTGGGAGAGTAAACAGGTTTGAGCCTTTGAGCACCAAGGAGTTGACAGCCTCCCCTACCACAGTTGCATATTTCCAAGAGGTAGGATGCTTTGATTTCTTTGAAAAATTACAAAGAGTCAAAAGTCACCCCGAGTTGACCAGAATTTTCATCCTAAACCTCCATAACCACCAAGTACCCTAGCTGGGATAAATTTTGAGCTAACCACAAATGCAATTTCTATGGCCACTAGGATACCTTGCATGGGAGAAAAATGGTTCAAACAGGTGAATTTGGACTTAAGCCATTACCTGCCTTTCTTGAAACCAAGGTACCAAGCTGATTGCAAGACTATTTTTCCCTTTTCCCATCTGTTGGAAAGATATGCCCCTTTAATGAAAGTCATCATGAAATACTTCACCTGTGAGGGTAGGTTTTTTAGGCTCTATTCCTACCATATAATATTGCTCATGCATTTCATTAGGGCCAAGCTACTGAATTTTCCTTATTGCCTTTATAGAAGTATTGATAAGATGTCATACATTCTGCAAAAGAGGCCGCCTTCACAAAAAATGCAAAGCCTTTTCCACCATTCTCTTATCAAGATGATTGTGTTGCATCAATTAGAGCAATAGGGTATCCCATGGGAATTATTCATCGCCCATGATGTTTTCACAAATCCACAGCCTCTTCCTCTACAAAGTTTACCCTCATCATCTCATCCACCTTCCTCAATTCCTCCATCAACCCCCACTGACCATGATTCCTCATCCACACATGAATCCTCACCCCATGAGAACTTCCCTCTTGCACCTTCTCCCAAAGCATTAGAATAAGAAGAAAGTGATGAAGAGCAAGAGGAAAGTGACGAAGAGCAAGAGGAAAATGACAGTCAAGAAACAAAGGACAGTGAGGAAGAAGAAACATATGATGAAGCAGAAAGTGACTGTCATGAGGAAGAAAATGACAGTCATGAAGAAGCAAAAAATGATGATGAGGAGGATGATGATGAAAATCAAGAGACAGAGGCAGATTATGAAGAGGAAGATAGCTTAGAACAAGAAATTAGTGATAAGGTAGATAATGCAGAGGATGATGAAAACAAAGGCAGTGAGCTAGATGAGGAGGAAGAAAGAAATGACAGTCAAGAGACAGAGGCAGATTTTGATGATCAAAACAGTGAAGATGAAGAAGAAAACAATGAGCCAAATAGTGAGGAAGAAATAGATGAAAAAGAGGCAGATGCAAGCAATGAAAAAAATACAAATGAAGAAGGGACATATGATGAAAAGACAGAATTAGAAGAAGAGACAGAGGCATAAGATGAAGACAAAGGCAGTGGGAAAAACAATGACAATATGAAGAGGACAATTTAGAACAAAATATCCATGCAGAATATATGGAAGAGGATGGTAATGATGAAAATGCTCAAAACAGTAATGAAGTTGACACTAACAAAGACACCTCTAACAGTGACAACACAGAACATGATGATGGCAATGATAACGTTGCAAACATAGAGGAGGATAATGAAAACACCATGATGAATGATAGCCCTAAAAATAATGACAACAATGACACTATGAGCCCAAAAATCAGTCAAGAGATTGATGATAGTGGTGAAGGTCATGACAATGATGTTAGCATGAAGGCAAATGAAAGTACCTCTCAAGAGGGCAGTCAAGAACAAAATCAAGAAGACATAAATGCATAGTTCATTGATGAAAGGAGAGGAAATCTTGAGATCAATCATGGTAAGAGCATGCTAGTAGAAAAATTTGATTTTCTCCCTCTCACATATCAAAAGGTGCCAAGGCTTGTGTTTGTTGCCTCCAAGAGGCAAGGGACCATTCCATCCTCCTCACCTCAGCCACTAGACAAAGGGAAACAAAGGGTAAAGGAAGAAGAAGAAGACCATGAGGTGGAGAGGGAGTTTGAGAACATTTAGGTGGATAGTGATGAGGAGAATGAGGCAAGAATCACAAACTTTCTCCTCCAGGACAGAAATGCCCAAATCAAAGATCTCCAAGCACATTTAGATAGGGCCAAGAGTGTAAATGATGCCCTTGACTTGGAGAATAGGTAGCTGGGAGCACGAATGAAAATCTATGAAGCTAGAGCCCAAAAGGCACAAATGAAAATAGAAGAGTTCATAGGCACTTATGAGGAGAGTAGTGATGAGAAAGGACAATCTAGACCTAGAACCATGGGATTGAAGAAAACATTGGCTAAACAAAGGGAGGAAGAATCAACCCTAGCGGAACAACTCCCTTTAGATGAGATTTTGGCTATGGAGATAGCCCATGACCGGGAGCCTTGGTTGGTGAGAGCCAACATACACTTGGAGGCAAAATTGAAGAAAGCAAATCAAGATCTTGACCTCCAAAGAAGAATGACTAAACATTATGCCCAAAGGAACCAAATTGCAAGGGCTAAACTGAAAAAAGGCTCAAGACAAGCTCCAAGCACTAAAATAATAAAACGGCCAAGCTAGGATTGGAATCTTGGCACACGCCTCTCTAAAGGTCTCCCAAAACCCATGAGGCACTCATCCACCAAATTTGGGAGAATTTTGACAAGTTTTTGTTTTTTGCTACTTTTGAGGGCCAAGGGGGTAGCACACATGGTGCTGCTCTTTTTCTCAGAGCATATTTAGGGGGAAAGGCTCACATTTTTGGAGTCCTCATCTCAAATGTAGCATGCTTACAAAGTTTTATATCAATTGGAGTTGTTTTGGTCCTCCAAAAGGGTCAAAAACACCCAAATTTTCACCATTCTGCCTTCTTTTGAGGACATGTGTTGTGCCTTTACCAGCCTTGGAATTTTTGGTTTTTGAATAGGTTAAAGAGGTACAATCAGAGAAATAGGGGTAGATCTGGAAATTAGACTTCAAGGGATTTCCAACGAGCCATCACGGAGCCTATTCCGACATCGGGAAGGCCTTCAAAATACTGTTGCAAGATGACCCATTTTTCCTGCTCCTGTGCTACGCCCTTGGCATGGAAATTTCTCGTAAACACAGTGTTGCGCCCTTAGCAGAGAGAAAATAAAAAATGTACACTTGGAAAGTTTTAGGAGGCTTTTCAGACCTCAAATATCATTTTCTTTGCTAAAAATGTCCGAAAATATATTTTGTGCCTTGGGCTTTGCAAGGTCTCCAAGACAATAGTGACTTTTCTGATTAGCCAATAGGCTTCTAGATACTCTGTTAGGTTTTTCTCCTGATTGCTTGTTAAAAAGGCATTGATGACTCATTGTTAATGTTGGCTTTTGATGATTTTTGAGAGCAATACATGGTTCTTTGAGGTTGAAGAGAAATTTGCTGTTATGGAGCTTGTTAATAATATGCTTTGATCGATGATGATGAAAGCTTGCTTGCAGGATCCCTGAGTTTGGTGAATGGTGATGCGTCTCTAATTTTTTCATGTTTTCTTGTTTATCATTATGTCCATCTTTCTATGTTGCAGTAGATCAGAAAAGTATAGGCTAAGAAATGTTGTTTGAGGCACCTTAGTCCTCATGTTTTCTACTGTCTTTATGTTTTCCTCTGCTGGGTGTGTTTAAGGAATTCTTAGTTGCTCCTTAGGCCTCCTTATGCTTGTTTATTTCATCAATGGATTAATATGCTAGTTTCAAAATATGTTTTATGGAAAGCCATGCTTATTTGATGCTATCTAAACCCTGTTTGTGAAATATCTCTTTGAAGTATTACTTGTTAGGTTAAGCCAAGGAGGGCTTGTTTTGATCTTGCCCTTTGTCAATACTTATCAGTTTGCCTCAAGGTTTTTTATAGCTTGATTGATGATGTCTAGGAGTTCCCTCTTCATTGGTTAAAGTTATTTGTCATCTTATATGTTTTCAAACTTTCAAGGTGAAATCACTGAAGTTAGATAGGATTTCTTGCTTTTTGTTTTTCACTAAATTTTTCATCTTGGATGTCTATTTGTTTAAAATATTATCATCGAGTAAATGGTTTTCCCTATCTCGTGATTATTATATATTTCTTATCAGTATTTGAGAACTTCTTGTTTACGGGTATATGACAAAGGATTCTTAACTACCCTTTGCCCTACCTTGTTTCCCAACTCAATGTCCATTTCACTTCACACATAACCTTAAAAGATCCATTGACTACACTAGATTTTCCCTGTGATGCACTCTGACTCATTGTTGAGATATCCATGAATTTCATAGACTCCATAGCCCAATTATTTGATGACCTCTCACTCCACCTATTCTACTTGATCATTTTACCTAACCCAACCACACAAAAAAAACCCTAAACTTCACAACTAGCCTAAAATCAACCATATAAAGAAAAAAAGTTCACATCCTTTGCATACAATAGAGAGAGCCCTCTCTGAGTCTAGGAAGGCTAGGTCCTAGGACTCCAAAGACTGGTCTTATGTTACCCTATGCATTTGGTCTACCAATTTGCTAAATCACAGGACCCTAACAAGTAGTTACTCCACTACTCCATTATGTAGATCTATGTCTAATTAATCCACATTCACACATCAAAAAGTGGATCTTATTCATATTTGAGGATTATGGGTCCCTCCAACCTTTTATTTACTTATTTAATTAAGTTTATTAAGAACTCTAATATTTCAAATAACATGTGAAAATTTTGGAATATTATAGACATGGTTAACATGCAAAGATCTCTCCTATGATGATGGAAGAGACACAACCCACAAAAATCTAGGAGAGTCACTACCCAGAGCTAGGGGGCTTCCGACATAAGTTGACCCGAACAAAATGGAATTCAAGACATGGCCCTGGTGACATCTTGGGGCTTCCGACAGGATCAATAAGTTCTCAAAATTGGAGTGACAAAAATCAATATATTCATTCATGCCTTCCATTGATGAGGGATAATTAGAGGATTAATGAATCGACTTACCCAATTCACAATTTGGAGTGGAAGGAATATGAGAAGGATTATTACCTGGAGATCCATGTGCCATTTCCCCATCTACAAAATTTACCACCGACAATCTCTGTGGATAATCCCTATAATAGGGTCCATACTTATTCTTGAACCTCCATGGGAATTTCGCCATGACATGTCTTAGTGTGATGGCATATCAAGCATCAAAATGCAATATGCCAAAATTATATGTGCATATTGTATCTAAAATATTCCCAAATTATGTCACTATATTTAGGAAGCCCACCAGAAAAATTCATTTCCACAAGGACCAAATACAATCACTTATCCATATCCCTTAGACACTTCAGGTCTAGATATATAATTTTTCCAGCAAATTTGCAATTTCATGTTTAGCCTTCCTTTGCCAAAGTACCATCAACAACCCTGGTAATTTCATCCAAATCATTCGTTTATGGGGGGTCTCAAAGAATAGGTTGAAGCCTACATACCATCTATGAAACTCTTTCGTTAAGCCACAAAAACTTGAGAATAAGATCCAAATCATCTGAGTGCAGGAAATGAATCTCGAACCACGAATTTAGAAATAAACTAATTTTAGGCTTATATTTAAGGATGAGATCTAGTGTTTGTTAAGGATGTATCTTAACCTTATACACACACTAAAATGCTTAAATTTCCATTCAAACAATGGTATCATATTCAACAAAGAGCACTGCGAATATTTGAATTTTAATATTAATATTCCTTATGTGAAGTAAATGAAATTGATTCTTTTCTCTTCAAAGTCTTTAATGACTAGACTCAAGTTATTTTCATGAAAATTATCATATTTTTATCTTGAATTCTAGTTAGTTAATTTATTTTTATTCTGGATACAATTCATCTATATTTATCTGTGAAACACATTAAAGTTTATTCCAAGAAGTAATTTTCTAATTACACTTCTTTTTGGTAAGAATTTTGACTTCCTCATCAAATGATATTAGCTTAACTAGTTTGATGAACAATTCGTTTTTGGCTGCGTGGGTTCAAGTCTTTGTAGACATGTTTGGACATTTTGTGACATTTATGAAATAGTTATATCTGGTGTAATAGTGCAACCAATATTTCGAAGTTTCCTATTCTCTAGAAATTCTAATTTCAATTAAAAGAAAAAAGTCACTTAGTTTTTAGCATTGTGAACTAAAATTTTTCAAATTTAGATAAGGTTTTTTTATATTTTTCTTTTGAATTCAACTTTTTATAGGAATAATTGTAAGAAAATGAAAGTCTAAATAACATAAAGCCCCTGACCCTGAGCCAAGAAAAAGGAAAATGAAAATTTAATACCCTAAAGATAAAGAGTATAATGAGGAACATAACCCACTTTTTTCCTTTTACATTGGTACTACCCACCACACATGGATGAAGGATTTTCCAAGATGGGAAAAAATGTATGAATTTTGATAAACTAGATACTTTAAAAATGAATGAACCATATATGGATGATTGTGTAGATATTAGATGATCAAGGCTACACAAAGTAGCTTCCCAACCTACATTTTTTTCCATACTATGACATGGTATGTTGGATGCTTTCACATGTTGATACTAAGACCCATACTATTAACAATCATGCATAGATGGTAGTAGATTCTTTTAGACCTAATGATATCGCTATAATGTATCAAATTAGAACTCCCTAAGGTTTTTAAGATACAAAAATTTTGGTTCAATTTGAAGAAGGTGTCTTGAAATAGAAATAAGTATAAATGGTTGAACTTATTAAAGATTGATGCTATGACCCTAACTCTTTCAAAACCAAATCAAACAAAATTTATCCAATACAAATGTTTAAGAGGCCACATATCATATCCATTACCATGATATGTAGGTTACATGGTTAGAAGAACACTTAAAATTTTAAATTGGAATGGGTCCCTTGTTTCACCAAGCTATGGAAAGAAGAAAAATATTAAATCTTGTCTGCTAACACCCTACTAGAAAACAATATATCTCTTAAATTTCCTCAAGGATTTGGAGATGGATTTTCATTTCTTCTTATCTAGTAGATGTTGTATGTTCTACTACTCCTTTCCCATTGATGAATTGGAATTGGTCACCAAGTGAAGAACCAATTCATGTCTATTTCTCATATTTTTATAACAAAAAAAAAAAAAAAAATCTAAGATATTTGTGATTATTACATGGTCCTTTTGTATGATTTTCTATTTTAAAAACTAGTTCCAAGGGTTACCAAAGATGCAAGAGATACTTTACAAGATATTGGTGATTCGTTCATTGGCGAATGCTTATCCTATTTTAAGATTTATGGATGTAAGGTGGGTCCTCATTTATTTCCTAGATATATTCTAGATATGTTAGCCCTTAGGAAACTATTGTCTATGGAGTTACTAAATCGCTCGGTTAGAATTCAAAAAGTTTGAGGTCTACATTTCCTTTAAATATTTGGATTTAATTTTATTATAAGAGAAACATACGAGAATAGAGGCGCTTATGGTTGTTGATTTTTGGGATGGGTTAAAATCTCAAAGATAACATTTGATGGAACAACTTTCCCCCCTTGTTTCATAAAAATGACATTTTTATTTTTATTTTTATTTTTTAATTTAATTTAATTTTTTTTATGTTGGTTCATGGACATTGGGCATGCCTCTACATCCACAGGAAAATACAGGCAGATCAACCTCGAAGGGAATGAAATCCAGCTGACCAAGTTGGTAGGGCCTAACCCCAAGGGCGTCAAGGAGAATTGACCCTGTGATCTCCTAATCAGTGAGGTACTTAGCAAGGGGAACTTGAAAAATTGAGAAAAGACTTTGGGCTATAAAAATGACACTCACATTTAACAAGTAATATCAAAATTTAAAAGAAAACATAAAAAAGAAAGGGCATGTTATGCAACCAACTCACAAAATAAAATAAAAGATAGATCAATGACTTAAAAATTGTCCTCTTCAAGGGGGAAACCTCCTTTACATTATATAAATGAAAAATTCTTGGTTGATACAAATGATAAGACCTCCTTGGTATATATAGGAGTAGAAGGGGTCACAACATAATCAGAGCCTACTTAAAAATAATAATGTAAGCGCACAACAATAACAATAATGGGCTTCTATAGGACACACCAAGAACAACATAGGGGATACATGGGCACAACAATAACAATAGGGGGCTAAAATAACAATAACAATAAGGGGGATACACTTGTAATATAGGGACCTAACATGCTCCTCTCCTTCACAAAAGTGTTGTCCTCAACGCTTGAGTAGTTTCAGATTTTTTTGTATAAAATTCTCATCCTCCGATGTGGAATCTTCAATAGGTAAGTTCTTCCACTTAATGAGATACTTTGAAATTAATCGATTCCCTAATTGCTAGGTTCTTGTTTCCGTGACTTCTTTAAGCTCAAATATGATTTTCTCTTCTTCTTCAAGTTCTGGAAATACTGTTTTAAATGATATCTCGTCATTGATAAGCTTATTTAAGCATGAAACATGAAAAACTGGGTGTACTCGAGAAGATGCAGGAAAATCCAATTTGTATGCCAAAATACCAGTCTTTTACAACACCTTGTAAGGACCATAATACTTGAGAGATAAAAATTTTTCCTTCTTAGCTTGCTTAAGGGACATTTGTTTGTATGGTTGTAGCCGTAAAAATACCCAGTTGCCTACATCAAAAATTATTTCATTGCGATGTTGATATTCTTATTGTTTCGTTCAATTATGCGCCAAAGTGAGGTTATCCATTAAGAGTTGGAGAACTTTGTGTTGATGCTCGATGTGATCTTCCACTGCTTGAACCTTAGAATTTTATCTTAAAGATGATGTGATGGATGGTGGATGATATCCATAAAGTGCCATAAATGGGGTAATTTTTGCTACAATATGTAAGGAAGTGTTATACGACCATTTAGCTAAATGTAACTACTTAACCCATTATGTTTTTTTATCATATAAAAAAAACAAATATATCCTTCCAAACATTTGTTTGCTATCTCAATTTTCCCATCAGGTTGAGGATGATAAGATGAGATATGAGCTAATTAAGTACCAAGACAATAAAATAATTCTGTCCAAAAAATTCCAATGAAAATGAGATCTCTTTCATTTACAATAATCTTTGAGTTTCCATGTAGCTTTTGAATTGTTTCCATAAATTCAGTAGAAACTGTATTGACTTTAAAAGGATGAGATAATGCACAAAACTATGCATCCTTGGAAAGTCTATCAACTACCACCATGATGACACTCTTTCCTTTAGACTTGGGTAAACTTGTGATAAAATCCATTGAGACCCCCTACCAGTGCTGAATAGGAATGGCTAAAGGTTGTAACAAACCCAAAATCTTAATTTTCCCAACTTAATTTTTCAAAAAACCAACCATTCTACCACAAATTTTTTAATATCAAATTTAAGGCCATCCCAAAAAAATTCCTTCTTGACCATGTGGTAAGTTTTTAAAAATCATGAGTGCCCTCGTAAGGGGGAGTTGTGTAATTCCAAAAGAATATTTTTCTTGAGTTGGGAATTATTACAATGATATAAGCGATATTTGTAGCACAAAATATTTTTCCAGATAAATGTATCAGAAGAATTGGGATCTTGCTACAAATTTTGAATGAGTGTCCACACCTCTTCATCATTCTTCCATGCATCCCTTACTTCGGTTATCCAATCAGGTTGGATAATATAAATGGAGCAAAGAAATGCTTCCACATCCTCATCCCTTCTTGAGAATGCATCTGCAAAAATATTTTTCTTCACTTTTTTGTAGATGATTTCAAAGTCATAACCCAACATATTTGTGACCCATTTTTGGTGCTCTTCTGAATATAATATTTGTTCCAAAAATTATTTAACACTATCATTATCTATTTTTACCTTGAAGTGTCTTCCCATTAGGTAACGTCGCCATTGCTTTAGTGCATGTAGTATTGCCAACATTTCCTTATCATAAATACGTTTTTGTAAATATTTTCCTTTGATTGGATGACTTTCAAAAGCAATGGGTCTTCCTTCTTGCATTAAAACAATACCAATTCCATTTCCTGAGGCATCACATTCCACAATAAAGTTTTTTTTGAATTTTGGTGTAGCTAAGACCAGTGCTTGGCACATTTTCTATTTAAGATGCTCAAAGGCCTTAGTTTCTTCTGGAGTCCAAGAAAATGCACCTTTCTTTAGTAATGTTGTTAGAGGTGCTTCCATTCTCCCATAATTCCTAACAAATTTGCAATAACGCCATGTCAACCCGAGAAATCCTTGAAGATGATTTATGGTTGTGGGGATTTTCGATTCATTGATGTCTTTAATTTTGTTAGGGTATACCTTAACACCCTCATGAGATACAATATGACCCAAATATTCCACCTCCTGTACTCCAAAGAAATATTTGGAGGTTTTGCATATAATTGTTTCTCTTCCAATGGTTTGAGCACCTTGTCAACATGTTGAACACGATCCTTCCAAGACTTGTTTTAGATTAGTATATCATCAAAAAATAATAATAATTGTTTTCTAAGGAAGGGTTTCAAAATGGAATTCATCAAACCTTGAAATGTGGAAGGTGCATTAGTAAGGCCAAAAGGCATGACCAAAAATTCATAATGACCCTCATGAGTTTTGAAATTTTTTTTCAGAATTTCTTTAGTATTCTTTCTAATTTGATGATATCATGAATGCAGATCCATCTTGATGAAGTAAATTTCTCCATGTAATTCATGCAACAATTCATCAATGACATGCATGAGAAAATTTTCTTTAATATTGAGCTTTTTTAGCTCCCTATAATATGAAAACATACAACATGATCCATCCTTCTTGTGCACCAATAATACTGGAGTAGAGAAAGAACTTTGACTAGGTTGAATTATACCAACCTCTAAAATTTCTATAACCATACATTCAATTTCAATTTTTTGGGCATATGGATATATGTAAGGTCTGATGTTTGGAGGAACAATTTCTAGAATCAAATGAATAACATGATCACAAATATGTAGGAGGCCTTTGGGAGTCTAAAATACCTTGGAATGATTGTCCAATACTTTTTGGAGATATGAATAAATAGATGATTTCGATGTTTGAACCTCTAGTGAGCATAATTGTGCAATTAAACCCAGTTTTTGTTTCTTCAAAAGATTTGTCATGCCGTTAGAGCTGATTATCTTTCCTATTTTTCTTGCAATACCCATCAATTCAACTTCATTTCCTTCCCAAAAAAAATTCAAGAAAATTTCTTTAAAATGAAAAGCTATTATCGCCAAAGATTGTAACCACTGGACTTGTTGTACACCATCAATACCACCCACTGGAATGGAAATAATTTGACTATTCAATACATATTCCCCCATGGTTCGCTTGATATTATGACACTTTATAGAGCAATTTATAGTTCCTCCCTTTGCAACCATCACTTGAAAATTTGGTGCTGAATATAGGAAGCAATTCAATCCCTTTGCTATCTTGCAATGAATAAAATTATGGGTGCTACCCGAATCAATCAACATTATTACCTTTTTCTTCTTAATATATCCTTCTATCTTGAGAGTTTGAGGAGTGGTAATTCCTGCCAATGTATTACAAGATATGGTAGGATTCATTTCTTCTTTATCTAGGCTTGGTTCCTGGTGTATATCCTCATCTTTTGATGTTTCTTGTTCCTTTTCTTCCTCCTCTTCACAATCTATGTAGAATAATTTCTTCTCAACACACTTATGATCTTTAGTGTATTTGATATCACAATTGTAACAAAGGCATTTTTCTATTTTTTCCTCCAATTTTTGTGGTGTCAATCTTGTAGGTTGTTGAAGGCTAGGAGCAACAATACTTCCATATTTATAGTTGTGAGTGGTAGACTTCCTTGTTGCCATAATTTTACTTTCATATTTTCTAGACACCCTGCATTCCTTCTCCAATGTATCAAGTTCCCAAAGGCAAACCTAATGTTGGATGTTATACTTTAAATTACCTATGAAGACATCAATCCTATGCTCCTCTGGAATATCAATTACCTTGATTTTCAATTTTTAGAAGTCCTCAATGTGCTCCTCCATTTAATCCTTTTGTTTGAGATGTATTACTTGGCTAAAGAAGATGTTTCTCTTTGTACCCTCATAATGTGCTATCATTTCCTTCATAAAAATTGACCAAGTTAAAAGTGGTTTATGAGAAAACATCCATTGATACAATACAAAATGATTCGGTTCTAAATATAAAGATGCAATGTGTACCTTGTCTGTGTGTTGCACATCATGGAGATAAAAAATTTGCTCCATATGCAATATCCATGTTACAGGATCCTTGCCATAAAACTTACTCATATAGATATTTGGAATGTGGTGGTTATTAAACCCAACATTGGAGTCTGGAAAATCACAGTTCATATCCCTTTTTTTCGCATCATTATTTTCATGGATTACCTTGTCACCATTGTTAAACCTTTCTTCTAGCAACTTTTCCAAACCTTCCTTCAACCCTTCTATCTTGAAATTCATCATTCAAAACTCCCATGTCCCTTTATATACCATATATATTAACTCCCATGTCCCTTTTTATACCATCTATCTTAACATTCATCATGTCTTCCCATTCATTTTTTGTTACTTTTTGCGAGAACGATATTTGTTGCACTTGGTTTCGTAAATTTGATATATCATGTTTCATTTCTTCCTCTTCTTCATGCGTCATAGAAGATATTTTTGGTTTCTTACTAGGTGTGTCCATTTTTTTTATTTAGAGGAATTTTAGAATCAAACAATAATATCTATGCTTCACTATGCCCTTGAATCACTCCAAACTTATTTTTCAAACAAAAGTTATGCAACATTAAAAAAAATACGCACATTTTTCTTGCTTTTTAGGAGCTTGATATTGAAATTGTTGTATCTATGTAATTTTAAATCTCCAAGGTTTGAATTTACGTTTTTTGGTAGGTCTATGAGTCTTCTTGCTAATTCCACAATTCAGACTAATATTATATTCTTCAAGATAAAGATTTGCCAAATATTCCACGATGTCCTAATTATGGACTAGTTCAATAAAGCGAACTTGTACAGAATGCCACATGTCATTGTTTCGACCTTTGAACCTAAAAATTATACACTACAAATTAAAGCCTGTGAAATTTCAGTCGCTTTTTACAAAATTCAAATCTAATACTCGTAGAAAAAGTTATGATGATTTTCCCTAGGTCTCTTGTTTGAGACTAAATTCTAGAGCCCGAAAAAACTATAACTTCTTCAGATCATATCTCAGAAAATATAGCGAATCAAGATATGAAATTTGTACACGAAGTTCATCAATATTTCATATAGCTATGGTCGTAATTTCAGCTTCTTAAGCCTTTTAGAAAAAAATTTATAGATAAAATACCAAGATCACATGCTTGAAGTAGCGAAACCCTAGAATCCAAAGGTTTGATAACAAATGTTATGCAACCAACTCAAAAAATAGTAGAAAATATAGATAAAAAAATTAAAAATTGTCCTCGTCTAGGAGGAAACCTCCTTTACATTACATAAACAAACAATTAGTTGATGATACAAATGATAATACCTCCTTGGTATATATAGGAGTCTAAGGGGTCACAATATAATCAAAGCTTACATAACAATAATAATGTAATGAAAATACAATAACAATAGCGGGATTCTATGGGCACAACAAGAACAACATAGGGGATACATGGGCACAACAATAACAATAGGGGTCTATAGTAAGAATAACACTAAGGGGGATAAAATATTATTATAGAGACCTAACAAGGCCTTAGATAATACTGGGCTTTAAATATTCAGAATAATATATTACAATGTTCCTTAAGACATGAATAAATGTGAATATCATCAAATTCCCGTTGAAAATTCAACAAGAAATGTGTGTCTAATTTAATTTTCCCTTAATTAAATTAGACACTAAACTGTAATCTTATCTCATAATCATTTGCAATAGTTAACTGAGTGTGATAAACTCAGTTATCTCATGAATTTCAAGTTGAGGGTGGCTGGTGAGGCATGCAGAGTGATTCTATTAATTATGGAGTTCGAGTTGCAATTAGTGCATTAGTTTAATGCATGATAAATTAGTTAACTCAATTAATTGAGTTAAAATGAGTTGAACTAGTAAATGTTTGTTGCACTAGTGAGAGATCAATTGAATTATATCAAATTTAATTCACATGCAGGGATCTTTCATGCAACTGATCATTTACGATTAATAGCTGCAAGCATGTCAGTTCCAGTGGAGACCCAGTTGAGACAAAGGTTAAAGGGATGTTAACTATCAGTTTTATCATTAGTAGGATGCCCGCATGCAGTAAGACAACCATAGGATTTCCCATGAGAATTGCACATTTTTGGAAGGTTGAAATTCCTAAAGAATAGGGATTGCATTCCACATGAATTGCACAAGCAAGGTAGGTTGAGCAAAGGTTGAAAAGTGGCTAAGTGTTGGTCGATTTTGTCCGGATCAGTGTGAGACAGTTGTGAGAATGTAGGAGACTCTTGTGAGAAGAGTACATTGTAATTGTTTCATGATTCCTTGGTGAATATACAATAGAAGATAGAGGGGTTTTGAGCAGTAATATTTCCCCGAGAAAATATGTGTGTTGTGGTTTGGTTTGCTTCTTTCTTTACTTCTTGTGATTGGCGATCATGTTTATTTTCTGCAATTCATTTGTAGAAGGATTAAATATCTTGCTTTAGCATATCACATGATCGGATTGAATCCATTGATATACATATTATTTTTATAATTTCGACATGGTATCAGAGCACATGAAATCATTATAGTGGAGAAGAAATTGAGTTTGTGTTGAATAACATTCGAATTTTCAAAATTATTCTTTGGTGCGATAGGCGGATCAAGATGGCTTTCAATGGCTTGAGATTGGAGTATGCACTCGAGGGCATCTCTAATTATATTTCATGGAAAGATAGGATGGAGGCAATTCTGGAGGACAACGGGTTGAAAAAATTCATTGATAATGACATTCCCAAACCTGCAGCAGTAGATGCCGCTCTTTTTGATGCTTGGAAAAATAAGGCTGCAAAGGCGAGGAGGATCTTATTGGAGGGAGTATGAGACCACATTGTCTCAAGTATCCATGGAAAAGCGACTCCATATGCAATGTGGAAGGCTTTTACATATATGTTTCGGAGTAGAAGTGACCACAAAAAATTGGCACTGAAGGACAAGTTGAGGAAAATCAAAATGGAGAAAGATGACACTATTCTGAAATATTTAACCAAGTTTTTCCAATGTCAAGATGAGATTGGGAGCGTCATAATTACTATAGCAGATGATGACTTGGTGAGCCTAGCTCTTCTAGGCCTTCCCAAGAGTTAGCATAGTTATGAGGACTTTGTCAATGGGAGGGAGAAGCTGCCAGATTGGGAACGACTTTGGTCGGATTTGGTGCAAGAATAATTTAGGCGGAATACCAGGGATGGATCTTCATCTAAGATAGATGATGAAGAAAATAGTGCCTTGGCTAGTAAGGTGAATAAGGGGAAGGGAAATAAATCCTATTCCAAATTTGAATCTAAAAAATAAGGAAAGAAGCACGACATGTCCAGAGTGAAATTTTTTCACTATCACGAGCATGGACATTGTGCCACTAATTTTCCACAAAAGAAGAAGAACAAGAAGGCTTCAAGATCTGCAGCTAGTGAGGCTTTGGCCTCACAATTTAAGTTTGAATTCTCACTCATCGCGTGAATGGTGTCAAGTGCGATAGGATCAGTGTGGTACTTGGATAGTGGTGCATATTTCCACATGACGAGAGACAAAGAAATTTTTAGTAGCTTGGAGGAGAAGGATCTCCAGATGCATATCGAAATGGGTGATGATGGGAGGTACAATGCTATCGGGATTGGTATAATTACCTTCCAGATACAGTCAGGTGAACCCATTCTTATTAAAATATGTAATGCATGTACTAGGCTTGAAAAAGAATTTAGTTTGAGTCACAATGTTGGAGGATAGAGGTTATGATGTTGTTTTCAGTGAAGGGAAAGCTTTCCTTCGACACAAAGCCACAGGACAAGCCAAGAAGATTGGGATTCATGTGAATAATATCTACAAACTTGATGTAAATGGCTACGCAACATTGATGGGTAAGGTAGACAAAGTGGTGTGTCGGGATGTGGGTGAGTTATGGCACAAGAGATTGGGCCATCTACACCACGGTGCCTTGAAGGTCATGCAACATATTTCTATGGGGCTTCCAAAGGGTACTCTTGCGCAGATAGACACATGCAAGGGATGTACGATGGGGAATTATGCAAAGGCCACTTTTCACGAGAAGGAGAACCGAGCATCGGAAATCCTTGAGAGAGTTCACTTAGACGTGTGTGGACCATTATCTATAGCTTCGACAACAAAGAACAAGTATTATGTGATTTTTGTTGATTATTTTTCTAGAAATTGTTGGATCTACTTCATGTAGAAGAAAGATCAGACGTTCTCAAAATTTTGTGAGTTCAAAGTACTAGTGGAGAAAGATACGGGGAAGCATGCGAAGGCTCTTAGGAGTGAAAATGGTGGTGAGTACATCTCCAATGAATTCAAGAACTTCCGTAGAAAAGAAGGAATTCAGAGAAAGTTTATTGTGCCTCATAACCCACAATAGAATGGGGTCGCAGAAAGAAACAATAGAACAATTATGGGTGCGACACGAGTGATGTTGCATGATCAGGGCCTATCGTTGCATCTCCAAGAGGAATCATGCAACACAATTGTATTTTTGCAAAACCGTAGTCCTCATCGGATACTTGGCATGAGTACACTAGAGGAGGCTGTTTCTGGTAAGAAACCTGATGTTTCATATTTTAAAATTTTTAGCTCATTTTTCTATTGCCACGTGACCAAATATTCCAAGAATATGCTCGAACCAACAGTTGAGAATGGGATATTTGTGGGGTACATTGATACTCCCAACAACTATCAGGTGTATTTTTCAAACAACAGGATGACTGTTGTGAGACGGGATATAAAATTTGATGAGGAGAAAGCCATGTGATTGTCCCTTGAGAGGGAGCTAGATTTGCATGCAGATGAGGAACTCTTGGTTCCAAAGAATGAACCTCAATATGTGGAGCAACCACATGCATAGGATCACGAAGTGGCAGAAAACACTCATGCAAATCCATCCACTAGACATGGTAGAAGGCACACCATAGAAGTTGATAGATTTATACTTGATGCGGCAGAACATGTAGGATCACCCACTTCACTGCACAGACAAAGAAAGTCTCCAGATAGGTTTACTGGATACATGGCTCTTATGAGAAAGTGTATTATGACATAACCATCCTCCTTTGAGGAAGCAGTGCAACAACCAATTTGGGTTGATGCCATGGTTGAGGAGTATGGCTCCATCATCAAGAAGAGTGCATGGGAAGTTGTCCCAAGACCGGTCGGAAAATCAGTGGTTGGATCTAGATAGATCTATAAGGTGAAGCAGGCGGCATATGGGAGTGTGGATAATTACAAGGCTAGATTTGTAGCCCAGGGATTCTCACAAGTTGAAGGGATTGCCTATGAGGAGACTTTTGCACCGGTTGTGAGATACTCATCGATTAGATCTATCCTTGCACTCTCAATGTAGATGGGGTGGTAGATACATCAGACGGATGTGAAAACTATGTTTCTTAATGGAGTTATTGAGGAATAAGTGTACATAGAGCAGCCAGAAGGTTTTGAGACCTTTGAAAGTGAGTTACATTTGTGCAGACTCAAGAGAGCACTGTATGGGCTGAAGCAAGCACCTCGTGCTTGGTACGCAAGGATTCAAAACTATTTAACCGGGTTGGGCTTCAAAAAGAGTGAAGTGGATGTGAACCTGTACCAGATTGTGGTTGATGGTAAGATCTTGATTATCATACTTTGTGTTGATGATCTAATTTTGACAAGTGATGAGCAGCTCATAAATTATTTCAAGGAGGAACTTGCAAGAGAGTTTGAGATGAAGGACATGGGACTCCTTCGCTGTTTCCTTGGTTGGAAATATGGCAGCGAGATGGTGAGCTATTTGTTTCTCAAGGCAAGTATGCTAAAGAGATTCTGAGTAAGTTTCACATGGAGAGATGTAGACCCATGGAGACTCTTCCAAGAAACTAGGGGAAGGAGGATGCTACTTCATGTGAGGTAGTGAACGCTACTATTTACAGGTAAATTTTGGGTTCACTGATGTACTTGGTGAGCACCAGACCATACATTTTCTACGCAGTTAACTTGATGAGTCAAGCTATGGTTAAGCCGACCAAAACATTTTGGAAGGTGAGGAAGCATGTATTGAGATATCTCACGAGAACTACAAAGTATGGATTATGGTACAGATAGATAGAGGGAGTGAAGCTTCAAGGCTTCACCGATGCAGATTGGGCAGGTAGACCATCATACAGAAAGAGTACATCAGTAGGGATCTTCAGCATAGGATCGACAACAGTTTCTTGGTATAGAAGGAAGCAACGATATGTCACACTAAGTTCAGCCGAGGTAGAGTACATGGTAGCAAGCTAGGCTGCATGTGAGGCCATCTGGGTGAGGAAGATTATGGTTGGTTTGTTTGGTTATTAGATGGATCCGACGGTGATACATTGTGATAACTAGATTTGCATTAAACTCTCGGTTAATACGGTATTCCATGATAGCTCCAAACATATAGACATCCGATACCACCATCTCAGAGATTGTGTTCAGAGGCACATTATGTTACTTCAGTACATTCCCACGAAAGATCAGGATGAAGATATTCTGACAAAGGCACTCGCTAGGAGAAAATTCAAATACCATAGAGACACGATCAGGGTGGCAGATAATCCCTTCTTGTTGAGAGGTAGTGTTGAAAAGTCAACAAGAAATGTGTGTCTAATTTAATTTTCCCTTAATTAAATTGGACAATAAAATGTAATCTTATCTCATAATCACTTGTAATAGTTAACTGAGTGTGATAAACTCATTTAGCTCATGAATTTCAAGTTGAGGTTGGTTGGTGAGGCATGCAGAGTGATTCTATTAGTTATGGAGTTCGAGTTACAGTTTGTGCATTAGCTTAATGCATGAGAAATCAATTAAATCAATTAATTGAGTTAAAATCAGTTGAACTAGTTGTAACTGTTTGTTGCACTAGTGAGAGATCAAGTGAATTAAATCAAATTTAATTCACATGCAATGATTTGTCATGCAACTAATGATTTACTATTAATAACTACATGCATGTCAGTTCCAGTGGAAACCCAGTTGAGACAAAGGTTAAAGGGATGTTAACTATCAGTTGTATCATTAGTAGAGTACCCGCATGTAGTAAGACAACCATAGGATTTCCCATGAGCATTGCGCAATTTTGGAAGGCTAAAATTCCTAAAGAATAGGGATTACATTCGACATGAATTGAAAAAGAAATGCAAGCTGAGAAAAGGCTAAAAATTGGCTAAGTGTTGGTCGATTTTGTTCGGATCAGTGTGAGACAATTGTGAGAGTGCAAGAGACTCTTGTGAGAAGAGTGCATTGTAATTGTTTCATGATTCCTTGGTGAATATATAATAGAAGATAGAGGGGTTTTGAGCAGCAAGCTTTCCCCAGGAAAATATTTGTGTTGTGGTTTGATTTGCTTCTTTCTTTACTTGTTGTGATTGACGATCATGTTCATTTTCCACAATTGATTTGTAGAAGGTTTCAATATCTTGCTTTAGCATATCGCATGATCGGATTAAATTCATTGATATACATATTGTTTGTATAATTTATACAATTCCAACATGAATATAAGTAAAGAATCAAACAAGTGGATAAATTAAAATAGTCATGGAATAATTTGTAGAGAAATTCAAAAGATAAGTACGTTCAAACTCATAGGAATAAAAATAGTTACACACTTGCAATATTAAGTTTAAAATTCCAAATAAAAAAAATTATACTAGACATGAACTCTTGGTAGTTGTCTAAGGAACCTTTTTTTTAAACACACAGAATTTCAAATAAAATTTTATAATATTGGGCAAGAAATTAACATCCATTTTTCTATTTAAGGACAAAGATCGGGCTTTTTCAAACCATATAAATAGGGAAAAGGCTTGGAAAAGAACATAAATTTCAATTAGGAATTGGACTTTATACTTGGAAAGATCCAAAGTTAAGAAGGTTGAATTATTACTAAGTAATAAGAAGAAAGGTAGGGGACCAAACTAGACAATTTACTTATAGTGTTGGAAAAACAAGACTCTCCTTGTGTTGCATATTTCCTCGATTTAAATATTGGATGCATGTTGAATACCTAATCATCCAAACTATCGATGATTCATATTGAAGTCATTACATTTTCTAGATCATATTTTAGACATTGTTCAATGTGTTCTCAAAATAGTGCAATGGCCACTTCTTGCATTACTCAGACTTTAAATAATTCATCTTCAATCTCATTTAGATCATAGTGAGCTTGATGTATCTATGATTGGTCATCATTTTTTCTCAATACATTAATTAACCATTTCTCAATTTCTTCTTTGGGGAAATCATAAATTTTTTGAAGTCATTGCCCCATGTGATCTTTAGTACACCAATATGTTCTTAGATTTTCTCTCAAGTTAATAACATTGCATCCATAATTAAATTGGGACCCTCTAACTCCTTATCCACCTTGATTAACTTGAAGAATAAATAAATTTGTTTTGTCTTAATGTTGTCACACTTGGAAACTATTTTTCCAACAAGCCTTTAATTGCTTAGTCTGTCCTTAGGATGGAAAATTTTGTTCTTTTATTTGAGCGTCATTCGAAATTGATACTTTCATAATAAATGTAGTTAAAGGCTCTTTATAGAAAATATCATCATTATCTAAGTCCTAATTAAATTCAAACAATTTGGACAAATTTATTCCTTTGATGCTTATTTCTAAGTTTACCTTATCAACAACTTGCTTATTTTTTAAATTCACTTATTCAAACTGTATGTTCTTGGAAATTTTGTTATACAAAACATGATTCAATGTAACCAATTCAACTTCAAAATCAATAGATTATTCTTGAGCCAATTCTTCAACAATTGATTGGCTTTATAGCTCTTTATTTTCAACCCCTCTAGTATTTTTTCAAGATCATCTAGTTCCATTACTTGAATATTCACATCCCTAGGTGTATCCTAGGTATTTCCTTATGTATTACTTATTTCCCTTTTTTATCTAACTTTAAAAACATGAGTGTTCTCTAGATTAAACTTAGGGTGATTTCCATCACTTCTTCTACAACACCATCACTACTATTTTTCCTTGGTTCTTTTCTCTAATATTGACTTCTAGATGTATAAGTACTCTTCTAGGGTAGAACCAACACTTGCAACAAAATTTCCATAGTGTTTATAAGAATTGTTTATAGTATGTAGAGCATTGAGATCTTCATGGAACGTTTGGTGGGTATTATGTCAAACCTGATTGTCTCCTCCACTTTCAAACTTCCTTGCTCAAAAAGAGTAAAATATCCAGTATAATTAAGATAAGCATACAAAATAGTTTCAAGGTCAAAAATTTTGAATTCTTATAATTCATTTAATTTTAAAACTCTCCAAGTAAGTAGCATATTCTTGAATTTTGTAAATTATCTTGTTAGTGAAACTACCAAGTCTAACAAGAAAAAGGTATAAATTATTTCTTTCCTTTTTCATTAAGAAATGTGCCCAATACCGTCGACACACTTTTGCTAGTAAAAAATAGTTGTAAACATAAATTGGAAGCATAAGGAGTTCCCCTTCAAATTGGAATAAGTGAGTAAATGAAAATTATGCTTGTAATTGGAAAATTCCCTTCCCTTCTAAACGGCCTGGGGTTTTTGCTAAGTAGCTATTGGATGAAGGGCATAAATTCCTACATCCTACGAGGAATAAATTCTATATTGGATAAAAATGGAACTAATCTTTGTGCTTCCAGAGGAAATGGAACCAAAATTGTATGAGGTCAAGGTTGAAATTTAAATGTCGCGAACTTGGTAGGACTTTAAAGACATTGTAGTAGATGATAACATATTCCAAAAAATAGGTATGAAGCCACATAAAAATTCTTTGTTTCCATAAAATTTCCAAGTTGGAAAGAAATTTTAGTAGAAACTGCATGAGCGATGTCGAAAATGGATCCCTCATGGATAGAATAATGTAGAACATAAATAAAATATCTATGAACAAAAAAATATAACCAAGAATATTTGGAAATAACAAGGAAAATTCCCTATAGGGATTGTACCATACGTATACCTAATTTTTTTTGGAATCAACTAGTTCCCTGATATGCCCTTCTAATTAGAATTATTGAGAATACAATATCCTCCATTATGGTTAGTGAGAAAGGTGACAACCTCTATTATCTTAAAAAATCAGTTGGACTAAAAAAGTCGAAGCTTCTCCTTTAATAAATTGGAGGTAAAGGAATATGGGTCTTGCTAGCTTCATTGAGTTTTATGTCCCTTTCTACTTTTAAATTTATCAACACACCAATAAACCAACTCTATAAAATCAAAGGATTCATGCATGTACCCAACATGTATAGTGTCAGAAGTTTAAGCCTTTTTGTTGTTGTTGTTGTTTTCTTCTATGTTAATCGCTAAATACCACCAATAAGCAATACACCATTATAAATCACAATCTTGTTGCCCAAGTGTATTAACATTGTATCCATAAAAACCCTTTATTGTTTTATTCGACATCTTCCTTTGATACTTATTAATAATGTTCAATGGGTGAATGAACTAAAATTTGGCTAATAAAAAACTTTGATAGTATGAAGTGTTTTGTTAACCTCTTTTATGTGAATATGTGCTAGGAAAGGGGGTTCATAAATAAAAACTGTTGATTTAATTTGAAATAATAGCTAGATCTAAGCGAAAATAATGCCTCATTTAATACAAGAGGGATCTTCAGTTGCGAGAAGTGTGTTTTGGCCATGATAGTTTAATATATCTTGAAGAAGATGATGGGAATACAATGAATGCAAGATGGAGATGCAGGATGTGGGTATGGAATATTGTTGGGAAAGGCTTCCCACATTTTCATGCAAGAGGATATATTAAATATGGTACTGACTAAGTGTGGGGCTATGCAAGAGAGAGTCATGTATATTAGTAAGTGAAAAAAAGGTCTCCCACAACTCTCATGGAAGAAAAAATCACTAAGTATGAGAAAGGGGTTGAAATTTGTAGGTTACAAAATTGTGTGTGCAAAATGATGAATGTGGGATATGGGTGTGGGATAACTTTGGAAAAATGAGATCCCACAAAATACAGAAACAAAAATTAATATATTAAAGTTTTGGATTGTGAACTATGTAGGAAGCAACTGGATAAAAAGGTCTTCCATAAATTGCATATGTGAAGAATGGCCAAGTATTGAAAATGAGGAATGCTAGTTATATTATAGGGTTAAGAAAGAGAAGATATTATTGATCAACAAAAGTTGTTAAAAATTTCTAGAATATGTGTGATTCTATAGTATACATTTTTACAAACATGACCCAATAGAAATTGTCAATGCACATTTGAAGTCAGTCATGTATACCAATTCTTATGTACATGAACAGGCACCTTTTGATTCCATTTTCAGAAGGGATAATGATTATAATGAAGTTCTGGTAAGAATATTTTGAACACAAAATCTAAAAGAAAAAGCTCAAATGCACGATTTTCAAGAATAAGGAAGTAAGGCCTTCCTTTAAGAAATATGCACAATAAGTGACAAAGATTTGAACAACTTATCAGAGGAAGAAAATGATAGTCAACTTTAAAATGATAAAGATAAAGGTAAGGATAAAAGTACATGTGATTCTACTCAAGATTTGAAAAAACAAGATAAAACTACACAATAGGAGCAAGGGATATTAAGTGTTGAAAAAAATGAGCCACCCCACACCCCAAGTGCACAAGAAATTGATAAAGGCATGGATAAATCATCTCAATGGTCACAAAATAATGCACAATGAAGTGAAAATATTAATCCAAAAAAATAGGATAGTAAACAAGTACAACAATTGTAGACCAAACAAAAGGATGCAAATTTCTTTAAATCAAAAGCTATTGGAGTCAATTCTCAAGATAAAAGCATTTGAGAATATTTTTTTGGTAATGTTAATGAAATGACTTTTAATGTGAATTTGTTATGAAACCAGCTCCAAAAATAGAAGAAAAGAGAGATCGATGCCTTAGAAATAGCCACTTCGAGGGGGCAACCTCCAATACATTACATAAATGAACAATTCTTGGATGATACAAATGAAAAAACCTCCTCTCTATATATAGGAGTCCATGGGGCCACAATATAATCCTAGTGGGGCCACAATGTAATCCTAGCCGACCTAACAATAATAATGTAAGGGCAACAATAATAAAAATATGGGGGTTACAGTGGGTAAAAAATAACAATAACAAGGGGTTACACTAACAAAAATAAGGGACTATACTAGTAATATAAGGACCTAACATGCTCCTCTCCTTCAAAAAAGTGTTGTCCTCAACGCTTGAGTAGCTCTAGGTGCTTCTGTATAAAATTCTCATCCTCCCATGTAGAATATTCAGTGGGTAAGTTCTTCCATTTGATGAGATACTCTGAAATTGATCGATTCATAGCTGCCGAGTTCTTGTTTATGTGGCTATTTCAGGTTCCAATATGGTTTTTCCTTCCTCATCAAATTCTAACAATATTGTTTGAACTGGAAGTTTGTCCCCTATAACCTAAATTTTTAAGCATGAAACATGGAAAACTGGATGCACTCGTGAAGAAGCAGGAAGCTCCAATTTGTATGCCATAGTACCAATCTTTTGCAACACATTGTAAGGACCATAGTACTTTGGCGATAGTTTATTATCCTTCTTAGCTTGCTTGAGGAACATTTGTTTGTATGGTTGTAGCCGTAAAAATACCCAGTACCCCACATCAAAACTTCGCTCACTGCGATGTTGATCTGCCTGTTGTTTCGTTCGATTTTGTGCCAAATTTAGGTTATCCTTTAAGAGTTGGAGAACTTCTTGTTGATGCTTGATGTGATCCTCCACTGCTTGAACCCTGGAATTTTCCCTTAAAGAAGATGTGATGGATGGTGGATGATATCCATAAAGTTCCATAAATGGGGTCATTTTTGCTGCAGTATGGAAGGAATTGTTATACCACCATTCAACGAGAGGTAACCACTTGACCCATTTTGCTTGCTTATCAGATACAAAAAAATGAAGATATCCTTCTAAACATTTATTCCCTATCTTTGTTTGACCATCGGATTGAGGATGATAAGATGAGCTATGAGTTGAGTACCCAAACAAGAAAATAATTTCATCCAAAAATTTCTTGTAAAAAAGGGATCTCTATCACTTACAATAATCTTCGGGTTTCCATGTAGCTTTTGAATTATTTCCATAAAAGCAGTAGCAGCTGTACTTGCTTTAAATGGATGAGATAATGCACAAAAGTGTGCATACTTGGTAAGTCTATCAACTACCACCATGATGACACTCCTTCCTTCGGACTTAGGAAAACCTGTGATAAAATCCATTGAAATCTCCTCCCAACGTTGACTTGGAATGGATAAAGGTCATAGAAGACCTGGGGTCTTAATTGTCTCAACTTTATTTTGCTGGAAAACCAAACATTCTGCTACAAAATTTTGAATATCAGATTTAAGGCCATCCCAAAAAAATTCTTTCTTCACCCTGTGGTAAGTTTTTAAAAATCTTGAGTGTCCTCCTAAAGGAGAAGTGCACAATTCCAAAAGAATATTTTGTTTTAGTTGGGAATTCTTGCAAATAGATAAGCGATATTTGTACCATAAGGAATCATTTTTCCAACTAAATGTATCATATGTACTAGGATCTTGCTACAACTTTTGAATGAGTGTCCAAACTTCTTCGTCCTTCTTCCATTCATCCCTTGCTTCAGTTATCCAATTTGGTTGGATAATATAAATGGCACAAAGCAATGCTTCCACCTCTTCATCCTTTCTTGAGAGTGCATCTGCAACAACATTTAGCTTCCTTTTTTTGTAGATGATTTCAAATTCATAACCCAACATATTTGTGACCCATTTTTACTGCTCTTCTGAAGATATTCTTTGTTCCAAAAACTGTTTAAGACTATCATGTTCAGTTTTTACCTTGAAGTGTATTCCCATTAGGTAAGGTCTCCATTTCTTTAGTGCATGTAGTATTGCCAACATTTCCTTCTCATAAATAGCCTTTTGTAAATACTTTCCTTTGATTGAAAAACTTTCAAAAGCAATGGGTCTTCCTTCTTGCATTAAAACAACACCAATTCCATTTCCTGAGGCATCACATTCCACAATAAATGTTTTTGTGAAGTCTGGCATAGCAAAGACCAGTGCTAGGCACATTTCCTCTTTAATATGTTCAAAGGCCTTAGTTGCTTCAGGAGTTCATGAAAATTCATCTTTCTTCAATAATGTTGTTAGAGGTTCTTCTATTCTCCCATAATTATTAACAAACTTGCAATAATACCCTATTAACCCGAGAAATCCATGCAACTGCTTTATGGTTGTGGGGACTTTCCATTCCTTAATAGCTTTAATTTTTTTAGGGTCTACCTTAACACCCTCATGAGATACAATATGACCCAGATATTCCACCTCTTGTTCTCCAAAGAAACATTTGGATGTTTTTGCATATAATTGTTTCTCCTCTAATAGTTTGAGCACCTTTTCAACATGTTGAACATGATCCTTCCAAGACCTGCTGTAGATTAGTATATCATAAAAAATTACTAGCACAAATTTTCTAAGAAAGTGTTTGAAAATAGAATTCATCAACCCTTGAAATGTATAAGGTGCATTGGTAAGGCCCAAAGGCAGGACCAAAAATTCATAATGACCCTCATGAGTTCGAAATGTTGTTTTCAGAATATCTTCAGTCTTCATTCTAATTTAATGATATCCTTAACGAAGATCCAACTTGGTAAAATAAATTTCTCCATGTAATTCATCCAATAATTCATCAATCACAGGAATGGGAAATTTATCTTTAATAGTGAGATTATTGAGCTCCCTATAATCCGGACACATGCGCCATGATCCATCCTTCTTAGGCACCAATACTGCTGGAGCAGAGAAAGAACTTTGACTAGGTTGAATTATACCAGCCTCTAACATTTCTGCAATCATACGTTCAATTTCACTCTTTTGCACATAAGGATATCTATAAGGCCAGATGTTTGGAGGAACACTTACTGGAATCAAATGAATATCATGATCATGATGACGAATAGGTGGCAGTATCAAACACCTTGGAATGATTGTCCAATACTTTTTGGAGATCTGGAGAAATAGATAATTTTGATGTTGTAACTTCTAGTGAGCATAATTGTGCAATTACGCCTCGTTGTTCTTTCTTTAGAAGCTTTGTCATGACATTAGAGCTTCTTATATTTCCTGGCTTCCCTGTGATACCCTGTAATTCGATTTCCTTTACTTCCGAAATTTTTTTCAAGAAAAGTTATTGAAAATTAAAAGCTACCGTCCCCAAAGATTGTAACCATTGTACTCCTAGTACAACATCAACACCTCCCATTGGGATGGAAATCATTGGAATATTAAATACATATTCCCCCATGGATAGCTTGATATTATGGCATTTTCCAGAGAAATTTATAGTTCCTTCATTTGTAACCATCACTTGACATGTTGGTGCTGGGTATAGGAAACAATTCAATTCCTTGGCTACCTTGCAATGAATAAAATTATGGGTACTACCCAAATCAATCAACACTATCACCTTTTTCTTCTTGATACGTCCTTCTCTCTTGAGAGTTTGAGGAGTGGTAATTCCTGCCAATGCATTACATGATATGGTCGGACTCATTTCTTCTTCTTCTAGGGTTGCTTCCTGGTGTATATCCTCTTCTTTTGAAGTTTCTTATTCATTTTCTTCCTCCTCTTCACAATCTATGTAAAATAATTTCTTATCAGCAAACTTATGACCTTTAGTGTATTTTCTATCACAACTGTAGCAAATCCCTTTTGCTCATTTTTCTTCCAATTGTTGTGGTGTCAACCTTGTAGGTTGTGGAAGTCTAGGAGTAGCAATACTTCCATCTTTATAGATGTGAGTGGTAGGCTTCCTTGTCACCATAATTTTACATTCTATTTTTCTTGCCAACCTGAATGCCTTCTCTAATGAATCCAGTTCCAAAACGCGAACTTCATATTTGATGTTATCCTTTAAAGTCCCTATGAAGACATCAATCTTGTGTTCCTCTGGAATATCAGCTATCCTTATATTCAATTTTTGGAAGTCCTCAATGTGCTCCACCACTGAACCCTTTTGTTTGAGATTTATTAGTTGGCTAAAGAAGGTGTTGCTCTTTGTATCCTCATAATGGGCTATCATTTCCTCCATAAAAATTGACCAAGTGACAATTTTTTTACGGGAGCAAAGCCATCAATACCATACCAATGTATTTTGTTCTAAATGTAAATTTGAAATGCATACCTTTTGTGTGTTTTGAACATTATTGAGATCAAAATATTGCTCCATCTGTAGTATCCATGTTACGGGATCCTTGCCATCAAACTTCCTCATATCCATCTTTGGAATATGGTGGTTCTTTAATACAACATTAGAGTTTATGAAATCACTATTAACATTTATTTTGTTCTCATCATGAGTTTCCTCTACTATATTTTCGCCATTAGGAATCATTTCTTGTATCAACTTTGACAAACCTTCCTTCAAACCTTCCATGTCTTCCTTCAAACCTTCCATTTTTTCTTCCATACCATCCATTTTTTCTTCCATACCATTCTTCAAACCATCCATCGTAGCTTCCATGACTTTCTTCAAACCATCCATTTTTTCTTCCATACCATTCTTCAAACCATCCATCATAGCTTCCATGACTTTCTTCAAACCATCCATCTTATCTTCCACGATTTTCTTCAAAACATCCATTTCATTTTTTGTTGCTCTTTGTGAGAGCGAATTTTGGTGCACTTTCTCTTGTAATTTTGATAGATCATGTTGCAATTCTTCATCTTCATGAGTCATAGTAGAGTAGTCTGAGGGATTAATAGGTGTTAAATTCTTTTTAGGAGGAATTTTAGAACCCAATACTAATATCTATGCTCAATAGGCCTTTGGAATCACTTAAAACTGATTTTTCAAACAAGACTTATGCAATTTGAAAAAAAAAAATACACACATTTTTCTTGATTTTGAGGAGCTCGATATTGAAACTGAATTATCTCTGTTATTTAGGATCTTCAATATCTAAAATTTGGCGCTAAAGTATCCCTCTAAATCTTCTTTCGAATGCCATAGGTCTAACCTGATTTGGATTCTTGAAGACAAAGTTATTCCCAATCTCCTACGATGACCTAATTATGGACTAGTTCAGTAGAGCGAACTTGTACAACTTTCCATGTGTCATTGTTTCCTCCTTCGGCTCTGAAATTGATATAACAAAAAACACAGTCCATTTACTTGCAGCCAATTTTTACAGAATCCCAATCCGATGCTCAGAGAGAGAGTTATGGTGTTTTTCCCATGGTTACCTCTTTGAGATGAAATTCGGGAGCCTGAAACAATCCTAACTTCCACAGATCATATCTCCCAAAATATTGCGAACCAAGATCTAAAATTTTTACAGGAGATTCCTAAGGCTTCCAACCTCGCTCTTTTAAATTTTCAACTTCTGAACCCTCCTATAAAAAACATTATAGAGAAAATTCCACGATGACTTGTTTAGGTTAAATTCAGGAGCCTGCAAAAAGCCCTAAATTACACAGATCATATCTTAGAAAATATTGTGAACCAAGCTCTGAAATTTTGTGACGATGTTCCTCAGGATTTTGGCTTCAAATTCTACAAATTTCAGCTTCTGAACCTTCGTAGAAACAAAGTTATAGCGAAAATTCCACGATGACCTATTTGGAGCAGCGAAACCCTAGAATCCAAAGCTCTGATACGAAATGTTATCAAACCTGCTCCAAAAAGAGAAGAAAATAGAGATCAACACATTAGAAATAGCTACTTCAAGGGGGAAACCTCTAATACATTACATAAATGAATAATTCTTGGATGATACAAATGACAAAATCTCCTCTCTATATATAGGAATCCATGGGGCCACAATTTAATCCTAGCCAACCTAACAATAATAATGTAAAGGCACAATAATAACAATATGGGGTTATAGGGGTACAAAAATAACAATAATGGGGTTACACTAACAACAATAAGGGACTATACTAGTAATATAAGGACCTAACAGAATTAATTAAGTGTACAAATAGAATGGAAGTGTTTTTTGATGAAAAAAGGTAGCTCGTGAGTCTTTTGATAAACTTGTCATGTGGGAAAACATGAAAATACCTGAAAATATTGCTAAAGCCACTAAGAAAGAGAAACTGAAAATTCATGTCTCATTATATAATTGGAATATGGAATGCTCCAACATAAATGATTAGATAAAGAGGCTAACAATTAGTGTCCGTATGTTTGGGATATGTCTTTAGACATAATGGATGATTATGATATGCCTCATGCAAGACCTATTAAGAAATCATTACCTTATCAACTTTTCATATCAAATATAGAAAATAAATAAGATGTTAGTAGGGAGAATATTCTACAAATTGTGAAATTGGAAAATGAAGTTGTCAAAGAGTTTAGCATAATGTTTAACATTGTGATAGAAAACTGTATGCACTCCATTTTTAACTTCTTCTCCAAATTTAGAAAGAAGAGATAAATAATTGGTAAGAGATTATGTAAATGTGAAATAAATTTAGATAATATCAATTCGCCTTTTATTTCTTGTGAAACATATTTGTACAGTCAATAGGAATCCCACTTCAAGAGAGAAGAGAACAAAAAAGAAAATAACTCCTCTCCTTTAGTAACCAACTATGGACATGTAACCTTTTAGAGAGAGTGAGGTGGAAGCAAAGGATTGCGATAGAAAATGGACAAACATGTATTTAAAGTATATTTTAAATGATAATAGGGTGTTGGAATTTTATGATATAAAAGGCTAAATTTCTCTTTTTTGCAGTCGGGACTCTTTCCATGGTTGAAATTTCATACTGAGGAAGTGAGATTATATTCCTTAAGGATTGATTTTCTTTCTATAAAATGCTTGAATACTTTGAGTACAAACTGATATGTTTTTATTAAAGTTACAATTGAAGTTTAAATCTAACATATTTTGAAGCAAAATTTTGTGCCTAAGAAATGAATGGTATTTTGTTTTACATTCTTATGAAATGATATATCTATTGTTCTTTTGTATTTTTCATGTAAAGTTATTTTCATGAATGGATTTAAGTTTCATTGGATGTGAGAGTCAAATGTGAGGAGATGATAATTTTTCATATAGCTATTTATCTAAAAAATAATTATATGTGTTTGATGTCTGTTATGTGTTATTAAATAAATTATTTATTTCTTGTGTTTAATAATAAATTGTTTATCCCCTATTTCGTATCAATTAGTTCTTCTCTTAAAGGATATATAAAATTACATACAATATTAGTTAAATTGCATCTACTTATATTATATTAATTTTTAGGTTACAATAGTTTTATTTCATTCAATTGGATTGGATTTTAGTCAGTGCCAAAATAAAAATATTTTGGTGGCCACTTGGCCCACATACCAATGGATATCACTAGGGCCAAATGAGAGTGGGTCTAATTGGGACCTACCATTGAGTGATACCCCTTTATTGTTGTTGGCATAATTTTTCCAGACATCGACAAAAGTACCTTTCAATCTTTTGGCAACTTAGTCTTGATGACATGGGAAAATAAATCGCGATTGAAAAATAACTACAACTCCAACACCTACACTTCCCCATGAGGGGTTCCCATCCACCACACAACACGTTGTCAATGATGAGGGAAATGAAGAGTTATGAAAGGGCAACAAGATACTCCCACCTGCAAGCCTGCATGGCCACCCCACTACCATAAGGATTGATACAAGGATGTTGAGTTTTTGTTTTTCACATTAGAAATGTGTGAGGTGTTGAGAAGGTACACTGGCATGGTGGTTTACAAATTCACAAACCCAGAGCTTCAATTTTTGTAGAAGATAGGTAGGGACAAGTTTATTATGGTGAGAAGTGGAGGGAAATTCACAACGTAATGGGAAGAAGGATCTTAGATCCACTTATAATCCACCAACCATGGCATAATTCCTCTATGATATGCAACTCTGAATTTCCAGTGCCATCATATGGAGAACAAGAAAACAAATGCCCTAATTATCGTAGTCCATATTGAAAGTTTAAGGATATATTTGTTTATGCATGTCACTCCTCTTTGTGGGAATTTTTTTATCCAGGTTTTGATTTTTTATGATTTTTTCTTGCAACTCTATTAAGGATTTGCATCAATTTATGTTTACTCCATTTTCCACTGCATGCTCTTTTTTTCTTGGTGCTCCATCCACATCCTTGCCCTTGTGTTCTTGGGTAGATATTTCTCGCTATTTTCTCTATAATATTTCCTCTCTTCCTAGCTATATAATGGACCTATCACCTTCTCCCTCTCTTGTTCTAGCCTAGACTTCCCATTTTTTATCCTTTATTCTGTTGTATTCAGCCCTCATTCGGCCACCAATGATATTACAAGCAAGCATAAGAAGAAGAGGACTTACAAGCAAGGAGAAGAAGAGGACTTACTATAGATTCCAGGTAGGTCTCTTTCCGTATTCTAATATCTCTAAGGAAAACATAGATATTTTTTCCCTCTGTTGTTTTGAGATCAGACCACTAGATTTAGGGAGTTCATTTTTGTCTGCAAAAGTTAATTTTCCATATAATAATTGTTATCATTGTTTTCATTGTAGGGTTACTATTAGTTATTGGGAATAATATTCGATTATCCCTTTAGGGTATTATTGACAAGGTGTTGTATGTGGTGATGGTTATGGATTAGAGTAATATAAAATCCTATATTATTAATGTGGTTGTTATGATTTACATGGATGATTAGTATGCATTTGTATTGCAATATTTTATGTTAACTTAGCATGAAATTGGTTAATAATTATGCGTGTTGTAAATCACTTTAGTAAAATTTAAGGAATACATCTACTAATGAAGCGATATGCAAGTAATAATGGTATTTATTGTCCTAAAACAAAATCCACCTATTGCAAATCTTGATGATGCACTTTGGATGAGACCTTCCTTGTAATAGGGATTGATAATGTTCTAGAATAATTCTTATGAGGACCGTAGTGTATTAATAATAAGAAATAAATTGTTTTATCACTAACTACTCATCATGAGCATCCTGTAGGATGAGATGAAGGTTTTATTCGTTGTAATTAGAATAGTAATTTGAAGATCATTTTGAAAATTTTATTAAGATTGGAGGTGACTTGTGAAGATGGAGGTTCAAAGACTATAGAGTGATAACTATATGGAAATAATATGTGATATAATTATGCCATTTCCAGCTGCTTCTAGTGAGTCGATATGAATGGTTGAAGTGAATTCAAGATATACTATGGTATACCTAGTAGAAAAACAAAATTTTAGATTGGAGTCTGTAGAACTTGTGTACACTTCGGTGACTAGGGAATCCACTAACCCAAGCAATATATATTTTGGATCGAGATAAAAATAAGAGGGTACATGGTTGATATGGTAATGAGGGATTCCAATATTATTCCGGGTATAAAGAGTAGTTTTGACTAGATGCAAGATAAGGTTGTTAGATGAGATTATTTCTTAGATAAAGATGTTACTAGTGGAATAAGGAATGTTGTCTTTCCAACATACTAACATGGTCGCTTAAAACCACCATGCCACAAGGATGGTTAGGATGGGATCCAATGTCAAAGGTATAAAAAACTAAGGTATCATGGAGGAAGAAATAATTAGTTGAAGGATTGAACACTATCTAAAGAGAGCATAGGTTTCATATCGATGATGGTAAAACTTGTTCATCCATTTTCATGTAACATAATAACCATCATGTTTTTTTTATTATTACACCAAATTATATAATATTTTTTTTTCTTGAAAAATAGTGTGCGATACATTTTCATGACCCTGCGCTTCATACACCTCTACATTCCCCCTTCTGCACAATATGCATCCCCTGTACTACTCCATACTTAGTCAATTTTCAACTGTGGGGAAGAAAAACACATTCATTCTTCGAAACATCTATTCTTCCACAAATTAAAAGCTTATGCATAAGACATGCTATAATTCCATCTCTTTGCTTATACTCCATATTTAGTGAAAATAATTTTTTTTCTCCCTTAGAGGCTAATTGAAATCTCACTTAAAAGAGTTTGACCTCTAAGGTGAAAAGGCATTGATATTGTACTACATGAATTAACTACCAATATGCCACTCAAAATACATGACATGGGTTATTTACTTCTTATCATTCTCACATGGTTGGATGAAGGTGGTACATGATAAAGGGTTGTACTACTAAATTTTATAGTAAATTAAGATTTATACAACTAGGAGCTCCATAAATCCTCATTGATTTGTCATGGAAATGTAAGTGCATTGAAAAAATAAGCAATATGGTGAGTAAAATAAGGAGGAGTCCATTTGTGGGGATATAGATAATTCGCTCACATGAAAGTATAGAAACTTACATTGGTTAGTTGCTTATCAGTGGAATTTAAATTTGAGTCTATAAGAGAAACTAAATAATATAATTTGGAAAACTAGGTTGGATAATGTTGCATGTGTTCAAGAGGTCTTTGATTTGAAGGAAATTTTTTGTTGGTGAATCAATCAATTTGATCCCAAGACCAAAACTATTAATATTTATTTATAGAAGAAGAACCCTGTTTTGTCAACTCCTAATATTTTCAGTAATATGCTTAGGTTTTTGGAGCTAAACATGAAATTCTATTTTCCCAAATCTGATGCATTCTTTGAGCCTTAGGGTAGCAAAATGAATATTTTCCGAGAATTCAATCTATAGTTTTCACTTATTCTGTCCACCCTATTTTATATTTATATTTCATTATTGGCAGAGCCTTATAGAAACTTTCCATTGTTGTTTTTCTATGTCATGTGGTGTGAATCAACCTCTAATGTATCCAAGTTAATTTTGTACATAATGCATTTTTCTTTTAAAAAGGGTGCTATCTTTGACTGGGTGAAGGTTATTTCCAACAAAATTTCTTTCCAATTGGCTAATTTCCGTGACAAGGCCCAAATATTTTTCATGATGAAATAGCTAGTGATGGCCATTTTTTTCTATGATTCATTCAATTGTCTACCCCATAAGTGCAACATAAAATTAGATTTGGAAATGGTGCAATTATGGTATCCTATTCTATGGAGACACAAGGCTTCATTTTTTTTCCTTATATAGGATCATTTTATTAGAGAATTCAGACACATGTTGATAGGAAATGAGCCCCTAAGGATATCTTCAAAAGCTTAAGATTTTCTCAAAGGGAAATTAGTGCATGTGAAAGAGGAGAATCATACATTTATTAGGATTTATGGATACGAGGATAGAACATTTTTATTGCCTATGTTTGTTTTAGATAGGTATTTTGTCGTAGAATACTATAAGCAAGATCACTCTTGGTAAATTATGCTTGAAAATAAAAATAATAAATAATTTATTAAACTACCATTCACTGTCACAGATGTTATAGTGAAGAACTATGCACATCTCACAGAATATTCTAAAATATTGAAGTCTTTCAATTTGATTAAATATGAACCCACTCAAGAATTTGATCCTAAGGGAATATTTGTGAAGAATTCAATGAAGTTGTATGATACCAAAATTTATTCACAATTGCTATTGAAGAAGGTGGAGAAAATGACGTAGAAACACTAAAGGAATATAATAAGGTAACACCTAATGATGATGTAGAAACTTGAGTGAGAGAATAATTCTAAAGAAAAGACCAAGCAGAGGGGGGATCATACTACATATTCTCAATACTCTTCACCCCCACAGACCAGTTGAAATTCCTCCTAAACCCCCAAAATACATGAAAGCACTACAATCAAAGGAGAGAGTAATGAAAGATGACCTAGTGGAGATGATGGGGAAGAATCGCCCCCTTGTGTCAACTTGGAAAGGTCCCATATTTATACTTACACCAAAGGTAAAAGTTAAAGTAAAAGAGTGTCAAAAAAAGTAAAAGGACCTGAAAATATGGAAATGGATAATGCTACGATTCCTAATTGGGCAGTGTCATGTTTGGCTTAGAGTTAGAAACTAGTTGAATAATTTGTTGATGAAGATCCAATTACTTTTGAAGAATAGTAATTAACCATACACAAAACCCATTACAACAAGTTTGGTAGAAAAGTACAATTTGAAAAGGTGCATGTCAAAAATAAGAAAACTACTAAAAAGTCAAAATCAAAAGTCAGTCTCAAGAATAGGACCTACTAGACTCTTGAAGTTACATGTGACTACATGGGATGGACTTGCTGACTCTGTCATTGAGTACAAGTTTGAAAATATGAGGTTAACAAGAAAACATGGAAGAATCTCTTAGCCCCATGCCTCTATTTATGCCCCCTTTAGCTATTCAAGCACTTGAAGCTACAACAAGAATTACCCTCGACACACGCAAGAAAGTTAAGAAAGTAGGAAAATTGTTAAATGGTATAAAATTCTATGTCATAGTAAATATTAATAAGTGACTAGGAATAAATAAGGAAACATGGAAATTTATTTGCATTTAATAAATTTGCAGGGAAAATTTTAGGGGCTATAATTCGCAAGTGGGCTAATTTCCATGGTTTTCCCAAAAAAAATATTTGTTAGTTTCCATGCTTTTATAAAAATGATTCCGCCAAATTTTATAGTATACAGTTATTTTACCTTAAAATTTACAAAAAAATTAACAAGACTTGTATAAAATAATTGGGAACTTGAATTTTTTACAAAAATATCCCTTATATTTTTACAAAATGCATATTAGGGACTAATAATATGTTGAGAATTCTAGGGCATCAAGATTATGTGATTTCTCTATTAATGATAACTGCTTGTGAATGCTTTTAACTTCTTGTGATTAAGATATTCTCTTTACTTATATTCTTAAAGTGTTCTTCTTCATCAATAACTACCAAAGCATAAACAATAAAGAGACAAGAGACACATAATATACGTTATCATCTAGGGCCAAAACCTCTCCAACTTAAGAGGAAAACCCAAACAAATTCTTCTTCATATAGAGACTTCAATTGATGAATACCAAGACCAAGACCCTTGACCTAGAAACCTCTACAAGACTAAGTCACAAGCTTCTTTTATCCAAATTATTCTATCATAAGTCAATGATGGTCAAACTTCTGGGTTCTCCTTCTTCCTCGAATATACTTTAGACTTCGACTTCCTAAATCAAACCTGCAACACTTTCGACCTTCTTATAAACCCTAGTTGCAACATGTGTGAGAGATATATGGTGAAGTGACCCCTTAATATCCTTCGCTTGGATTAAATGGCCTTCTCGTCTAGCTCTACTTGATTAACTAAGTTGAGTTATTCTTAATTCAACTTCTAGTACATCAGTGTAGACTTTGGAATTTTCTGCAACAGGTGGCACTCCTTTTCCTCACACATGTGAAGGTATTTTCCCTAAACAGACTTGAAATACTTTGTATTGCTTTTATCTTCCCTTTGATGTATAGGAGGCTTCCTTCTTGCCCCTTCTTCACACTTCTTTCAGATTTCATATGCTTGATCAAATGTGTATACAAATGGAGGTTGAGCTTCCCTTTATATAATGTTATGTCCATCAAAATAAGCTGACATCAACTTGTGCCTAGGCCAACATGCATATCCAAAGTCCTCCTTAGGACAAAATGATAAGTATATTGTGAAAAGTTCTTGGAGGGTTATTGACACATTCAAAATTACTTCTTACAATATGTAACATGTCCTCAACACATGACAATGAATCCAAGACTTTATGATTTGATGAAGAAACCTAATAGCTCTTAATGGGAGCTTCAACTAAAAATGAAATTCCTTGAGCATGAAACCCATGACTCAAGAATTACAAAATAATTTTATTTTCTTCTTTTCATCAATTATATAAATCATAATTACACATGTCATTATGAAGGTCGAACCTAGTTACACTTTTCAACACTCCCTCTTAACTAGGGAGGTATTCATAATCTACATAAGGTACTTGGACATTCTCAATCTGAAGAATTCTCATAAGAAGAGTCATATTGGTAACCAATCTTCTTAGAATCATATTAACCAACATTTCCAAATAACAAGGCCTTGACTAACAAATCTATCTCTCCACAATATCAGAGCACAATCCTGGTGAGACTAATGATGTATAGACACCCTCATCATTGTCTCTCTTGGAACATACCCTACTTGGGTTCTTAGAGTGTGTTCCATTGGGAATATTATTATCTTAGATTCCCTGTCCTCAAAGAATATTGATCGTCTACGACTACACTTATCTTGGATTCCCTAACTCATCCTCAAAGTGTATCAGATGCCAGATGTTTCTCTATTATGTCTTCCCAAGTGAATACAAGAATGATGTGTCTATCTCTCCTTCTCAACTAGGGAGGAAATACCCATTCCAAAAAAGAATGTACCCATTCCTATAAAAATAATGTACCCATTACTATAAAAGGAATGTACCCAAGTTCCCCCTTAAATAGGGACTTGACCAAGATCCCTCTTGACTAGGGACTTGCTTCCAGCAACTCTTCAGGTGGAGATCATGGGACAACCAATTTCTTGTAGAACACTTTCCTTTGATGTAATTAATTTATTCCTTGTCATAGAGTCTACATATTTTGGGACTTCTTCATAGGGCATATACCATCCATCACTTTCATCCATGAGTTAGTCATGTCTTCATTACTTTCATCAGAAAGTGATCCATCAGTCCATATCTAGCCTTCCTTCATGCTATATAGCCTTTTTCATGCCATGTTTCCTCAAGGATTTTTCATCTAGATACATGGTCACTAGTGGTGGAAGACATCCATAACTCTTCCCTTGGAAGCACTGCATAATCTCATCCAAATATCATATGAAATGAACATTAAATAAAAATTACCTTTGTGATGAAATTTCATCATGAAATCTTCTTGTTTGCATTAGCCTCCTGCATACATGTTGATACATATATGAAAGATATACATTGTCAAGGGTATCCTTATTTTTCAAACTTTCATAAAAGTCTTCATATATTTCCTGGAGATATCATAGTCAAATAGTTCAGTCCTCGGATGTTTATTTCCTTCTCCATAGTTTCATATTTCACGATCTCTCCCTTTCTTTCTCCACACATTTCCTTTTAGGAACTTCTGATCATAGTTCCTCCAATTATTGTCAATTTCATATGAGGACATATTTTGTTGATTTTATCTAGTCAATGTGTGATCCATGCCTTCATGTATATCTTCTGTAGAAATTTATAATACAATTATGTATTTCCGTATTCTCCTTATCTAACAATTATATCCACTATTAAATATAGAATCCTTCTACTTAAATATTTGCGGAAACTTAATCGCCAATTGCAAACACATGAAGAAAAATCAATCACACATAACATAGATGTTTTTACCGAGAAAGCATAAAGCTAAAAACCCCACTATCATATATTATGTATATCATGGATCATGAAAAAATCTCATACAAAGCTCTATTCTAAGAGCTCTCAATACAATGTACAATCGTCTCACACTATCATACAAAAATTGGCATAAACATGCACCAATTTACTACCTCCTGACAGCCTGCCTCCACTACGCAATCCCTGCTGATAAAGATCCCTGAATGAATTTTATTTTTCCTTGCCTTGACTGTGAAATCCTCATTGGCATCTCCAATGTGTGTTTGGTTGCATTGAATGCACCACTATAGTCACAATTGATAGTCAAACATGCCCTTTTACCTATCTCTCAACTGGGTCTCCACCAGATCTGACATGCATGTAGTTAACAGTAGTATTTCTTCAATTGCACGTGAGACCAATGCTTGTGAATTAATTCAATAATTAATTCACTGATCTCTCACTAGTGTATCTTTAGTTACAACTAGTTACAACTTGCACAACTAAGTTTAACTCACTTAACTAAGTTAAACTAAATAACAACTCACATAACTACACATCCAACTCTGTTACAACTTTGTATCACTCAGTTACAACAAAGTCCACTCTGCATGTCCCACAAAACAACCTTATAACTCATAATTCCTTTAGTCAACTGGTTTGCCACATCAGTTAATTGAAATCAAGTGCTTCAATAGAATAGATTATTATTTATTGTCTAATTATTATTAAGGGCTATTAATAATTGACATCCAATCTATTTTTAGACATATGATCTATAAATAGACTTCACCCATGCATCTAAAAATAGAATCTCATCTATAAATAGAATTTTCTCAACCATCTATAAATAGACTCCCACTATAAATAGAATTTTCTCACCATTCTAAAAATAGACATACACCTAAAAATAGCCTGCGGGCCCCACCTAGTGTAAGTGCTTATTTTTCACTAGGATCATCATCTTGTTGAATCTCAACACTCCCTCTCAACAAGAAAAGGATTATCCTTCACCTCGATCCTATCTCTATGGTATTCGAATTTTCTCTTGGTGAGCGCCTTCGTCAGAATATCTGCATCCTGATCTTTTGTAGGAATGTAATGAAGCAACATGATCTTCCGTTGCACACAATCTATCATATGATGATACTAGATATATATATGCTTATATCTATCATGAAACACAAGATTAATCGAGAGTTTAATGCAACTCTGATTTTCACAATGAATCACTATAGGATCTAAATGAGAACCGAACAAACCGACCAGGATCTTCCTCATCCAGATAGCCTCACATGTAGCTTGACTTGCTACCATGTATTCCTCTTCCGCTGAACTGAGTGCCAGAGATATTTGTTTCCTACTGTACCAAGAAACAACTGTAGATCTGATACTGAAAACCCCTCCTGATGTGCTCTTTCTGTCTGTTGGGCTGCCTGCCCAATCTGCATTCGTGAAGCCATGCAACTTCACCTCATCCATCTGTCTGTACCATAAGACATACTTAGATGTGCCCCTGAGATATCTCAGGACATGCTTGCCCGCCTTCCAAAAGAGCTTGGTAGGCTTAATCATCGCTTGAATAAGTTGGTTCATCGTATAGCATAGATTCTGGTCTTGTATTAACTAAATACATGAGCGAACCGACCAACTGTCGATAGACAGTAGCATCCACTACCTCTACCGATGTAGCATCCTATTTCCTCCAATTTCTTGGAAGAGGAGTATCCATGGGTTTGCAGCCCTCCATGTGGAACTTACCGAGTATCTCCCTTGCATACTTTCCTTGAGACACAAACAATTCACCTTCTCACTGCCATATTTCCAATCCAAGGAAATAGTGAAGGAGGCCCATATCCTTCATCTCGAACTCCTTTGCAAGATCCTCCTGGAGGAGCTACGCTCATCACCAGTCAATATTAAATCATCAACATAAAGAACAATGATTAAAATCTTACCCTCCACCACAATCTGGTATAGGTTTGCATCTGCCTCACTCTTGGTGAAGGCAAGTCTAGTGAAATAGTTGTCGATCCGAGTGTACCAAGCACGGGGTGCTTGCTTCAGCCCATACAACACTCTTTTGAGTCTGCAAACATGTGACTCATTGCTGAAGATCTAAAATCCTTTAGGCTGCTCATTGTACACTTCTTCCTCAATGATCCCATTAAGGAACACAATCTTCACATCCATCTGATGAATGTGCCAACCCATCTGTGCTGAGAGAGCAAGGATGGTCCTTATGGAAGAATATCATGCGACAGGTGCAAAGGTTTCTTCATAATCTATCCCCTCGATCTGTGAGAAGCCCCGAGCCACAAATCTTACCTTATACTTCTCAAAACTCCCATCAGCAGCTTGCTTTATGTTGTAGATCCATCTTGAACCTACAACTGATTTATCAATCGGCCTTGGAACAATTTACCAAGCACTGTTTCTGACAATGGAGTCATACTCCTCCACCATTGCATCTACCCATGTGGGCTCCTGCACTGCTTCCTGAAAGGAAGATGGCTCAATCACAATACATTTTCTCATGAGAGCCATGTATTGAGTGAATCGGTCAGGATACTGTCTCTATCTACGTTGTGAAGTAGGGACTCCTACATTCTGTGCTGCATCAAGCTTCAGCCTCTCAGCTTCTGTGGTACACATTCTTCCAGTTCTGATGTTTAGCTCCGTGTGAGTGGACTTCTCCACTCCATGAACCTCCTCTTGTGGCTGATCCACATCTAGAGACTCATCTTTGGGAACAAGCAGTTCCTCCTCTACATGCAATTCTAGCTCCCTCTCAAGCGACAAATTCATGGCTTTCTCCTCATTGAATTTTATATCCCATCGCACCACAGTCATTCGACTGTTTGGAAAATACACACAATAATTATGGGGTGTTTCTTTGCACCCCAAAAATATCCCAACTTCAGCGGTCGGCTCCAGCTTCTTCTTGGCGTTCTTGTCACATATGAACATAAACAGACGAGCCAAAAATATTAAAGTGAGAAACATTCGGTTTCTTACCAGTAAAATCTTCTTCAGGTGTACTCATGCCAAGTACTTTATAAGGACAACGGTTTTGCACATAAACCGTAGTGTTGCATGCTTTTGCCCACAAGTGCATTGGTAGGCCCTGATCATGCAGGATAGCTCATGCAACACCCACGATCATTCTATTCTTCCTCTCCGCGACCCCATTCTACTGTGGGTTATGAGGCGCTATGAGTTCTCTTCGAATTCCTTCTTTGCTACAGAAGTCTTTGAATTCGTTCGAGATATATTCACCACCATTATCACTCCGCAGAGCCTTCACTTGCTTCCCCGACTCTTTCTCCACCAATGCTTTAAACTCACCGAACTTTGAGAATGTTTGATATTTCTTCTGCACGAAGAAGATCCAGCATCTACGAGAATAGTCATCAACGAAAATAACATAATACTTGTGTTTTGTTGTTGAAGCAACCGAGAATGGTCCACACACATCTGTGTGAACTCTCTCCAGGATCACCGAAGCATGGTTATCCTTTTCATGAAAGGTGTTCTTCACAAACTTACCCATAGTACATCCCTTGCCTTAATCTATCTGTGCAAGTGTACCCTTGGGAAGTCCAGTAGAAATCTGCTGCAAAATCTTCAGGGCGCCATGGTGAAGATGGCCCAATCGCCTGTGCCATAATTCACCCTCATCTTGGCTCACCACTTCTTCTTCTTTGCCCACCATTGCAGTGCAGCCATCTACCTCCATCTTGTAGAGATTATTGACTCGAATCCCTATCCTCTTGGTTTGACCTGTTGTTTTATGTCGCAGGAAAGCTTTTCCATCACTAAAAACAATGTCATAACCTCTATCCTTCAACATCGCGACTGAGACCAAGTTTTTCTTCAGACCTGGAATATGCATAACATATTTCAACAGAAATGGTTTACCTGACTCCGTCTCAATGGTAATGGTACCAATGCCGGTCACACTGTATCATCCATCGTCACCCATCTCTATATGCATTTGGATATCTTTCTCCTCCAAGTCACTGAAAATATCCTTATCTCCCTTCATGTGGAAGAAAGCACCACTATCAGGATACCACATCGATCCCATTGCGCTTGAAACCAAGCATGAGATCAAAGAGAAATAAATTTCAAATTGCGAGGCAAGGGCCTTACCAGCTGTAACCAATAGCCTTCTTGATCTTCTTTTTTTGTGGGAAATTAGTGGCTAGATGCCCATGTTCATGACAGTGAAAACACTTCACCTTGGAAAAATCCAGCTTCTTGCCTTTAGCCTCAGATTTTGAGTGGAATTTATTCCCATTCCTTTTCCTTTCTTTGGCAGCCAAAGCAAAATCCTCTTCATCATCATGCTTTGATGAAGAGCCATCCCTGGTGTTCTGCCTCAACTCCTCCTGCATTAGATCCGACCACAGTCGTTCCCAATCCGGAATTTTTGCTTGTCCATTGACAGAGTCTTGATAGCTGTGCCAACTCTTAGGAAGTCCCAAGAGAGCCAAACTCACCAAATCATCATCAACAACCGTGATTCCCACACTCCCCAATTCATCCCGACATTGGAAAAACTTTGTGATATACTTAGGAATATTGTCACCCTTTTCCATTTTGATTTTTCTGAATTTATCCTTCAGCACCAATTTCCTATGGTCGTTGTTGCTTTGGAAAAGATTTTCCAAAGCCTTCCAGATTGCAAATGGAGTGGTTTTTCGATAATGGCTTGAGACAATATGGTCTCTCACACATTCCAATAGAATCCTTCTCATCTTCGCTACTTTCTTTTGCCATGCATCAAGCAATGCATCATCTGTCGAAGTGGGCTTAGGAACATCATTGTCGATGAATTTCTTCAAGAAATTATCTTCAAGCACCGCCTCCATCCTATCCTTCCATGCATTGTAGTTCGAGCTGCCCTCAAGTGCATACTCTAACCACAAACCATTTAAAGCCATTTCGATTTTTACTCAACTTTCGCACCAAGAAATTCTTGCAGCAAATTCGAATTGTTTCCACCAAAAAAACTCAACTACTACTTCAATATTGCAATCTTCAAAGCTTTGATACCATCTAGAAATTTATAATACAATTATGTATTGCCGGATTCTCCTGATCTAACAATTATATCCACTGTTAAATACAAAATCCTTCTACTTAAATCTTTGTGGAAATTTAATTGCTAATTTCAAACACATGAAGAAAAATCAATCGCACATAACACAAATGTTTTTATAACATAGATGCTTTCCTGGTAAAAACATTTGTGTTATGTGTGATTGTTTTTTATTCATGTGTTTTCAATTGGCGATTAAATTTCCACAAAGATTTAAGTAGAAGTATTTTGTTTTTAACAGTGGATATAACTGTTAGATCAGGAGAATCCGGAAATACATAATTGTATTATAAATTTCTACATCTTCAAAGGAGGATATCCCTTATTTTGATCATGCTCTCAAGATAGAGCATTCATCCATGTTACCTTCAACCATATGACATGACTCTTTTGAAGAGGATATCCCTTATTTTGATCATGCTCTCAAGATAGAGCATTCATCCATGTTACCTTCAACCATATGACACGACTCTTCATTTTCAAATCTAAGAACACATAACTCATTTTTATTTTAGGTAATATTCCTTCAAAAAATTCCATCATTGAAATAACTTCAATCCCTTGACCTGATTATTGACATCATACCATCCTTTCACAAATTCCTCCAAGTTGGAATTCTTGATGAATTACTTGATCCCTTTTGATTGGTGAACCTTCCAATGAATATTACAATAGAGGATATGAAGTATCCTCATCCATCAGATGTTTCCTCTTAACTGATGTATGCATTAGGGGAATTTTTAGGTCTAAAATGGGCCTCCTAAGGAAATTATAAAATAATAGTGGAAATAATAATAAAAAATTGACTACATCATCAAATTTTAGAGGGAAAAAAAAAACTATTTTTTCAACTCGTATTTTCAACTTATCTCCCAAATGTTTTACTCAAATTTCGAGTGGGAGTACTCTTTGGATGCAAAATTTAATTCCTCATACAAGGAGTACTCATGTTGCATACTTTCAATGGATCCTGCTACACAAAAAATGAGAAATACATGAAAAATGTGATTGAAATCACGTTTTCATGTATTTCTCATTTTTCGTGTAGCAGGTTCGATCAAAAGTATGAAATATGGGTACTCTTTGGATAAAGAATTTGATTTTTCATCCAACGAGTACTCACACTTTAAATTTGAGTAAAAAATTTGGGAGATAAGTTGAAAAAGTAGTTTTATTATTTTATTATTTTTTAATATTTTTACCCTTCTACTTTAAAAATGGTGAATTATCCCCCATGTTTGACATCATCATATTGAATCCTATTGGTTCTTATAAAGTTTATTTTGGTTATACATTTTTCTTAGGAGGCCCATTTTAGACCTCAAAATTCCCCTAATCAATGATTTTTGTACCAGATGAATTTATTTTTCTTTTTCCATTAGTGCTTCTAATGAGGTTACCAAGAGCTATATTCTTCCATAGGTAACTATTATAAACTTATTTTAGCTATCATTCATGCTTCCCTATGATGATGTCACGAGATCTTGCTTCAATGATGCCATCTCTTAACATGATGTACCCTATCATGCTTTTAATGATTCCTAGCATGATATTTATAACAGGAAAACTTGAAAACATAAACTTGAAAAGAACTAGGTGAGGAAGACTATCTCAATCATAATAGAAATATTTTACTTCCTCTTTCTTGGACTTCTTCTTTTAATCTTCCTCCACTTCTTTAGTGATATGGGCTTTTTGTCTTCCTCTTTTTTTTGTGCTTCCCGATCATAGGGAAATATCTCTTGTAATGTCCATATTCTTGAAATCCATAGCATTTAATCTTAGCCATGTTCCTCTTCTTTTTCCGAGGAACAAATTTTTCAAATTTTCCTTTTATTTTTGTCATTGTAGCATATGGTTCATTTTAATCACCTGATCCTACATCATATTTTTCCTTTAGCCTGGATTCTTCAATATTGCATAGTGACCATAGATCTTGAAATGGAGTAGCTTCTTTCTTCCCACAAATGCTTGAAGTAAAGCTACCCCATTCCTCCAGTAGTGCATTTAGTACCACTATAGTCATTTCCCTATCAGACACGATTTCTCCCAGATCTTGAAGTTAAATCCCTAAGTTAAGATATCCTCCTAAAGTATGAGACTATTCCTTCTGATTTGGACATCTTCAACCTGTAGAGTTATTTCCTTAATGAGATAACTTCTCTGACAATGCTTACAAAATACAACTCTACCAATTTGTCATATATTTCTTTTGAAGTTTCGAGTTTTGATACATATGGAATGAGGGGATGTTTGATGGATTATATGAGAAACCTTTGAGCCCTAACTTACCCTTTCATAAACTTTTCAAGTGCTTGAGCATATTCTTTGGTTTGGTGATAGATCCTTTTACATGATCCATGACCTCATTTTCAATGAGATTTAGATATGTCTTCTTCTTATTCCATGCAAGATAATTTGAAGCCCCAACTAATTTGTTTCTTTCCTTGCAAAAATAAATTTGATAGATTCAGATGTGGACATAAATATACTTACTTGTTAATATGCTTCTTCCACTTGCTGCTCCCTTGAATTTGATGATGATGTAGATAATAAATAGTTTCTTCTTTGATGGAGATAGTTTTCTTTGAGAGTGATCCTTCACTGAGAGAGAGAGATCACTTTAGATATTTTGTGATGATGTACTTGTTAATGATGATTGGCAATGATTCCTCGATGATGTTTTTATTATTCTTGGATGATATTTTTCAAGGATACACATTTTTCTTTTTGAGATGAAATATTTGCTTCAACGAGAGGGAGATTGCCTTGGAACCTTTTGAAGATGATGAAAATTTCCTTTTTTCTGTCTTCTCCTGGATGGATAGTCTTCAAAATAATTTTATTTGAAGGTATCTTTAACTTGAGTAGGGTTTTTGAGATATCTTGAGGATCCAAGAATTCTTCAGTGTAGATTTTTTCTTTGATCTAGGGTTTTAGCACCTCTTTGTAGATATTGACTTGATTACTTTGAAGTCCTTCGATGTTTTATCCTTGAGTTCTTGTGTGTCCCTCGATAAGATGCCCTTCCTTTAGATTTCCACCTTAGCTTTGATACCATGTTGAGAAATCTAGGACATCAATATTAGGTGATTTCTCTATTAATGATAATTTCTTGTGAATGATTTTTACTTCTTTGGATTATGATCTTCTCTTTACTTATATCCTTAAAGTGTTATTCTTCATAAAACAACTACCAAAGCATAAAAAATAAAGAGACAAGAGGCACAAAATATAGGTGATCATCCAGGGCCAAAACCTCTCACCCTTGAGAGGAAAACCCAAATAAATTTGTCTTCTTAAAGAGACTTCAATTGACATATACCAAGTCGAAGACCCTTGACCTAGAAACCTCTCCAAGACCGAGTCACAAGCTTCTTTGATCAAACTTAATCTATCTTAAGTCAACGATGGTAAAATTTTTGGCTTATCCTTCTTCCTCGGCTATACTTCAGACTTCGACTTCTTGAATCATACCTGCAATGCTTTCGGCCTTCTTATAAACCCTAGTAGCAACATGTGTGAGATATATATGGTGAAGTGAGCCCTTAATATCATTTGCTTGGACTAAATGACCTTCTCCTCTAGCTCATATTGATGAACTAACTCAATTTATTCTTGATTATACTTCTAGTACATCAATGAAGACTTCGACATTTTCTACAACAGGTGGCACTCCTTTTCCTCACATGTGTGAAGGTATTTTCCCTAAACAGACCCAAAATAATTTGTCTTTCTTTTCTCTTTGCTTCGTTGTATAAGAGGCTTCCTTATTGTCCCTTATTTTCATTTCTTTTTTATTTCAGATGCTTGATCAATGTGTATACAAATAGAGGCCAAGATGCCCTTTATGTAGTGTTTTTTCCATCAAAATAATTTGGCATCAACCTGTGCCTAGTCCTACACACATTTCCAAAGTCCTCCTTTGGTCGTCATGAGAAGCATTTTATCACAAGGTCTTGAAGGGTTATTGACACATTCAAAATTACTTCTTAAAATATGTAACATGTCTTCAACACATGACATTGACTCCCTGGACTTTATGGCTTGATGACAAATCCTATTGGCTCTAAATGGGAGCTTCAACTAAAAATAAAATTCCTTGAGCATGAAACCCATGACTCAAGTATTACAAAATAATTTTATTTTCTTATTTTCATCAATTACATAAAATCATAATTACATATGTCATTATGAAGACCGAACCTAGTTACACTTTTCAACAAAATATTTTCCAAGATTTCTAAAATTTAAGATAGATTTTTATCCTTAAAATTTTCCCTAGAAATTTGTCTCAAATAATTTTTTCATTCTCTAAATATTTGGAGTGTGATCAACAATTTGTTAAAAACAATTTGATGACTTTAATTAATAAAATAAATACTCTTAGTGATATCTAGAAGAATAAACAAGGATTACACCAAGGAAGAGAATCAAACACATGAAGGCAAGATAACATGCAAGGATTAAAATGTTAGAAGATGCTATTTCTGAATTTTTTGTATTGATGATTGTTGGAGCAATAATTTCTTCAAGATATAAAAATTTTGTATGAATTACAAGGACTTAGAATGATAGAGATTCTATGTTGATTCCAAAAGACATGTTGCAAGAATAGTTGAATATTATTGGTAGGTAAATTAATTTTATTTAAATTCCTAAATTTTAATTATCAACGAGGTTCATAGTCTTCTAAAGCATAAACATTGTTTATGCGGGAACTAGTATAAAAAAACTACTCATGACACTACTTCGACCTACTACAAAGATTAATCTGATATGTGACATGCAATCACTTTTGCGCCCCTAGTTATAATTTAATATAAGCATTGAAATGCTAGTTTATGCAATTCTTATGAGCTAATATTTTTAACTAAGAATCAAAATTTAAGTTATGTAGCTTTGAATTATGACAACAAACAATATTACTCTATGCATGAAAATTGAATCAAACAAATAACATATGAAAATACAAATGAAATGAAATTCAAATTGAAAAATGCTTATAACAATTATAATTAAATTCTAAACTCAAATTAAATGTGCAAAAAATATCCTATGCACTAGGACCTTGCTTCTTTAGGTCCTCGTTGCTTTAACGAGTGTTGGCCGCCCAACAGAATCCCCTTAAATTTTTTAAATGAAATTGGGCCCTATTCTTATATTTTGTTTGTTTTTGGATTTACTAATTTTCTTTGTATCGTGGAATGCCAATTAAGTTTTCCAAGTAGAGAATTTTTATTGTGTGATGAGTGTGTTAATTTATTTTAGAATTCAACATGTTTTCCTTTTCATTGGTATATGATTTGATTATGACCCAAAAGAGCTTAAAGATAGATTTCAAATCCTAATGACAAATGGTTGATATATGCCCTTTTTTTTGGACAATCCAATATCATTTTCATTTAGTTATTCACATCATGTTCTTATTATGAGAAAAATTGATAGTGTTGTAAATCTCTTGGCTCAACTATGGATATAAACCTGATGTTGTGATTTTTATTCTCACACAATTTCTATACCTTAGATTTGGATTGAAATTTACTAGTGGAATGGTGTTTTTATATACTATATTGTTTTGAATTATGAATAATTTAATTATTTGCAGGACCTTGTTATAACATGTAACATGTGACCCAATTCTATGTTACTTATACTCCATGCTATATTGAAAGTTTTAGACCTTCAAACTATATGACATGCCTAGCATTGATAAACTTTGTGATTTATGTTTTGGGTCTTTATTGATTGTGGTTTGGAATATGTATATTGGTACTTTTCATAATTAAATTATGGTGAGGTTGGTCCCGATAAACCTATGTGAAGGATAAGTTATAATGCCAAAGAATTTTCATTTAACATCCATAGGTAATGAATGTTCATGTGATTGGATTTTGCATTGAATAAATTATTTATTTATCTGATGACATGGCTTATTCCTCTGAGTTGGAAAATTTTGGTCCTAACACCAGTGTACATTTGAATGCATAGTTGACATATCTTGAAATTTTTGGTTTTATCATTTCTTTGTAGTGGTACCATTACTACTCAATACTGTTAGCACCGCATGTCAGTCAGTCATTTCGTGGCCTAGGGTTCTATTCCCACATTCTTCCCATTCCACTTTCAAGTTATTCATTTGCATGTCACTATGTATGGTTAGGGTTTTTTTGCTACGAAACCTATTTTGGCATGTATGAACCACACCACAATCAAACCCTCTCATGGAACCTACAGTTTGAACTAAGCTTATTGGAGGAAATATTGTAGATTCTTATGAGTATTACCTTTCTATCTTCTAGGAAGTTGTGTGGTGGGATTTCATTCAAATTTTCGAGGGCTAAAATAACGTTGTGGTTAAATGTTTTTCTTCCACTTACAACGGTTGAAAGGCCAAAGTCGGTGATATTGAAACATGGGTGGATGTAGGTTTCATTGTTGAAGTGGCTCATATTCCGATTGAAGGTGAAAATTGTTCTAAAAAAAACCATGTGCATGACATTCCTTGGCGTTAGTTTTCAGTCTCAAAGGAATGCAGTTATAACATGAAAGATATTCCTTTCCAATTTCTAAAAACCAAATGGGAGGATTTGCGTTATTTTATTAGGCGCTTTATCACCTATGGGGGTAGATGTAACTATTTTTTATATATCATTTAACCTGTTAATGGTATTTCTTGGTTTTAATTCCAATCTCACATTTTATTTACATAAGAGCCTATCTAAGATGGATAAATTCTACCAAGCAGAGCATAAGAACCCCGAGAGGTAGTTATTTCATCATGGGTTAATTTTCATTTTGGTTAAACACTATTTGTTTAAGTAAGGAGACTCATGGGAATCATTCATTCTCCGGAATGGTTTCGAAAAACCTTAGTTTAATGAAAAATAACAAGTTCCACCTAGGGTTTCAACTAGTTCTCAAACAACGAGCCCAAAACATGATGAGTCTCATGACGTTGATGATTTTGGTCATGATAACTTGTCCCATTCAAATGCATCAGAATTATCTAATGAAAATAGGTTCAAAACCCCTGTTTTGGAACCTGCTTGTATAACATGAAGCATGGCGAGGAAAAAATGGTTTCATCACATTGAAATGGAACCTAAATTCAAATATTGTGTCAAGCCAACCTTCTTCGACCATAATATCCATTCTAAACCTACACAAAAGGAATAAAATTTTCAGCCAAGCCCCAACCTTAAATATTGGGTTAAAAGTAAACAAATAGCTCAAAGGATATCTTCATCACATAGAAACAAATGTAAAAAGGTCCCTATGAATAGGTTCATGTTTATGTTAAGTCTCTCAAGGATCCCGCTTCGAAGAAAAATAATCCCAATTAAGATCATAATTTTGACTTCGATTATGACAATACTCATGCTTGGGATGGTGATAATTGTGATAATCATAATCAATACAAGGTTGATAATGATGTTGTTACTCAAATTATGTATTGGAAGCAACATTACACTATTATGGTTCCCAGTCTGGAGCATAGAATCTGATAGATTCAACAAGGAAACAATCAATTAAGAATGATGAACCAATTTAGGAAAATTCAACAAGATAAAAATACTTGTGGATTGGAGGAAACACCACAATCATCAGATACACACATTGTCATCAAGTCTGCTAATGTCAAAGTAGTCATAACCTCATATACTCAGAGTCGAATTTCCTCCAAATAATATGATATCATTTGTTTATTTACAGGTCAAAAGTTTGGCAGGTATGATTAGTTGTTTTGATTTTGATGTTTAGTTATCAAAGCAACTACAAAATCTGAGATTCTATAGCCTCTTTGTGTTAATTATATTATCAGTTATTGATTTCATGTTTCTGGTGTATAAGAGCTACTCCTTATCTTCCGATTATTGACATTGGTTCTCACAAGGATGGTTACTTTGGATATGGCTTACCATTTTCAAATTTCTTATGGATACCTTGCTAGTTAATTATGTTACTTTTCTTTGATACAATTATTATTAGGCGTGAGAGGTCATGATACTCATTTTAAAGATAATTTTTTTTTTCTAAGATTTAGTTTAGAGTATTGGGGGCTCGTGGAACTTAATAATTGTAAAAGTAAATGAATTATCACCAAATAATCTAAAATTTGTAGTTCCTAGGACCTAATAATCTATAATGGTATTAACAAGTGGACCCTCTCTGGTCAGATGACCCATTTCCATGGGTTGGGTAGCAGTGTCATGGATTATGCGATTTCCGACACCCAAGTCCTCAACCGTATTACAAAATTTGAGCTACTTAATGGATTCGAGCTACACTCTGACCACAGACCTTTGTATTTATCCCTCAATCTTGTTATGTATACCATCCACATGCAAGAGATCAGTGAAATCATAAGAAACATTCGCTTCGATAAAAGCAAGGTCGACCTCTTCTTAAGGGATTTAGACCCCATAACTTATAAGAGAAACATTGAGCAAATTTATTACCATTTTAGTATGACACTTCCCAATACCATTATCGAGTTCTGTAATGAGATTTATTTTAAGTTTAATAATAGAAATTCCAACCCATGGTATGAAAAAGAATGTAAAATTTCCAGGAATGTGATCATAGACGCTCCTAATGAAATCATTAGGCTGCGGAATATAAATATATACAAATATCTTATCAAGAGGAAGAAGAGGTCGTATATTAATAAAAGAAAAGAGCATCTTCTCCACCTTTATAAAGTCACGCCCAAATTTTTTTGGCGGAATGTGCTTGTGCGTAAAACTAAAGATAATCATTCTATACCCTTAGAAAATTGGGACAATTATCTTAAGAAGTTGTTTGAATATTCAGACACTATGGGCACCACCTTAAACACTCATGCTAAGGAGGATGTATTCTCTCTAGATGACGTTGAGTCTGGGATTAATAAGCACGCTAATGGTAAAGCTAAAGATATTGAAGGGCACCAAGCTGATATCCTTAAAATGGGTAGATCTATCCTCATTCCTCATCTCCACAAGCTTCTCAATTTGGTTGTAAAGCATGGCTTCCCTCAACTTTGGATGAAAAGCTTTATTGTGCTTATCTTTAAAAACTGGGAAAAAAGTCATTCCTTCTAACTACAGGACCATTATGATTAGCCACATCCTTGTCAAGCTTTATGGGCTCATTTTGGAAAATAATCTTAGCCTTTGGCTTGAATTCCAAGGAAAAAGAGATAAAGGGAAAGTTGGTTTTAGGAGACATCACTAGACTATTGACCATCTTGTCACTCTAAGAATCATTGTAGAGGAATGTCACAATAGTAAATCAGATCTCTTTTATTGTTTTGTGGAATTTATAAAATATTTTGACACTGTTCCTCGAGATAATCTTTGGGAGAGACTTGAAGAGATCATGGTTCCTACTGACCTGAGTTGATCTGCCTCTATGAGAATGTCACTGCCAATCTTAAGACCAATTAAGGTTGGTATAAAGAAATTAAATTAAATATCAAAGTTAATCAAGGGTTTCCCCTATCCCCTACCCTTTTTGTCATATACATCAATAAGCTAGAGGAATTTCTAAATATTCCAGGATGCAAGGGCATTGAGCTTGCTAGTATAATCATTTATATTCTTATTTATGCTGATGATATCGTTCTGCTTGCAAAAATCCATTATGACCTTGAAAAGAATCTCAAGACTCTTCATGTTTATTGCTCCAAGATGGGTATGATTGTTAATACCAACAAGACTAAATTCATGATCATTAAATCCAAAAATATCACCCATGGTAGTTTCGTTTATAATAATCAATGCTTAGAGCGGGTATCCTCTTATAAATATCTGGGTATTGAATTTCCTCATAAACTCAACTGGAATTATTGCATCAAGAAAAGGATTATTGGGGGTTGGAAAGCTTATTATGAGCTTGAAAACAATTGTAAGTTGGTCAATATTTACATTTGGAGTAAAAATAAGTTCCTCTTTGAGACTATCGTCACCCTTGTTGTCTTATATGGATGTGAAGTTTGGGGTTGCAGTATATCCAGAGAGTCCTGGAGGAAGATTGAGATGATTCAAAATAAATTCATAACCTACAACTTAAAGATCAAGGGAAATACCCCCTATCCTATCCTCTTGATCGAAACAAGTTTGTCCCCCATTGAAAGTACAACTATGTTTAGATATTTGATTTATAAGAAGAATCTTTACAACATGGAATCCAAAAGGCTCCCAAAAAATGCTTCTAACTTTAGTCAAAACCCCCACCTTCGCCTTAAGCGCGGGTGGCATAAGGATGCCCATATTTGGCTCAACCATTGGGGAATTAAGGAGGAGACTAGTATGGGAAGAAAATATAGTGTCAAAGATATTATTACCTACAAGTTTAAGGACAAGCTATGGGAGGATAAGGAGATGGAGGATAAAAGGAAGCTAAGATAATACAAGGAGGTGATAAAATCCACCCTTGATAACCAAAAATATATCTCTGTGTTGACAAACAGTAAGAAAAAAATGAACATCGCTAGGATAATAACTAATTCTCATGAGTTTTGAAGCAAGACCAGGCGGTGGTCTATTCCCAAGATTCCTTGGAACGATAGAATCTGTCAGATTTGTGATTCTAAGAAGGTGGAATATTAAAAGCACTTCCTTTTAGACTTCCTGAATCTTACTCACATCCACTCTCAATTCCCTAACATCTGCCACACTTCCAACCTTCTTGAATTACTAATCCAACCCATCAATAGCAACCTTGGAGTGCTTCTTTCCCTTCTCTTGGATCATAGAAACAAGATTCTAAAGAATCCCACTTATATTTGTTTCTTTTTCTTTTCTGGAGGTCGGATAGGCCACATTGGTCTTAGTGGAAATTAATTGTGATGATGATGATTATCATCATCATAAAAAAACTTCATTTCCTTTTTCTTCCCAAAATATGCAACTTGTTATCACTCCCCCCGTTTCCCAAGGCTGAGAATGGAACTGAAGGAAGGTAACCACAAACCAACCTTTAGGTCAGGTAGTTAACCCTACCAAAACTAGATAGGGCTCTTTGAATGTCACTTTGTAGCCAATGATATGACTAGATATATAATTATCGTAGGCTAGTAATGATTCTAAGTAGATTAGGGTTTGGTTTGTTTGAAGTTTTTGCTGGATAGGAATGCCAGTCAAGGAACTTGGTCTAGGGTTTAGGTCTGATTTCAAAGGTTAAGTTGCAAAGATAAGGATGAGTCCAGGTAGGTAAAATCATGAAAATTCTTAATTTTTCATTGTGTATAGGGTTTTGAAAGAGAAGGATTCAGAATGAGAATCTAAATGAATTCATTCATCAGAAGAGAAAACACATCCATGTAAATCTTATAAAACAAATCATAGAAGGAAATTATTTTGGTTTATAAAATCGTAAGATTAACATACATAAGCATGCATATGATGAAAAAGGTAACATAAAATTTAACTTTATGAATTAATAAAGAAGAAATAATGCTCAAAATCATACCACTGGAATCTTAAGAGTATAGCTGCAACATCCTTTGATTTCACTGAAAAAAGAGTTTATATAATGGCTCCAGTGCAAATAACAACTATTCAACCTCTAAAATGACTTGAGGTGGACTAATTATAGAAAATAGAGTTCATGACACCTCATAGGGTCGAAATATGATCCAAAAAACATCAAAATGTGTTGTATGAGTCATTACCTAGAATCTAGGGAAGTTAGAAACCACTTCCTCAAATTTAGCTAATAACTAGGATTTCATGTCTCTTGGATTAATTACATCATTTCTCCATAAAGAGAGGCAAAAAAAAACTCTTCCACTAAAAATAAACCTCATAGGATAGCTAAACCTCGAAATTTAGAGATTTTCTGGGTTGAAAATTGTCCAAGGGAATTCAATGAAAGAAGCATCGCGCCTCCAGCAGAAGCATTGTGTGTCCCAGTAGAAGTGTCGCACCTACTTTGGACTTGTTTTTGACTAAATTTTAAGTGCCCATTTGAAAATATGGAAGTTAGGATAGGTAGCCCTGTGTGTCTTCTTTCCAATTTACCCTCAAAACTGAGAAAATATCCAATAGAAGGCCTCCAAAATTTTATTCTCCTAACCTTAATCTAGAAGAACCGCGCAGAGGTAAAAAGGGTAGCAGAAGCATGAGAAAGGTGATGTTTTTTTCTTTTTTCTTAAAAATGGGAGGATGAAATGTTGGCCTGATGTCATATATATGATGTACAGGTGTATATGAATCCATTCATGTAGACTTTTCTTCATTTGAGTGCTCTGATAAAAATCGTCGCATTGTTGCGCGATGCTTCTGCTAAAGGCAAATTTCCAGATTATTGAAAAATCACCAAAAATGAAAAAATTTCTCAAAAACCTAAATTTTTTTTTCTATTATCTGTTGGGATGAAGGGCTAAACAGATAACGAGGCATTAGCAAGTAGATCCAAATTTTCCTTCTCCTTAAGCTTCATTTGGGTTTCTTTAAGCCTTTTTCTCAACTTTTTCACCCTCACCTTGGCAATTTAATTTCTTGTGAAATAGTGCCTTGCCATATGCCTTTGGAGATTCTTATCTCTCTCTGCATTCTTTAACAACTTCTCAAGATGAATGTTGACCCTATCAAGCCACAACTCTTTATCTTGTTCAATTTCAACAACTATCAACTCATCAAAAGTTAATTGAGCTAGTGGTGGAGATGGTTCTCTTTCTTGTTGTTTTTGCTTGGTCAACTCTCTTGTTCTTGGCCTCCTAGGATTTTATTCAACCTCTGTGTCTTCCAGATGCTCAAAATCCACCACTTCCTTGCCTTTACCCTTATCTGCCTCAGTTTTTTCCTTTGGTTTGATTTGGAGGATTTTTTTTACCTTCAACTGTATATTCTCTTGTTGTAGGAAGGTAATCAAGAATTTTTCATTTAAGAGGTTGTCCCTTAACTCTACTATCTCTGCATATTTCTCCCTTATGATCTCTTCAGCTGTTTTTTCCTTTACTTTCTCTGCCATATCAACCTCCATGGGTGCTTGTTCTTCATGCTGATGTAATGGTGACTCATCCTCTTGCATGAGTGGCTCACTATCATGACTAGGTGGCTGATCTACTATTGGTCTTTGTTCAGTTGTGGCATCAGGTGAAATTACTCCTTTGATGGTCTTAGGAGAAAAACCATCCTCTTGACTTTCTCATAGGTTTGAGTGATCTAAACCCCAGGTGCCTTTGATATTTCCGCTTACCTACTTGAAGAGCCAACCCCTTTTTGTTGTGATGGTGCTGATGATGTGTTATGGATGATGGATGGGCTTGTAGGAGGCGTTGATGAAACTTCATCCATGAAATTTTCCCAAGACATACTGATTGCTGAAAGATGATGCAAAAAAATAAGCTTGACTAATCCATGATGGAATAAACTGGGGTGATGATCTTTACCTTTTCTCTGTACCTTTTCCTTCACCTTGACCATAGTTATGAACAAATAATTGGGAAAGTTAAGTGGTTGAGTAGCAGTGAAGGGCATCAATAACCTGACATGATAATGGTACAACCTTGAAAATATCCCTTCAAATGTAAAATATTTCATGATTAAATTCATCAAAGGTTCATATTTATCAAGCAAATGCTTGAAAGGGAAGATATTCTGAGGAGTATCTTTGCAATGAGGTTTCAAGAACATTTTGTAGTTTTGAAGGTCCAATTCCATCCTTTTGAACCAAATTTATCCATTGTTTAGGATACATGTTGCTGAAGCAATGAAATTTTTTTATATGGTAAACTCAATGTCTGCTATGATGGCCTTGCCTTTTTTGAAGCTAGTGGGAAAAAGGCTTTTCGATTGAGCATGAAAACCCACCTCCTTGATCCTCTCACAAAACCTCAAATAGCCATTGTTTTCAAAACATCTCTTGGAAAAAGGAGAGGCATTGATTTCTTGCTGAGTAGATGGTTCAAACCTAGAATTATGGCCTCCCTTGTGAATATTATTGTCTTCCTCCATGGTGTTTTTCAACAAGTTGAAACCCTAGCTGGATGAGATGGGTAGGGAAGGTGTAGAATTAAGAAAACATGGGATGGTGGTAGGGTGGCTTTAAGAGAAGAAATGAGGTAGAAATAAGCTAAGGAAAAATCCCCAAAAATTTAAAGAGGTAGGGTGATGAGTTGGTAATAGGATGGAAGTGAAATTTTTGGAAATGAGTATGAGGAAGGTGGCCAAAACAAAAAAACATAGGAATTTCATAGTTTTTTGCCAAAACGTAGTGAAAATTAGTGTTTTGATGAAATTGGTGGAAAATAAGGCTGTGAGTGATAGACAGTATCAAGGTATGATGTATGGAAGTTGTATGAAGGTTTTAGATGGTTATAGTAGGGTTTTATCAGCTGAAACAAGTAAATGATGAAAAACAACAAAAACGTAGTGGAGATGAGCTAATGGAAGAAACCATTCATTTGCTGATGAAATTTGACTTGAGAGAGGTAGGAATGGTGTCCACTTACTGTTTAGGAGATGAGTGAACCCTAGTACAATGGTTTTTAATCTTGGATGATTGATTTGGATCTCAAATACCAAAAACGTAGCGCAACACCTACACAACACCTCAAGAAGCATACCACGTCACCTTAGAAGTGTAGCACATGTAGTGTTGGCACAAATTTTCTTATTTTTATTCAACTCTTGGAAAATGTGGAGTATGATGGTGAGAAGAGAGGAGCTCTATTGAACATCAAAGGATAAAATGAGTTGAAGAAGCCTCTTTTTCTTTTATAACAATGACAAAAATCTATTTTTTGTCTTCTCGTGAAATCACAAGCTTTTTTTTGAAGAAAATTTTCTTTTGAAAAACTTTAATGAAGAAACACACTTTATTTGATGAAAGAAAAATTTCCTTCACTTATTTCCCTATCTTCTATAACTCCCTATTAAAATGACTTGTATGGTGAAAATTAATTTTTATTCACCTTCTTTCATGACATAATTGACTCTTATGGGGGTATAACAAATGAGACCTAGACCCTAATCTAGATGAAGGCGTGGTGAATGATCTAAGACTCCTAAATGATAAATGGATGTTATGACCTCTAATGACCATGAATGGAGTGTAGGGAGTAGCATTTCAGACCTAGACATATTCAGTGAACAAAATTTTATTTGAAAACTGACTTGAAACGTGAAATTTTTACCGGGGACCACTACTAAGAAAATATGAAAAAGTACATTTGATCATTGAACATTTGGACACTAACATTGGCTCCAGCTGGGGATGGCATCTCCTTTAGGAGGTGTCAAGAACACTGTAGACCAGGTAGCCTCATCCATTGGTAAATGGAGTCACTACATCTACAATCCTCAAACTGACTCAAATCAAACTGAAAGTTGAACTGTACATCATTAACTGCAAACTCTACTAGAAATTGACACTAAAGAAGATGCTTAGAATGTTGAGCTTATTCATCACACCTTACCTACTCTAACTGATCCATAAATGACTTGATTAAGTTAAGTCTAAGATCCAATGTAACCAATCAAGTAAATGAATACTTGACTGATGTTTGTATTAAACTCCACCAAGCATACAGAAAGATTAAGTAAATGGAAATACAAATTGAAATATGAGCCCAAAACCCGTGTTGGTGAAAAAAACAAACTCCACCTTTTCTGATGCTTGCAAAACACTTCCCAAGGGGTCTTGAAAATCATGAAACATTACCTCTTGTTGATTAGAAAAAATAAGGGAGATGCTTTCAAATAAAATGGATGCTCATTCTTCTTCATTTTGTTGATCCTTCTTAAAAAAAAAAAGTAGCAATGTGATTTTCCATATCATCTAGACCATAGACAAGATTTGTATGTTCTTGCATATCTTCAATTGATGTAGCCAAATCAACATCAACACAAATATCTAAAAGTGTATTTTCATGTATATTAGAAAGAGAATTGTCTTGGCTTTGAAAAAATTCTATATCTTGATCATTTGAAAGTTGCTGAACTTGTTCATAAACTCAAGGCAACAAACCTGTTGTACACTGTTTTTGACCTCAATGGATAAATCATGCCTCTCTAGAGTTTCTATACAAGAAAAATAAAAAAATTTATATGCACATATTTCTTCTTGAATTAAAAACTCAGAAGAGGAAAGGGATGAAGGGTAGTTGGAAAGAACATCTTCATATATCTTGATCGCTTAAATATTGGAAATACTGCTGCAAATTATCATCAACTTCGAAAGATGGAAGATCGATGTCATCCTTTCAATAATTTTGCTCAATTTCACTGTCATCCAGGGTAGAATCCATGATCTTCTCATGGTACAGAAAAGGGTTTTCATTCAAAGCATACAAGAGTTCATAATCCATAAAATCTTCATCGCCATAAGCACTTTCCGGCCCTTGAATAAAATTCTCAAAGTGATCACAACAATCCTCAACCAATAGCAAACAAGGATAGGTTTCTCTATACTTCTCAAAAAATACTAATCGAAAATCCTTGAGAGAATAAATGCAAGTAGGAGGCAAGATTTCATACCAAAACCATGCTCTTTCTTCTAATGTGATCATGAAAATATTCATTAAACAATCTTCATGAAAATTAATCCTTGGCTTATGCACATGCATATGAAATATTATTAAATTAAGTGTAGCATCATCACCTTTTCCATGTATGAATTTTGGCAAGTATGTTTTCCAACCTACCCGATGCATACGATTTGGAAATCTTGGAACATGATCACGATGCATAGGAGCATATGTTTTGGATTGAGAACTCATCATGAAAACAATAAATTCACCAAAAAATTCTTCAAGCTACTGGTTTTTGAACAGTGGAGTCGCCATGAAAACTATGAACTTTTGGATTCTTCGACACTGGAGTCGTTAGGTGAAATATGCACAATATTCTTGTGCCTGACCACTTTTCACCATCAACAATCAGAGCTAATCTTTGTCATTCTTTCCCTAGAAATTTTTAACCTTCGCTCCTTGGAAACAACGCCAAAAATGTTATCACTCGCCCCATTTCCCAAGGCTGAGAATGGAACTGAAGGAAGGTAACCACAAAACAACCTTTAGGTCTAGTGGTTAGCCCTACCAAAACCAGAGAGGGTTCTCTCAATGTCACTTTGCAATGAATGAGATGACTAGATATCTAATGATCTTAGGCTAGTTATGATGTTCAGTAGATTATGGTTTTTTTTGTTTGAATTTTTTGCTGGATAGGAATGACAGTCAAGGAACTGGGTCTGATTTCAAAGTTTAAGTTGCATAGATAAGGATGAAAATAGGTAGGTAAACTCATGAACATACTTAACTTTTCATTGTGTATAGGGTTTTGAAAAAGGAGTCAAAATGAGCATCTAAATGAATTCATTCATCACAAGAGTAAACACATCCATGTAAATCTTATAAAACATAGCATAGAAGGAAATGATTTATGTTTATAAACTCATAAGGTTAACATACAAAATCACGCATGTGATGAAAATGTAACATAACATTTAAATTGATGAAGTAATAGAGAAGAACCAATGCTCAAAATCATACCACTGGAATCTTAAGAGTGTAGCTACAACATCGTTTGATTTTACTGAAAAACGAGTTTATACAATAGCTCCAGTGCAAATAACAACTATCCAACCGCTAAAATGACTTGAGGTGGACTAATTATAGAAAATAGAGTTCATGACACCTCATAGGGTTGAAATTTGATCCAAAAAACATCATAAATGTAATGTATGAGTCATTACCTAGAATCTAGGGAAGTTATAAACCACTTCCTCAAGTTTAGCTAATAACTAGGAGTTCATGTCTATTGGATTACCATTTATCCATAAATAGAGGAAAAAAAAAACTCTTCCACTCAAAAGAGACCTCATACAATAGCTAAACCTCAAAATTTGGAGATTTTCTGGGTTGAAAACTTTCCAAGGGAATCCAATGACAGAAGCGTCATGCCTCTCGCAGAAGAGTCATGCCTCCCAGCAGAAGTGTTGCACCTAATTTGGACCTATTTTTGATTGAATTTAAGTGCCCATTTGAAAATATTGGAGTTGGGATAGGTAGACCTGTGTGTCTTATTTATAATGAACCCTCAAAACTGAGAAAATACCCACTATAACGACTCCAAAAATTTATTCTACCAACCTCACTCGAGAAGTACTGTGCAAAGGTAAAAAAGGTGGCAGAAGCATGAAAAAAGTGATGTTTTTTTCATTTTTCTTCAAAATGTGAGGATGAAATGTTGAGATGATGTCATATATTTTATGTGAGGGTGAATATTCATCCATTCATGTATATTTTTCTTCATTTTAGGGATCTAAGAAAAAGCATCGCGTTGCTGCACGACGCTTCTGTTAAAGGAAAATTTCCAGATTTTTGAAAAAATCACCAAAAATGCAAAAAAATGCTCAAAAACCTCCAAATTTTTTTCTATGATGTCCTGGGATGAAGGGCTAAAAAGCTAAGGAGGCCTCAACAATTATATCCAAAATTTCCTTCTCCTTAAGCTTCATTTGGGTTTCTTTAAGACTTTTTCTCAACTTTTTCACCCTCATCTTGGCGATTTGATTTCTTGTGAAATAGTGCCTTGCCACATGCCTTTGGAGATGGTTATATATATTTTCCTTATTCAAAAACTTATCAAGATGACTGTTGACCCTATCAAGCCACATATCTTTATCTTGTTCAATTTCAGCCGCTATCAACTCATCAAAAGTTAACTGAGCTGGTGGTGGAGATGGCTCTCTTTCTTGCTGTTTTTGCTTGGTCAACCCTCTTGTTCTTGGCATCCTAGGATTTGCTTCAACCTCTGTGCCTTACAACTGCTCAACATCCACCACTTCCTTGAATTTTACCCTTATCTACCTCTTATGAAACCAACTCCAAAAATAGAAGAAAAGAGAGATCAACGCCTTAGAAATAAGCCACTTCGAGGGGGAAACCTTCTTTACATTACATAAATGAAAAATTCTTGGATGATACAAATGAAAAAAACTCATTATATATATAGGAGTCCATGGGATCACAATATAATCCTAGATGACCTAACAATAATAATGTAAGGGCACAATAATAACAATATTGGGGTTATAGGGGTACAACAATAACAATAAGGGGGCTACACTAACAACAATGAGGTACTAAACTAGTAATATAGGGACCTAACATGCCCCTATAGTTCAAAAAAGTGTTTTCCTCAATGCCTGAGTAGATCTGGATGATTCTGCATTAAATTGTCATCCTCCCATGTAGAATATTTAGTGGGTAAGTTCTTCCACTTAATGAGATACTATGAAATTGATCGATTTCGTAGTTGTCAATTTCTCGTTTATGTGACTGCTTCAGGTTCCAATATGATTGTTCCTTCCTCATCAAGTTTTGGCAATATTGTTTTAACTGGAAGTTTGTCACCTATAACCTTCTTTAAGCATGAAACATGGAAAACTGGATGCACTTGCGAAGAAGCAGGAAGCTCCAATTTGTATGCCATAGTACCAATATTTTGCAACACCTTGTAAGGACCATAGTACTTTGGCAATAATTTATTATCCTTCTTAGCTTGCTTGAGGGACATTTGTTTGTATGGTTGTAGCCGTAAAAATACTCGGTCTCCTACATGAAAACTTCTCTCGCTGCGATGTTGATCTGCCTATTGTTTTAGTTGATTTTGTGCCAAATTTAGATTATCATTTAAGAGTTGTAGAAATTATTCACTACTACATTTGGCGGAAATTCCGACACTTGGTTCCGACGCTTTTGACCAAATGTCGAAAATTTCCCCAAATTTTTTCCATCCCGCCTGAAACCGTCGCTATACCGACGTTTATAGAAAAGTGTCACAATACCGACACTTAGACAAAGTGTCGCAATTGCGACGTTTGGAGGAAGACGTCACAGTTGCGACACCATGCCCCAAAGCGTTGCTATTGCAATGGCTGCCTCCAAACGTTGCAAGTGTGACACAATGTCTAAGTGTCGCAATTGCGACGTTTGGAGGCATCCGTCACAATAACGACGCTTTGTCCGTCGTCGGTATAACGATACTTATATGCGCACTACATAAAAATACGAGACTTACATGCGCACTACATAAAAATGATTTTATTGTTTCGTATCCGTCGCAATAGCTACATTAATGTCTGATATCACCCGCGCATTCACCCTCCGCTCTTACAGAACAACATTCGCCCTCAGAATTCGCCCTCAGCTCTTATAGAACAACATTTTCCCTCAACATTCGCCCTCAGCGTTCGCCCTCAGCTCTTGCAGAACAACATTCGTCCTCAGCTCTTGCAGAATAGCATTCACCCTCAGCTCTTGAAAAATGGTAAGTTCTTACTGCAGGCCCTTCCTCCTATAGTAGGGTTGACTCTATTTGGGTTTTTTTGGTCAATTCCATTGGATTGTGTTAGGCTGTAGGGTTATCTCTAGATGTCAAGAATCAAGATTCAATACCCTATATTATCTTCATCACCCAATACAAGATTTAAATTTTTCCCAAAGAAATGCTTATTAATTTGGCAGCCATTATTTCTCCCTGCTTTAAAAACCCTACATTTAAATGAAAACAAGAATTGCATTTCAACTACAAAAATATATTAGTGTTCAAATGTACATGTGTGCATCACTTGTGTAGGGTATTCCTTTTCCACTTTCACATTATCCAAGAATGTGTGCAGTATAGTTCATATTTTTTGTGATTTAGATTATCTTGAAAAAGGAAAGGTAAATAATTTCCCATGGAAAAAGAAGGTTTTCCCTTTTTACTACTGGAAATGGTACAACAAAGTTCCATTTCTACCCGAAACTCCTATGAAACAGGAACCAAATAAAGGCCATGTCCTCAATGGACATCATTTGGCTTTGAAAATGGCCATTGCACCGTGTTGTTTTTTATATTACATCACGATAGTTTCTTAGGTCATTTCTTGTTTCTTGAGATGAAAAACAACCAAAGAAATTGTGAAGATCCTTTCAAGAAATAAATGACCATTTCTCAATCATATCTAAACTATTTTTTATTTTATTCAGTGGTTGCTTACTTTGAGATAAATTTGACACTTTTATAAGGAATATAACATAAAAACACAAAATGGGAAGGAATTGATGAGGTAGATGACCTTTAGTTGTTGTCAATTAAGAATTTATAATACACGATGCATGTTCTGTACTACAAACTAGATTCCTTCCTGGAGTTAGGACACAGAGTATTGAATCAAAGTTGTAGTTTCTAACTTCTTGTATTGGTTCATCAATCTTGAAATTCATACATTGCATGTCTTCATTACTTCATGTTTGAATAATTTGCACTATATCGTACAATAGGAAATTAGGAATTATGATTATTATTACTTTATGGATCTGTTAAGTTACTTTTAAGTTTGCATGGTTTAGTGTGAAATTATTCTTGTGTGCCCCTAGGCCCAGGTGAAGGAATGCCAAGGACTGAGAACCCTAGTTTTTAAATGGTATTGTTTCTTATACCCAAAAACCCCTCAACATCACTTATTAGTTCTTAACAATAGTGTTGTAAACAATTTGAGAATTGATATAGCAAAATCTCGCACTTCTCAAGATAAAGTCCTAAAGCTAAAGTGTGATACCATGTGTAATTCAATAGCCCCATTTTCACCTCACCAACCTCTTTTCACTTCAGGCTAGCTCTCCTCCAACTCAAGGGGGGTTCTCCCTAGTAGATGTTAGGGATCTAATGGCCCAACCAAACCAAGTCAAGAGCTCCCTAACTCTCTATGTTTACTACTATCAATCAAAATATTGAACAATAGGGTCAGACATGCATCCTGAAGATAAAATTGCCAGGGTATTTTTGGGTAATTTCAAAGGGAAAGTCCCCAAAAACATATAATCAAGGAATTATAACGTGATTTCAAACATTAAATATCAACAAAATCGCTTAAAGGATATTGAAAGGAAAAAGGTGATGGAAGATAGAAAGTGCCTTACTTAAATGCTCTAAGGATTTTTCAATAGTTGCTCCAAAAGCTTCACTTCAAGGCCCTTCAAGATCATCTCCAACAATGTTATACCATCAACTTCAACAATGTTGCTCCAAAAATGTCCTCAAGGTCTTCACAACAAGTTTACTAGAAGTTGCTCCAACAATATATTCAATAAGGTCTTCATTGTCAACTTGTCTCTTGTTTGGGTGCCTTAATGTGCAATGACATGTTTCCAAGACTGAATTCAATGCAAGGCATATTTGAAACTCTAACTCTGTCGTCCGGTGTCTTATTAGAAATTATTTCAGTTTTCATTTTGTGTTTTTAAGTTAGATATTGTTTTCAAGTTTTTACATTTATAATTTTACTGCAATGTGGCAGACTGATGAGAGCAGTGCAGGAACAACCCAGAGACGGGATGATCGCGGAAAGAGGCCAGCGGAAGAACATGTAAAGTGCCAGCATTGCTCTATCTTCAGGTATTTTAGTTTTTTACATAATTGAAATAATATTAATTTTGTTCAAATATGCAGACACCTAGCCATGGTACGCCTGATGATTCCCTCTTTGAGGAAGAGCTTTCTTCATCCCTATCTCCAGTGCTCTTGTTGCGAAAAAAGGCACGAGATGCAAGGTCGAAATTTAATACTTTGATAGACGCGCCTCAAACACCTGAAACAGAAGAGAGGATAAAACAACTTATGAGCCAGCTAGAAACATATCAGGTAATAATAAAAATTCAAAAGGATATTTTTTTTGTTCTGCATGAGATGAATTGTGATAGTTTGATTTTTAATTTTTACATTGACTAAAATAACAAAAAGTTCTTTTGTATGTAGCGTTTTCTGGCACTTGCTGAACCCGGTGTTGGTGGTAGTGGGACACAAGGGCAAGAGATTTCCCAACAACCCTCTCGTACACCTTCTACCACTAGTAGAAAATGGCTAATTAATTACTAAAAAAATGACTAAAATTTGCATATAAACGACTATTTTTCAATCGGTGACTAATAGTAGCTAATTTACAGTATCTTATAACGCGACCAAATTTTAGTCGTTTTTAGCTTAGTCATTAATTGGTTATCTCAATTTTGTTGTCTAGTAGTATATTTGGTCATTAATTTGATCATTAATTTAGTCAGTGATTTGGTCATTAATTTAGTCATTGATTTGATCCTTAAATTATTCACTGAATTGGTTATTAATTTGGTCATTGATTTAATCTTTGATTTGGTCATTAATTGTCATAATTAATGACCAAATATACAACAAAATATATTACTATATGATCACCCAAGAAAACCAATTAATGACCAAAGAAATATGACCAAAATGTTGGTCATGTTATAAGATACTGTAAATTAGCTACTAATAGTCATAGATATGCAAGTTTTAGTCATATTTTGAAACCAATTAATGACTGAAGAAATATGACTACATTTTGGTCGTGTTATAAGATACTGTAAATTAGCTACTAATAGTCGTATATATGTAAAATTTAGTCGTCATTTGTAATCACAAAATTATCATTTGCAGTAGTCATTTATCTTTTTTTGGTAGTTTCATATTCCTTATAGAAACGACTAATTTAGTAGTTTATATTCATTTCATTTACTTTCATTAATAAATGACTAATTTAGTCGTATATTCATTTTATTTGTGTTCACCATTAATCAATATAAACTACTAATTTAATAGTTTCAAATTGATTTTGTGTTTATTATTAATCAACATAAATTAATTTGTATGATTTAAAAAATGTCATACAATGTGCATGTTCATCTAATATGAAAACACAAAGTTGCATATGTTAATTAGAATACTAAACAATATCAAATGCAACTATAAATAATTTCAACCACATAAATTATATTATATGAAATGTTAAAGTATTACAATATGGGTTTCCAACTTAATATTGGTTGGACTACAATTTACACACAAAATGATGTTTCATCACTTCAAAACATTATCATTGTGTTGTCAAGGCATTGTAGGTGAATTCACAAACTTGGAAGACTTGACCATCAGTCTTTATATGTGTGTCTTATGTGGGATATTGGCTCTAAGGGTATCACAAGACCAATTCTCCTCTCTCTTTTTGCATTTGTCGCTCCAATGTTATTACTCCCCTCTTTTTTCAATTCCCACTTCTTACCATCAATACTGAGTTTATTTTCTGAAAACAAAAGAAGATACAATGTAGAGCATAAGACATGAAAGACAATGAATACTAGAATATAAACTAAATTATACTATAAATAGTTTATACGACATATACCTAGTCAACATCAACAATGTCAAAGCCATTTTTCCCCATATAAGTAAGAAACTCGAACAAACTTTCTTCATTGGGGTGATAATGGCCACTATAGTGTGGCCAAATAACCTGTATAAACAAAGCAAATAAAATGTCACCATATATAGAAAAGAACACCTTAGTAACTTAGTATTCAAATTTCAAGGAAAGCTTAGGAAAAATCATGTCAACTAAGTTATATGCTAAAAAGCTCAAGTTGTAAATAACTTGTGAAAAAAAAAAATATGAAGTGTGATGTTTAATCCTTGTTTCTTTATTCACAACATTTCATTTTCTAACGCATGAACTTAGTCAAGTACATAAACAACATGTACTCAAATAACAACATGAAAGTAATCTTTTCTGATAGTCATGAAAATATTTTAACACAAAATAGCTATAAGGATTCCAATCAATATAGTGTAATACTAATTTCCTCTTCAAGCTTTGGTTTTTGTTTAAATGAACATGATACTAGGTATTTTCAATTTCATAGTTATAAGACAAAACAAAATCAAAAGAAACATCCAAAATACAATCAAACAATAAAGAGAATATATCATGGAATGGAAATTGAAATTATAAAATATTTGTTTACTTGTCCACCGATGTCGTGTCTGGCATTCATAAAACATTTGCTTGCCCAAAATAACCATGAGGTGAAATAGTCACAACATTAAATAAAAACCATAGGAATTTCTACTAGAAACATTTCCAAAGTCGATGGCTCAAGTGGCTAAGCGATCTCTAACAGCGAATGAACCATATCCAAGATGTGATATGCATTGTTTCCCCATCCTTTTTCCAATCACATTTCCTGTAACATGCCCACAGCAGAGTCAAGTAACAATCAAACAAAGACTTTGACATTTGTTTTTATCTTCTATATCTATAAAATTTGAATCTAATTTGTTTCTGTTACAACTCTGTTGAGACCACCTACTGTACAGTCAAAAATAGAAAAGGAGCCATTACTCATACCTACCCATGGTCTCTTGTAGGAATGATAGAAGGATAGGTTGAGCCATTAATTAAAATTGCAAAAATATTGAGGAAAGACAATTCAATATCTAGTTAACCAATTGCACATTGAACCCTATATGGATGAGTAGCCCTAAATAAAGCCAGTTTTCTCTATCATATGCCTTGGAAAGACAAAATCACTAAAATTGCTTGTAATTTTTTGGTTTGATGTTATAAATTCCTTCTTGGGCTACTCCTCTTCCATAATGGATTTGTTTCCCAAGAAGGATGAAAATTTATTCTAATGACACAAAATCAACTTAGTGGATTTTGACCCTACATGCACTAATTTTTGCAATGATTTTGTAGATGCAATTACATAGTGATATGGGTCTGAAATCATCTCACTCCTGTCTAATTTTTGGGATTAAAGCCTGAAATGTTGAATTGAAAGCTCCCAAATCTTGCATGTGTATTGTAATTTGTCAGCAATTCTTAGTTGCTATGTTTGAAGGAAGTCATAGAACCCCTAGAAGAATTATATTGTCCTGCGAAGTGGCTGAGGGTTATTATACTTTTGGAAATAGTGAAAAATTGTTCGTAATTCTTCCTTTGATATTTGATCCATCAATGCCTCATTACCCACCTCACCTACAAAACTGGGGAAATATGAAGTCATCTTTAACCATCGCTCTTAAATTTATTCTATCATCCTCTTTATAAATACCCTCAAAATGGTATGTTGATGAGCAAATTGCTCCTTGTGATGAGACACCTCCTCATGAGGCAAAGTTCGTTGATAAACACCATCTTGAGGAAATTTTTCATTATAATTATGAGATGTTGAAGAGAGAAAAGATTGGCTATTTAGTAAAGGATATGCACAAATGTTGGTGATTTGGTACAAGGAAAGACATGGGCAGTAAGAGAATTGTGGAGATTCCCTACAACTCTTTTCCCAAATGTGACACGTGAAGATGTATGCTTATTAAAAAACTATAATTGAGAATGTGCACCATTTTGAAGGCAAGCCTATTTTGGATGTAGGCGCAAGAAGTTTGACACAGGCTCTTGCACCTGACCCAACAGTCCACCTACTTACCTATGACTACGATCTATGCACTTCCCAGCTTGTCAACTGTATTTGCTCCAATTCTTGATCATATTGTGCCTGGAGACACGTCATTGTGACTTCAACTAGGCTACTCGACCACATGTGTGGTGGCTACTAAACCTGCACTGACACAGGTCTAGCTAGCTCTGATAGCACTCCTCCATCCACAAACTAATTATGTTGACAGTTGCCCTTCTATCGGCCATTTGTGTGTCCTTTCCCTCGCGATTTCTCAACAGCTGAGTGGTGTCGACTAGTCTAGCACGTGTTGCTTCCTTCTTAGTGAGTTGCCACCTTATGCTTCTTGTGGTTTTGTTTTTTTCGAGTGCGGGCTTGCATGCAGGACACAGTTCTTCCACCAATTACTTTCGACGATACCTTCCCACCTCTCCTAGCAAACTACTCTCGAAACTACGTGCTTCTTCGAGGTGATACTAGTAGATCCTTTTCTGCCAACCAAAATTTCACCCACCCCTTCTTCGCGCAGTTTTATTTTCCTATTAGCAGCATGGTTTGACCCTTATTTCAACCACTTTGTTTTTGCCATGATTGACACAACCTTGTCAATTGTTGAAATTCAACATTTGTAATCTTCCCACCTCTGTCACCTGATGAGTATGAATTCTTAAACTCTCTTATGTCATTATCCAAAACATTTATTTCCTGGACACGTGATTTTGCAAATAAAGGTTTTTTTGCAACATAAGTCCTTGTCAAAATTTCATCTCTCATACCAACTGGCATCCGGTCAGAACTGCAACCTGAAATCAGACATACACCTATTCGTCTATTACTCGAAGATGTGAATGGTGGAATATTTGCTAGAGCACTCTTAGCATATGGCAGGGGTTGAGCCCTCCCTCCTATTCCCTTTCCAAGACCTCCTTTAGGACCAAGATTCAAGTGGCCATCATCAAAAGCTCTGTGTGTTGAAGGGCTTGGCATAGACCGATTTTCAAATTGAGCCCAATCCACAATATAAGCATCTTGACTGGTGATTCCACAGTCACGTGGTCCCATATGGGGTTGTGGCCCTTTAATCCCACCCATATGTGGAAGTGAACCCATTTGTGCACGTGCCATGTAAGGTGGCATTCCAGGTCCTCTCACACCATGATCAAGTGGTGTCACAAGTCTCCGGCCTGCATGTCCCATATTGGTACCTCGAGAGCAACTTCCCTGTCCATGTAGTTCTTGCACAACATCCCGATGCACTTCCTCTATTTTCTTGTGGCCCTCAACCTTCCACCTTTGTTTCCATCCATTCCTCATCAAATCAATCAAATCCTTTAACATGAACCTCAGCCTAGAGGGAAGCCCTTGGGTATTGGGCATTTTTGTCATCCTATCAAAGTAAGCATCAATATGTTCCTTGGCCTTTGAATGGTCAATCATATGACCAATAGTGCTCATCAGTTTGCACAAAGCTTCAACATTTTCGTCCTCTGCATGTTGAAATTCATTAATTAATTTCATGATGAATGCATGCATAATTATTTCGGTCAGCATACTTTCTTTATAAAGCTCACCAATATTTCCTAGCATTCATCGTTGTGCTACAACCTTCTTCTCTCGTATTTCTTCTACTGAAAGGATTTTTTCACCATCCTCTTCTTATTTCTTAGCCTCTGCCTCTTCTCTTTCATATTTTTCAAATTCTTCCTGACATTTTTTCAAAATAACTCGCTTGAAAACAACCTTCACATTATCTTCATAAAATTCTGGTAATCCTGTAGCAAGCTGAAAACAGAATTTTGCATACATTTCACAAAAATTCGGCTCCATCAAGGATTTGTCAAATATTTGAGATATTATACCATGAAGACATGATGCAGAGTCAATGTTCACTTCTTTGACCTGTTCAAAAAGTTTTTCAAAGTTTTGGGGCGTTAATTTATTAAGGATGGATTTAATTTTTCATTTTTTCAACTAATCCTGATCAGAAACCTTGCCCAATTCATATCGGTTCTCTGATTTATGAATTGTGGGCAGAGAAGGCTGTGGAGGAGGAATCAAACCCTTTTGTGAACCAGAAGCATGTTTCCACCTATCAGCATCAAAATTATTTCTCACTAGTCCAACTTGTGGAAATGGTGCTTGCACATAAGGCCCTCCGAGAAGGATGCCATTCATACTCATTTGTGTTGCACAGGTATTTCTTGCAAAGCCAGTATTGTAAATTTGACCAAGTTGAAACATAGAAGAGGAACCACTTAGACCTGCATCCATCCACATATCACAGCCAGCAGCAAAAGCATCCACCGGCTTGGTCCATCTATCATCATCCAAACTGGCCATATTTCTCCCATGACGTTCAAGTAGATAATTCCCACTTGAATGCCTTTCAAGAACTCTTGCGGTGCTTGCTAATGCATCAGCCTCTCCTACATGACTTGCAAGTGCTTGGGAATTTCCAAGTAATTTAACAGTGTCTAGACAAATTTCGAAATGATTTGGTAGATCTTTGCACTGATCCTTGATTGTCAAAAAAAAATCACTAGAGCACTTTTTGTCTCCTGAACATTTAGTAACTAAAATAGCTACTTGACTCATAGGAGTTGAAATCTCAGCTGCATCTTCCCAGTCATCCACTTCTTTCAGGACTTGCTTCTCAGGCTCTTTTGAGGAATTATTACTCTTGACAACATCAGTTACTACTTTGGATGGTTCTGGAAGGTTCACATCTTCCTCCTCTTGAACCTTATAAGCATTATATAAATCACTAGTGGGAGCTGCAACATTTTCCTTATCGAAAAAATCTTCTTTTTATTCTTCTTGTTGACAACTACCTTGGCAGCATCACCAATATTTGCAACATTATTCTTCACAGAAACATTGGAAGAACTTTTATTCTCCTTTTCTGAAAATGCTACCCAAAATGCTGAAACTTTTGGTATCAAGTTTCCTTCCAGTGAATTATAATGTGTATGATAAAAAGGAAGAATGTAATATCCTGAAAGGGAAAATGAAAGTAATATAAAGTAAAATAGACTAGAAACTACAGCAAACATAAAAACACCATTAAACACATAAACTGAAAGCCAAGAAACAATGTTGAGCCATTTTATTATTTGTCGGGAAAGAGTACAAGTGAGGTACTGAAAGGATTGCACCTAGGCATGCTCAAGGCAGGCTGAAAGACAAACTCAACCTAAGAAAAACTTCTGTCGAAACTGGAACTGTGTGGCTCAATCACTCTGCTGCCTAGCCCAGAAAATGTTGTTATTGGTTGTCTTCGAACTGCTGGTTAGGCTGCCTCTCGTTCTCAGAAAATTGTGGGAATTGGACAATGGAATCTCCTCAATAAACCCATAAAAACCCACGAAGGGTTTGTTGAAAGCTTGGCCCCGGAAATTGGCCCCTTTGAGCTTGGTACGCTGCTCCATTGGGGAAATCGAATTCTTGGTTGGAACTGATCGTAGATGCCTTCAAAATGTTGCCAAAATCCCTGGTATGAGGTGGCTAGCCTCCCCTCCAAATCCTTCGGTTGAACAACTCTTCTCACCCGCACTCCTAGCGCTTCCCCAAGACTCGACTGCACAACCATTATGTAGTCTGTGTTGCCTTTGCACAGTCCTAAGGGGACTACGCACTTCCTGTTGATGTTGTTGTGGAATTCTCTCACAAAATGGCTAGACTCCTCTCTTGATCAGGCACTCGAAGTCCCCCGGGGCAAGCGTGCTCAGTCAAAATGATAAAGAAAACAAGGTGAATGAATGAGGAAATGAGTCGCCTTCACTTCCTTTTGTCAATTGAGCCCCCAACGTTCCCTTGGGCCCACCATGGATTGTGCAGTCCCCTCATCCAGCCTCTCATTGCGCTGCCCCCATCGAGCCTCTCCCACGCTGCCTCCCATTTGATTGTTGGCCACATGGACCCCCACTATAGCTACAATTTGTCCTAGTGGGCTATAGAAGTAGGTTGTAGCTTTTCCCTAAATTATTAATTGTAGGTCTCGGCCCATCTTATTTCTGCCAGACATTAGAAACATCAAAAATATTAAAATAATAATAATATAATTAGCAAACTGCTAATTAGGAATATTACAAAGAAGCAAACAAAGCACAACAAGATGATAGTCAAGCCGTTATTAATAATAATTAGTTTCCTTGTGATGCTATTAGCTTTGGAATTTGAATCATTAAAGCATGACACTAGAGAGCACATTCAAAACAAGTATTATTCATTAGCATAGTGTAGTTACATTGCATGGTCCTTATCAAACAATCTTGATTAAGGGTATGACAAGCAACATGAAATTTTGAACAATTATTGAAAGGTCTTAAAAGGCATGTCAAATGCAGAATCCATAACATATTTACCTTTCAAAATTGTGAAATCCTGAGTTAAGGTGACACATCAGAGTCAATAGATTATTTCAAGGGAATTATGGCAATTTGATCAAATAACTACGGTTGGACATGGAAATATTTCACAATAAAAAGTACAACATCTTTTTTTGTTGAGAACTTGCCACAGTGCATACTTGACACATGTTCTCCATGTAATCAAAAACCCTCACAACATTGTAGAGACTTCATTTCTTATTCCAGAATGGAATGTATACAATCCCTAGAGATCTAGTCCTTATGTTATTTCTATTTTTGGCCTATGTTTTACTTGAAATACAACAATAGGCAGGGAAACCCAAGCAACAATTATCCTTATAGTGGGAGCACTTTAGATTGGAAACATCCATGTTCTCTATCAGTGACCTCAAAATTTCATCTGCATGCTCATTGGTTCTATTGCCAGAACTAGGCTTCTTATTCAATTGCTGGCCAATTTTAGATTCAAGGAATGTAGAAAGTCAATCTGAAGTCTGAACACTTATTACTCTTTCAGATTCAGAAATTGTGAAATTGGAATAACATGGAATGATAAAACATCATCACGACTCCTGGGAGGAAAAAATTGGTTCAATCTCTGTCATGCAAGGTGATAAAACACAACTATCGTTTACACAATACCTTAATAGTTGTTGGGGAAGGGGAATGGTTTGTCAAGTCCACACAAATCTAGATTTCAAGGCAATGCTACTATTAGTCTATCTCTTGGATCCCTTAGCTGATGGAAGCATTCTAAAGAAGGATATATCCCTTCAACAAGATCTGGTCTAGAAGAACGCTGGAGAAAGTGGACACGAAGTTTGAGGGGTTTCTGTATGTAAAGGGCTAGACATCTTTGGTCAGGTATCAGAAGAAACTAGATAGGGTCTGGATCCCCCTAAACAAGCAATGAAATCTCCCATGGATCTCATAATAAATGAGGCAGCGAAAGATGAAATGCTCCTCCGTCTCAATCTCTCGAAGATGGCACAGTTGGTGGATCTTGTCTAGCCAATCAATATAGTGGTCAATCTCAATCCACAATCTATGAGAGCCAACTCTATATTGTCCCAATGGGATTGGTGTTGAAGAATGTAACTAGTGTCGGTCTTCAATATTGTACTTGAGTCATGATGATCCTTAAGATCCTTATCATCCTTAAAGGCTTCAATACCGTCAAGAGAAGACTATTGGCTAGGACTGAGCTCCTAGAGGTAATAAATCAGAATTCTGGGCATGACAACTAGCCCTAGTCATATTATCAATTCTTGCAGAGTTGTTCAAGAAATCTGAAATATGTTTTGAAAGCAGAGAGGCTCGGTTCTCTAGGTTCAAAGGGTCAGTATTCAAGCTAAAGGAAGGCCGAGCTCTTATAGGGAAGAAATTATGAGTTCTGGGCATATCTACTGGTCAATATTTATGTGGTTGGGATCACAGACCTGGGCTAACAGAGCGAAAGAATTAAATAAGGACAGACATGTTTTAGGGTTCATCTTACAATATTATTAAGCCAAGTCAAAGAAAAGTCAAGGCCGAAGAAGAGGGAGTTGCTTTGGGCATATTCTGAAGTGGTTCTTCTTACTGAAACAAGCCAAAGAGATCACAAACCTGTGGAGTCTAGGCCGCAGATCTGAAGTGGATGATTAAAGGGCTAAAAAAAGCCTAAACAGGGTGTTGTAGGTACCTATCAAGGCAACATATAGGATAAGAGATTAAGAAGGAAGGCCACAACATTTCAGAGAGCTGTTGAAGCAGTTGTGGAGAGATGTAACATAAGGTTGGATGCCCAAATCAGTAAGTAAAGCTACAGTTAGTCTACTCCAGAAAAAGGAAGTCACCTTATAGAAGATTCTAGACCTCAAATTGCAGATTAATGGCACAATTAGAGGCAATGAAATATCTTTCAGATCTCTGTAATAGAAATAGTGATAATCTGGTAGAGGAAACTAGGCCAACTTCAGTGGAAGGCTTTTTAGGCATGTTCTAAAAGATTATAAGGTGTAAAAGTCCTAGTTTGAGATATCTACTCTAGGAAGTGGTAAATATGGAAAGAATATAAGTCCATTGAATGAAAATATATTTGTCTCAAGAAATATTAGTGACTGTGCCCTAAGAACCAAGGTTGGAGAGATAAATATATTGGTGTTGAAACCAAGATCTGAAGCAATAAGCAACAGATAGTCACCTTATGGTGAGCATCTTGTTTTGGAGTTGTTCTTAGGAAGATCATGACTTCAATGAAAACAATTGTATCTTCGAAGGAAAATGTTGGATTTGGCATCCTTGGAGTTTTCCACCTCAAAAATAGTAGCATCTAGAAGAAGTATAAAGGATAAATTGGAATATTAGTAGCAAAAAATTTGGCAAGGAGGATCTTGAAGGCAGTCTTGAGAACTCTTGAAATCAAGATCTTGTAAAAGGTCCTACAGCAACGTCCAAGTAATCATAGAAGAGAAAGGTACGTACTACACGGTATGTATAATTGTTTAATTAATAAAGGGTCTACATGCATTAAGGATTTGTTGCATAGGATCTAGGTGTGTGAATCTAGGAATTACAAACCCTAAATGGGATAGAAAACCCTAGAATGAAGCCCTAATGCTAATCTGGTTTGTTCCCCCTTAAGAACCCCAGATTGATAATTTGACATCATACTTTTGGTATTGCATATTTTTCTTGGTTGTCATATGATCCATCTTTACCAAAGAGTTCCTTAGGCCATCTTCGAAGTGAAGACTAGGGGCCATCATCTATGTCTTGAGAGCATTTTCAGATTTGTTTTCTTACTTCATAGGATTCACTGTTTGGGAAACTTATCACTAGGGAGAGGGATATACTCAGCTGTCTGCTTGTCGGAGGAGATGATTTCTATTAGTATTGGGCAACACCAATGTTGGTTTTTAGAGCCTTCTTTTTTGTTGCATAGCATTGGTATTTCTATTAAGAATTTCCCCCCTTCTAATGCTCTTTTAATGTTGGTCATCTCTTACAAAAGTATGATTTGAAGCAAGTGATCAAAGAATATATTATTGATGGTACATTTAGATTACTTGGATTGACTCCCTTGAGTCTTAGCCCCAATATGTCTTTCCACGCAGAAAATTTCATGTAGTTGAGAAATGGTCTTATTGCTCAATGTGGGTATACAGTCAAACTTCACACTTGTAAAATACATGAATGACCAATTGCAGTCAAAGTGACTGGAATGTCAAGTTATATATCATATGGTAAGAGAATGCCTGAACTCTTTCCTGACTAGGTCTACAAAGCAATAAAAATAAATAAATACTAAGATTTAATGTCACTGTGTGGTAATATAGTAGAGCTATTGGTAGTCACTTTACCAATATTTTCTAATTAACTACAGTCTACAGTAAAATTTACCACGGCCTGGTCATAAATCTCATGCAATGGCAGAATGCAATTCCTCCTATCAGAATTACGAACATGGTATCAGTATCGCTAGACCAGAGAGTTAAACTCAGCAAATTGTGAGTTTGACTTGAATCAGGTGGGAAACTTCTTTTTCCAACAGGGTTGAATCAAAATAGGGGTTGACTGAGTTTGAATATAACAGACTCCAAAAATCATAAATTTATTATCAATGAAAATGTATATTTTTTAATCAATATCCGTGCAGTTCTTTATGTTTTTTTGTTGAAAAATATGTCTTATATTTACTGAAAAATATTTACAAACAAATGATAAAAAAAACGAAGGGTATATAGTATATACTATATATAATGAACATCATAACCTCTTTTGAAGATCTACTAAGGTAGAAAGAAAACCAAAATACTCAGTCGATCCAAAGATTTGGCATCTTATTTGAAAAAATTCTTGTGCCAACAATTGATGACAGACATCAACCTTCTAGACTGAACTAAAGGTAGATAAGGAGCTAGGCTCATGATCAAAAATAATTTTACACTGTACCTTCCATAAAACAAAAAGCACCCATATCCTCAATCCAATCAACAATCCCTGACAAATCGACAGTCCTAAAAATGTGCTTAACTATCTCCAGGTGCTGAAAAATAGGACAGAGGCCATTTGACTGACTGGTCTAGATCCACCTGGCCTTAGACAAAAGCCCCTAATAATCGAGACACTATGAAAATACTAAGTGTATATGACAGTCATGTAGTCCAAACAGTGTAGATGCCTCACCCAACATTCCTTTCGATTTTTTGAGACCCATCGAGTGTTAAGAATTGAGAAAAGAGGACTTCTTAGATGAATAACTGAATACAAACAGTGAGAATCACATGGCAGCAATGACCAACAAAAACACCAACCCCAACCTTTGCAGAAGGACCTCAGCATACCGATATTCATCTTAAATAATTTGGGCTCCAGAATAGTGCAACTCAACTCTGTAATCTTGAGCAAGAGGTATTTACTGCCGATATGTATGAATGCTTTGTTCCTGTAAAACACTCGAAAAAGGATGCCTCTTTCAGGATCAGTATGCACGCATGAGGTGGAAATGCACATTCCTTGCTCTCTACAGCTCCAAATCAAAAGCTAAGTCCCACCATGCCCTGCCACCCTCCCAATTCCATTAAAATTATACTTGGCAACTTTAGACGTATGGCCTTTGGAGTCATCTTGGCCAGCTTTGGATTTGTTCTCACCATATTTGAGTGGACTCTAACTGTCACGTCCTATTTAATGAGATGATTCATGAGTTGTGTCATTTACAAGAGATTGAGTTAGAGGAGAATTTCATTACACATACCAAGAATCCTGAGGGATGTCTTGACATTATTGCAGAGTACATGCTCTCATCATGCTCTGAGACTCTGATATTTTCTTGAGGACATCCTCTGCTAGTGCATAGGCCCCATCTCTGTGGTAGATGTAAACTTTGGAGTTTCCTCTGTTATAATGGAATCTTCACCTTATGGGAGTCTCAAGGTTGCTTCTTTTTCATCTTCTGCCTCTTTGTCTACTTCTAATGTGAGTGGAATAGGCGACTCTTACATTGTATTGATGGATAGAGTCATTTACTTTTTATTTTACTATTTTTATTGCATAGTTTCTTTCCTTACTTATTAGGCTTTTAGAAGTTTCTTTTTCTCTCCCACTGCTTATAACTACTTTTGTACTTTTGGTGCTCATTGACCTGCTTTTTTGGTCATTTGCGGATATTAATAGAATTATCTTTTGTGATAGTCCTCTATGTAGCATTCTTTGAACCTGCAAATTTGCTTGTTTGCTTCGTGCTAAAAGCCAAAGTATTCCTAGAGAAGACAATTTTCCTTACATTTAGCCTTCAGAGCCTTGCATAAATACCTAGAACAAACTCTTAACAGACTCATAAATCAATTAATGCCATTATAGTGAGACATTGGTTATGATGATATGAAATTATATGCAATTTACCTCCTTTGAGGTGAATCTATATTGCCACTTGATCCTTTCCTTCCATGGACTATAGTTGGACAACCCCTCCAACCTGTCCTCATACTGGAGACCTGCCTGCAACTTTGACATTGCCACCTACAATTGTTACCAACTCCCTCTCACGCTGTACTTCACTGCACACAACTTTGATTCATTGACTTCCAAAATAGCCTAGACACACTTTGATACCATGTTGAATTTCCTCAATCTTGGGTCTAGGTTAGAGTTTTAAAATCACTAATGCTAACAAACCAAGAATCTCAACCAGAACTACTTTGCACAGCGGAAAATATAAAGCAGTAAATCACACATGCACAAGTATACACAATTTTTAACAAAATTGTACAATAATGTACAACCCCAATCTTCGTTATATTAAACCAACTCTGAATAATAAAACAATATTATGGTATACAAGATACATTGACAAAATTTGTTTCAACTTCGATGTCGTATCTTGTCATGTCGGTCCTTTGCTTCCATACCGCTCACTAGCTGCTCCTTAGTCCTTCAAAGGACCACACATCGAGACTCCAGGAGGGCTGCCACCTAACATTGTTGCACGTCACTTTTGTACCATGTACACGGGCTGATCCAATCTGCTCTCTGGGTAGGCCTAATCCCGAGCTCCAATCTACATGGCTAGCAGTCACCTTTGTCCATCAAGCTGCTGCATTTCGACACCAATCTTCACCCAACCTTCAGCTCCTCTTTGTCACTTCAAGATAGCTTGTCTAGGGCTACTTTGGGTAGCCAACACACTGCCCTCCACCAGGTCAGTGGCACCCAATACTACACTGCAAGATCTACACCGATGAAGGCTTTTGATCACCCAATCAGGCCTCCAAATTAGCTCCCACAGGCTGCAAACGAAACCGATCCAAAATTGATCCAATACTTGGATCCAACACCTACAAGAATGTCTTCAAAAACATACTTTAGCTCACTTTTTTTAGGGCTGATTTGGTTGCAACAACCTAGGCCTAATTATGGTTAGGGCACACTACAGTCCCTTAACCTATGTCACAGGGTTTGCCGAATTTGAAAAAATTTGAACCTGAAGGCGAACCTAAAGACGAACTTGAAGCCAAAATTGAGATTTGAGGTTAGAGTTCGAGCAGTTTTTGTCAGTTGTTTTAAGGTTTATAAGAAAAACCATGAACAACACATGGTTTACTCTTGTTCTGCTTCCCACCAATTAGTTTCCCACAGTGGCCACTGGTTTGTCTTTATTTACCATGGTTGTCGATAGATTTTCACAAGCCAACTTCAGCCTGAGTGTACTCGTTCTATTGTGCTCAGTGTTGTAATCTCTGCAATTTCCTGAATTTAATTTCTAGACGCTGCTTGTCCCCGCCTCTTGGAGCGTGAAGTGAATAGTGGTTGTGATTTGTGACTCGTGTGTGCTCATTGCTATTCATATAACTTTATTGATTGATTTTGATTTATTATATATATATATAGTCAAACTTAATGCCGAACCTCATGCGAACCTCAACGAAAAATTCTAATCTGAATCGAACTTAATCATTGCCGAACTCGAACCGTGTGACATAGCCCTTAACAAGCCTTCCTTTGTGCCCAAAAATCCTCCTAAACAATTTGGTTGCCCTTCCTTGAGGGGCCGAAGATGGCTGCTGCAATTCTAGGTTGTTCTAGCCCTCGACCTACCTCTAATTTGCTGCAGCACAATACAGCAAGTATGTGCAGGGCTGCAGCAGCCTTGCAAGGGGTCTGCCCACCTTCTTTTAGCCCTCAAATAGTCCTGAAATGGCAGCGGTTCCTCCAGCAAGGCACTCAACCTTCCCTCCAGCAGTTCAGACCCTAAACTAGGCCTCAACGACCCTCTCCTCCTTTGCCAGTTTTCTTCTCTGTGTTGCGGCCCTAGAACATAAATTTCTCTCTCCTCCAACGAGTTACTTGTCTTGTGTGTGTTGCACAAATGGAGGCTTAAATGCCTCCTCTCTGCCTTCTATTTATACCATAAATGAAGGGCTTCTTCAACGTCACAATAGGGGTTGTCCAACTGTCATAAGCCTAAAACAACCTTAGGCCGACCTTGAAATTTATGGTGTCAACCCCACAATTAATCTTCAAAAATCCATATCTCCACTTTTGCAACTCGGAATCAGATGATTCTCGTTGCGTTAGATTTGTCTCGCTAAGATCTATCATCCTCATCCATCACATGTAGAAATGTGCTCATGGAAATGCCCCAAAACACGATTGGTGCAAAACCCCCTGCTTGGGTTCCAAGCCCACAAGTGACTCTTGTGGCGCTTTTCCCTCCAAACCTTGAACCCTAGTGCTTGGAGTACCTCCCAAGCTACTCAAAAATCAACATTTTAATGGATTTTACTACTTTTTCATTCATAATGCAGCATCACATATGGTGAAAATCGCCATTTCCAAAATAATCCCATTCATAATTCAAAATTCAAGATAAAGCACCATCTCAAACTCACTTTCCATTTTAAATTAGTATCATATTTAAAGAAAAATGAAAAAACCATTGTCTTATATTTCTTGATGAAATTACCGCAAAATATAACTGGTGAGATCCAGCAAGTGAATTGACAAGTCTTGCACACCATATGCTAATCCACCTCTTGGTCAAAAAGATGCCACCCTGCAGAAGAAGCGGCCACAGGTAACTCGAGAGGAATTCACTATAACTCCAACAACTAAAAGGAAAAATGAAAGTGTTGAGGAGAGAGTTGCAGAAATGCACACTAAAGAAAATCTTAGACCAAGCCACAAGACACTATCACAGAAATAAGGAGACCGGATGTTGTTGCCATAGATTTGGTTAGATGGTCCCAAAGAAGAATTGTTCAAGAAATACAGAAGTCAGGAGAAAGGCAGATAGCAAAGGGGGAGGAAGAAAATAAGACCAAGACAGCCACTGCCATAGAATCCCAAGGGCATGCCTCAAAATCTGCTACGGAATTTGGGGCAGCGATTCTTAAAGAAATCCAAACAAATGTTACAAAATTATTGACACCTACTATAGACAAAACAAAATTATTGGATAAATCGAGATGAATGGAACAATGTGTTGTGGAATCCATAATAAGGGAAATTCCTGTTTACATGTGATGAGTAGTGGAAAATTCAGATGCTAAATGTCAAATGTCATTACCTTCTCCAGCACAGGTTCCTGAAAACTTTGGCAGAATTCGAGAAACTCCTAAAATAGTTGCATTGTAGCTACAGAGGTTGGCTTATAGAAGGAAAAATCATAATCATATGAATAGGGATATAAAACCCTTGAAAGGCATCAGCAGACTATTGAATTCTTTAAAGAAAAGTCTGTTATCTCACATGTAGCCTAGCAAAGCACAATTATGTAACTCAAATAAGATAATAAGGAGTGGGAGAAATAAGATGAAGAAATTAAAGAGAAAGTCCCTGAAATTTCAAAACTTTAAGGAAATAAATGAAAACGCAAGTGATTATGCTTCCTTAATGTTTGCCTGTAGGCCACCTGCCAAAGTGTACACCTTATATTTTAAGGAGCAATGGTTCAAATTTCACTAGAGAGGAATGCTTCAAATCTACCAATTGTTAATGTGGATGAACCAGGTATTTTATTGATATTTCATAGGCATTCCTGAGAGGCAGAACTTAGAATTCGAGTTATATTTACACAATTATGTCCTACCTAAGCTCACAAAATGGACTCTTAATCCTTTTATGGAGGATGGTATTTTAAGGAATTTATCTCTACTATGTAGAATTAAATTCAAATATTTGAAGAGTTGTGGGCCTATAACGATTACAAATCCAAGGTTGAGTTGCTTGTCTAAGCAGAGATCATGCCCCAACAGAGGCTATCCATGAGCATTACTAAAACACTTCACATTCTCAGATCCAATGGGTAATGGAATAACAACAATTATTAGAGAAATTCAAAGCCTTTGTTGATACTTGAAGTGACCATGCTATGAATTCCCAAATGAGAAGGAATGAACTTACATAAGAATTGAAGAGAAGGGAACCCAAATCAATTCCAAATCTCAAACCAGCTATATGCAAGGCTCACCTTTACACTAGCTTTGTAATGCATCTTGAAATACATTGGATAAGACTTGGATTCAAATTTCCCTTGCTATGCTATCCAATTTTGAACTGGAAGAGCACTCATCCAATAAATGCAGAAAGTGAATGTGACCAATTGGAGTAAATTGACTCGGTCATGGGCTATCAATAAAAAAAGTGCACAAATCCATTTGAAATTTATGATTTCAGGGAAATTAGATACGAATGACATGGACAACTTTATTGCACAAGGGTGTACAATAACTTCATCTTGCGGGTGATGGTGAACCTCATAAATGTCTCGGTTTTCTCATCTTCCACTCACATTTTCATGAGTATAAAAAACCTAACACATCCAATTTTCTAGATTGTTCAACCACCTTATTATAGAAATTTGGCTTAAAATAAGTAATTCATTCCAAATTAATGTGTTGACAGTCTCTACGAAGATTTTGAATGAAATGTCTTAGTTCTCGCCAATTATGATATGTTGAAGGTTACTAGTGTTCATCAACATTTAGTGTAGAATTAACACCTACCACAAAACTCCTTACACAGAATGATTAAAGACGATTGCAGAATCTCCAGAATCACTTCCTTAGGCCAGCTGCAAAAAAAATCTTAATTCTACAGCACGCCAATTCTAGGGTGGAATTCCCAAACAACAACCAGGTTGACACATCGCACCTGGATTATAGGGTAACATAGTCCCCACAATATCAACTCACTAGCTAAAAGTATAATTTGTTAATTCTAGCAATTTTTAGTTTGCATTTCCAAGAAGTTGTTAGGTTATTCTTCAGAATTTGGTTTTAGGAAGTTGCTAGGTTATACTTGGGAATTTCGTTCATGAAGTTATTAGGTTATATTTGGGAATTTAGTTTAGGAATTTGTCAGGGTATTTTGGGATTCTGTTGGAATTTCAAAGAACCCAACAACCTTACCTCATAAGTAGTTCTGGTTTTAACACATTTAGGGTTCAAGTTAGAGATAAGAGAGATATAAACAATTAAAGTGTACTATGTAATTTCTAGATGATGCATTTAAAGCCTAGATACATTATTCCATTATGGTTCCATGAGTAGCATTTTTGTGTGATGGATTCAACACCTTGACCTTCAGAAAAATGGCCCACTTAGGATGTGCAACTAGGAGTAGTATTTTCCCCTTGCATGGTTTTAGTTATGTCTTGTATGGTTTCATTTATTTTCGTAGTTGTAGCTGGTGTGTGTATTTCCATTTTTTGTAGCAACGATCATTCAATTAAGATTATGTGACATTTTTTCTTGAATGATTCACTTTATTTGAATTTCTGCATTCAGAGTGCAACTCCTAGTTGTTCTAAAATTTCAATTCATCAGTTGATAGTTAGTTGAGTTATTTTATGTTCAACTTAAATAAGATTTTCATAAACCAATGTCATGCATTTATAGAATAAGATTAGTTTTCTCCCAAAGCCACAAGCCTTGTAGCTGCATATACAATGGATGGCATCTCAAAGCTTACATGCCACGGTTGAATAAGAATGTCCTGATGATCTACATTAATGTTTTCACTTCTTCACATAAGATCCATATGCATTTCCATGGATTGAAATTGACAATAGGATAAAACACACTACTAGTAACATCACCCAAATTCGTTCCTCACATTTTACAAAAAACACCAAATCATAAAATGGAACTAACTTCAAAGGATTCTTACTTTAAATAGCATTCACACTTTTAAGTTGCATTAAACAAATGAACAGTTATATACATGTCCAAAATCAACATTTTCAATTTTCTTTTGTGAATTCAGGTCAACCGTAAAGCTACAATATATGTGCTATTTAAAGATCAACAATGGTAAAAATCACTCGCCTCAATCACCCAATACTAGTCTTGCACCAACAACTCTAGCTTTTCTGCCATCTTCTGTAAAGCCATACGTTATTTTTCCAGTCCCAATAATCAACACACAACCATGAAGTTTCATTGTCATTCAACTTTCCAGGGCTACTATAGTATCATTGTGAACAAAATGCTTCACATTTCCTGGAAAAATATTTCTGAAATGATGACAAAAGTTAGACTAATGTCCAGACTCCAAAGTTAACCAAAATGAGAATACATCAAATCTTATAAGACTGTGAGGCAGGCTGCAATGAAAAGAAAAGCAATAATTAAATGGTGTTGTAATTCCATTCCTAGATTATGGTTTCCCGACTAACAGCCCGTTGAGGCTAAACTTGTATGTGTAGGTTTTTGAGATTAGCTCTTTGTAACAACTCAAGTGCGGACTGAACAAGAGATTTTATCACTAGCAACTCAAGTGAAGACTGCACAAGAGGATCTTTGACGAAATCCAATTTGTGCACTAATCAACATAGAACCAAATGTGTAACAAAGAACCACACAATTCGTCAAGCCTAATGTGCCTCACATGCTAAGCCCACTCTGCCTCTTGGTCCTTCCCTCTAGGCTCCCTCTCTATCTAATCTTTTCTAAAGCTGGAGACACTAAAACTAGCTAAGATGTTGTTGAGGTTCAATCTCGACCCCAAACTAGAGAACTAAACTCCATATTTCACTACTCCAACATGGAAGGGATAAATACCAAGTGGCTAACCTTAGCTAGATGGAAATACCCCCCACCGGATTTGACCTGGACCCGCTGCCTATGAACTAAATAAGAGAGAAAGAAATAGGTGTCCTGGAAATACGGAACACGGTGACTACCTCACTTACCACTACAGAACACAGGGTTGGTTCCTACATACATAACTTACCGCTACGGAACACAACTTGTTCCTCCTATCTCCTGGAGAAATAGCTGAGAAAAGCCGACTTAATGCCAACTGCGAATGGTGCCTAGTGAGGATGTGGGATCTGTTCCTATCACCCTTGTTTTTTCCGCACATACCTCCTAGGAGGTTATGCTTATGGTTCTCCAATTAGATCAACTGAATATGATAAATAACTGAAACTTTAACTAGACCTTGCCTCATGACTAGCCGAGTAGTAAGGTCCATCCCTCTAAAACTACAGGTGTTGGTGCTCGTGGTGTTGCTTCCTTTACCTTTGCTACGGGGTGAGTGTAAGCATTTGTGAGCATAGCGTAAAGACATAAGATAAGGTAAGACTTGGTTGGTTGACCCACCTACATAGACTAACCCATGGAGACATTGACAAAGAGTTTGATGCATATTCGTTTTGATTGACAAAGCTTGATTTATTGAGAAGCTTACTCATTTATTGATGGATTCTTAGGATACCATCAGGTCAGAATTGCAGGGAATAAATAGAACCAGAGAAATGATGCCCCAAACGGATAAATCCACTTATTCCACACAATTCTTCCAGTTATTCCTGATCTTCCTCACTTTTCATATTTCCTCATGCCGTGATGGAGTACCTAGGATCAAAAGAATTCCCAAACCACAGAACCAGACCAGAAACATAAGATGATGAATAAGAAATGGATTTAGACATTAACCTGGAAGTTATTTCTCTAAAACACTTCTTGGAAGCACCATTTTTCTTATCAGCCAATCCTGGGGAAGCCTTGCAGGATTTCCATTCAATTTATTTTGTTGGGGCACTTCACTGGACTCCATATTGATTATAAGAGGGTATCTTCAACATAAAATTCCCTAGAAAAGTCCTCAAATCACCCTAAATCCCCATAACTGGACTTTTGTCAATACCCAAATCCTTCTATCAACAAAACTCACTCACAAAAAAATTCTTCTTGCCCTCCTAAACAAGAAGTAGTAAGAAGCAGAACAACGACATATGAATTCTTAGCATACCCAGTGAATCATTTCTCTGTAGTACACAACACCTTATAGGATATAAGAATGAAAGAAAGTCTATCGATTCTATATCTAGCCACGCACAAATTGCTTCCCTTCCATCCCACAATGAACAAATACACCCCTACGCAGAACAAGGGCATATGAATTCTTATCATACCCAATGAATCATTTCTCCGTAGTCCAATACCCCTGAGCAGAACAATATAATAATGAAAGAAAGTCTATCGATTCTATATTTGGCCACCACGAAAATACCTTCCGAATATACCCTTAATACACCTAATTTTATAACAATAGAGAACTCAGCTTGATACAAAAGCCCATAAACATGCATTGAAAGCAGCAATCCAAACATATATTGAAAATTTGGATGTTGAATCTCCCACCAAATTAATAACTAGCATTTGTACAAGAGTGCAAAGGGAACACCAATGGCATGGACAACGGAGGGCGACGTAGTTAAAACAGAAAGAGGGAGCGGGAGTTTTAAAAATGTCACGTAGAGGAGATCTCTACAGTTTAGACCTACGAATCTCTACATTGTAGGCTTTGTTGATAAAAACCCTTATCTGTGGATCATTATCAAACCATCATAATTTATCAATATTTCATCGGCAAATGGTATTTTTTGATCTTATTGCTCGTAGCAAATGCCATTTTATTTCTTTATGTTGCAAGTCATTATTTTTTGTGAACAAGTTACAACACATAATGACTGCTTTAGAGAAAAGACTGATGTGTGTCACTTGCTTTTGTCTTGTCTCTAGGGTTCACCATCAGTTTCAATTTTTTTAGAATAATATATACTTTGCTTGGAAGCTCAACTATTCCTGTGAAAAGTTGGGTTCCATTTGTTCATACCAATTATAGTGACATTGATTTCCAAAATTCATTATTATGACTGACACCTTGTGGCATTTGGTTCAATGCTTGTGCCTCTGTTTTTCATACTCTAGCCCTGTGTAGCTAATTCCCAAATTAATTTCATATATTTCTGCCAAAATAAAGATTTCATATTTAAAGTTTCAGTGTATACTAAACTAGATTTCAATATATACTAAAACAAGTTTCAGACTGTATTAAACTGTTGTAAAAATTGAGTGAGACTTAATTAATATATCTTTTCACTTCTAGTAAAGATTCCTTTATGAACTGAAAGCACAGTAAAAAAGCTCAAGGAATGTTATAATTTTCTTCCACGCTTAAAGAGGATTAATGAAGCAGCTTTGTTGAGAATATAATTGCCTATCTTCTTAAGTTGATTCCTGCGATCCAGGACTTTCAGTAATAAAATCTCTTGTAATAGCGATTCTGAAAGTGAAATGTACGTGGAGTAAAAAACAACTGCATATATCCTTGTGTAATTTAACCTAAATTATGAAACCATGGTGAAAAATCTCCACAATTATCACATAATTTCACTCAATGAAAACGCAGAGAAAAGGAGATCAATCTCAAGGATTTTCACACAGTCGATGTCGCTTTGTGTTTCTCATACATTTCCATTAACAAGTTTGATTCCATCAGACGCTCCAAAGGTACCATCAATTTCTTATTTTTCCAGGCTCCGTACACTTCGCATCAATACAAATGAACAATGAGACTAAATCTAACGCGCCCAACGTTTTCACAACTTTTCAGTGAAAATGTTAATAAGAGATATAGGGACTTCGTAAATTCTTAAAATTTCTTCTTCCCAACATTTCAGCTTTATAAATCTGTTCTAATTTAGCTCGTTAAGTGGCAATGTGGAAGAATAGTCAGTTATTTTCATTCATTTTCATACAATAGTTACTAGTCGAAGCATTGGAAAATATTTATTTAACAAATATATTACCAAGATTCCATTAACTCATCTTTCAAACACTAATATTGCTATGAGGGTCTAAATACCAGAGCAATGCCTCTTTAAACAAATTTTCTAGAATTTCTTAAAATTATTATAATATCATTTGGAAAAGGAACAAAACTCACTGCAAATTTTACTTATCAGAATCGTTTGACATGCACTGTCCTTGCCATGTTCTGAGCCATTTCCTCATCCAACCCCGTGAGGAGCTCTGAGTGCTCTCGAAGACCTGGAAATCCCCTTTAAAGCTCCATAAAACAAGCTGGAAAATGCGCTGCCACGGACCGAAATTTGAAGCTTTCGTTGAATGCAGTTACGACTAAATAAAAATAAGGGGATGGGATTGGGTTGAATGAAATTAGGGCTAGAAGATAACTACAAGGGCTTGGGATTCGATGATCAGATCTGAGAAATTTTCGTAGTAGTAAGTGGGTACAGGAGGAGTAACCGTAACAGAGTTAAAACGGAGAGCAGGAGCGAGAGTTTTAAAAACGCCACAAGAGGATATCTACAGTGCAACTTACGAATGTTCATGGAGCCTTCACAATAAAAACGCGTGTGTGTGGGAAATTTAAAATGAAAAATAAATGTAAATGTGTTTAAAAATAAAATAAATTTGTGAATATTCAAAAATGGAGGGAAAAAAATAAAAAATGATTTATTTTCCTTTTACCAACACTTTATGTTAATAGTAAAAAATGATTAATTTTCTATGTTCAAGTGATATATTTTTTCATTCTATGTATATTTATATATTGAATTGTTAAAAACTAAATTATACTAAAAATGTGGTGATCATGATAATCATTGAGAAGAACTATATATATATAATATTGACTATGTTAATGTGTGTTGTGATTAATCATTTTAATAACAATTTTTATATTGGTTTAGTAGTGATTGTATAAAAATGTTATAATTTTAGCATTATAGATGGATTCATGGACCCCTTTAAGGGGGTTGTTGAATCCATTTACCTAAATTTTAACATTGCAGATAGGGGTCTCTAAATTTTAACATTGCAGATGGACTCAAAGACCCATTTGTCTTTAAATTTAAAACTGCAGATGGATTCAAAGAAGGGGGTCTCTGAATCTTTCTGTAGTGTTAAAATTTAGAGACAAAAGAAGATTCAAAATTTTAACCCTATAGCTGGATTCAAAGACCCATGTAGTGAAATGTAAAACTCCGATATCAAAATTCCAATTTTCCATTTTTTGAGTGACCCAATTAAAAATTACTAACATAACTGACTAATTCATATACTTTTTGTACTTTTTATTTGGTCATATTTTTATTCTTGGACTATAATAGTCATTTACTTTAATCATTATTAATTTTGTCACTTATTATCTAGTCATATCTTTTAATCCTAGACTAAATTAGTCATTTAAGTTAGTCGTTTTTAGTTTAGTCACTTATTATCTAGTCGTATATTTTATCCCTAGACTAAATTAGTGGTTTAAGTTAGTCATTTTTAGTTCGATCACTTGAAATTGCTTAAATTTAGCAGTAATTCACTTGAAATAATTGGAGTGACTAACTTTTTTAGTCACCTAGTCACTAATTTCATCATTTTCTACTAGTGTACTCCTTTAGGTGCCAACCAAGAAACACACCCTGCCCAAGCAGACACCCAGCCAACCGTTGAACGTGTTGGCAATGATGAGGCTGATATGGCCAACTACATTATTGCGTTTCCTGGAGCTACACGTGTCATCTCCACAGGGACCATTAATGGCACGTTTTTGGTGAACGATGAGGGTGTCCCTATAAAGCATGTACAACTCCCAGGTAAATTTTAATATTTTAACTATTTCATGTACTTTATCTAAAACATATTTATCATGATTTTTATTTTTAAATTAATGATAATATCTTTCTTTTTTTTCTATGTAGGAAACAATGAGTTCTATAGGTATCAGGAGAGCCATGCGTTGGTAATTTTTGGCCCAACCATACGCACAGGGTGGAATTCCCAGAATTCCAACCTGAAAAAAGAACTTCTAGATAATCTAGAAGCCCTTTTTGGGGTCGGCACATTTGACAGAACAGTGGTGGCTTGGGTAGCCGGAAAATATTTGAAATATACCAGGGACACCTATAGGACGCAATTGCAATTTAATCCTAGATATGAGCATCCTCTCGTAGTTCCACAGAGTGAGTGGAGAGCACTCATCCATGACGGAAAAGATAAAAGGGCAAAGAAAGAAGGAAAAATGCCAACTAGACCCGCAAGGTAAATTACAACTTTAATTCAATAGCTTTAATTTTCTCTATGTCTAAAATAAAAGTGTGCTACGTCATATATGACTTCAATCTTTTGATGCTAGGTTGCCTGACACCTCAAAGGCAACCAAAGCTAGGATTGAAAAAAAGGGCCATCACAAGCTAGGCCAGGGCGGCTACTTGAAATTAGCTGCAAGAATTGTAATTAAGTAGCTAAACATCTTATAATTAATTGTATCGCCTTCCAACGTTTTGTAATCCTATCAAATATGATTAAAAATACACAATCATATGTAATGTAGGGTGATGACTTCGGAACAGAAACTACAGAGGAAGATAAAAATATCACTTTCCATTTCGGCTATCAAGCCGTAGTTGAATGTCGCAGAAGCTTGGGGCAGGTCCCAAGATCCAGAATGCCTGATAAGGTAAAACATTAACCTTTCAATATGTTTGTTTTCGTCCATAAATTTAATGTCTAACAAATTTTTTTAAATCAGGGGAGCAGAACTACCTACGAGGCAAATAACCCAGTTTTAGAGCCAGATGTAGATGATCCTCACATGCAACCTGATCATTGTAGTGGGGACCAGGCCGACAATGCTACTATTAGTGAGGGCCGTGACGGTAATTAATTTCCACTTATAATTTTTTCTAATTATACCTTGATGGTTGTCCTTATAATGTTTTTTGTTTAAATGACAGAGAATGTTTCCCTTGAGGATCTTACCACCAGAGAGGAAGACAGGGCAACAGTCCCAACGGCGACAACTGGTGCACCAGGTAAATAATCTCATTGCAATTTTTTTATTAATATTAACGAACTAGTTCAATGATATTTAAAAACTGATAATTAAAATTTAATATTATCTGTTTTTGTAGGCGATGCCCCGTCACTGGATGAGACCAGACATCGTGACAACGCAACTAGGTCAGCGGCAACAACTGGTGCACCAGGTAAATAATCCCATTGCAATTTTTTTTATTAATATTACCGAACTAGTTCAATGATATTTAAAAACTGACAATTAAAATTTAATATTATCTGTTTTTGTAGGCGATGCCCCGTCACTGGATGAGACCAGACATCGTGACAACGCAACTAGGTCAGCGGCGACAATTGGTGCACCAGGTAAATAATCTCATTGCAATTTTTTTTATTAATATTACCGAACTAGTTTAATGATATTTAAAAACTGACAATTAAAATTTAATATTATCTGTTTTTGTAGGCGATGCCCTGTCACTGGATGAGACCAAACATCGTGACTACGCAACTAGGTCAGCAGTGCGGGTCGAAAGGCACGAAACAGGAGTAGAGCACGATGATATTGATGATGTAATTAGGAGCTTTAGAAATAGGAAGAAGAAAAAGAAAATTTGATAATGTAAAATATTGTATTATTATAAGACAAACGCTACCATACTTGGAACGTTTTTTGCGTTATATAAAAAACTCATTTATCATACTATTTTTATGTCAAGCATTAATTGCAATGTTTCCTTGCGTACTTTTTGTTGAATTGTTTTTTTATTAGTTATTGAATATTTTTTTTTATGCTCATGAAAGTAAAAAATAAAATATAGATTGGGTATTGGGGAATTGAGAGTGATGTGAGGGGGGGGGGGGAGGGGCCATAAGAGCTTCCACCATCACGTGGTTGGCCCTGTTTAGTAGAGAATAATTTATTGGAGCGATTTAATCTTGGAGCAAACCTCCCTCGATCCAGCGTAGCAACAAAAAAGTCACTGTTGACTTAGTTGCTACTCTTTCAGATCGTGGGAGGCTTGTTCCAAGTTCATGCGACTCTAATAAATTGTTCTTGAAACGAAGAGGAGCTTATTCAAGTATGTTTTGACATTTTCAACATATGTTCTAACATTATCATAAGAATGCATCTTAGAGTAAAAAATACTACATCAATTACTTGTATTTATTGTATAGATAATGATGGATTTTGATTGACTTGGCAGTGCAGGTACAAATCCTCTTGCATCATGAGCAATACAAATTGTCAACCAAGGTCATGTCCAGGATATTTTTTCTTGTGCGCTTGACCAGGTTCATAATGTCACATTTTGTAAGTTCCTTTACAATTCATAATTCAATATTAAGCTTGTTCATGATTATTATCTAGGTTTTTTGTATGTGTTTTTTCATCTATTTGATTGTAAGAAACTCTACATGTTTCCTGTTGTTCACATAGGTTAATTTATTGTTACTATGATTTCTCCATTTACGATTTCATAGGTTACATCATGTAAAGTTGTCAATCTCAGGTTGATGATGAGCTTTAGTTCTCTAGATTTGGGGCTTTTCTGATATTTTCTCCCTCATGTCATTCCTGCATCACCTCGTTGTTTGAGCATGCCAATTGTCTACCACTTGTACCAATTGGCACATGTAAATCTCTGAGTGGTGCCACATTTCACCTATTTTCAGTGAGAGTTTAGGGTTTCTCTAACATAGCTTCAGAAATCCGATTCAGTGCCTGCTTGAATATTGTCACATAATACTCATGGTTTGGATTGATGAGCATGTTCTCAATGGTTGGTTGATTCATAAGAACCACCCATATAGTCATCTTGAGATATTTCAGAAGTTTTCTCGGGTTTCCTTTTTCACCGTTTCTAGTGGGTGGGATGGTGTGGGGTGATCCATCAATACCGGTGCTCTTGTAGTAGGGAATTTGTTTTTGGGGATATAAAGGAGCATTTGATGTAGATATCCCATTGGATGCATTCATAGATGGGCATGAGAGGTCAAGAATTTAAATTAAAAATATGCAACCTCTAGCATGGCAACCTAAAGGCCGCGAGAGACACTGGTTAAAGATTGTTTTGTGTTGGCCTTAATATAGTCGTGATTTATTTCTATCATCTTAATGCAAATATATAGTCCGGTCTCATTAAAATGAGGATTGTGGTTGTATTTCTCTTTGGTTGTTTCTCTCTTAATGCTCCAGAAGTTGCCAAAAGTTGCGATAGTTGTTTAGTTTGCCTGTTACAACTTAAAAGTGGTTTTTAGCAATTGGAGTCATGTTTTTTAAGGTTCATACTAATATGAAGATCTTGTAATTCTATATTCAGGATAAGAGAAGATGGCCTCTGCTTTGGGCAGTATGACAAAAATTGCCACATCTACCTCATTGGGTAACAATGGAAAGGGGAAGAAGTTGGGTGCAATGTTTGATAATTATGGCAGACAATTGTCTTCTCTTTCAGGTTTTTCACCCATTTCCTTTAGTCGCTCAAGCAGAAGAGGCAATCTGAGATTACGCGACAGAGAGAAGGTATTTAATACAAGAGCTCTGGAAAAGGAGTTGTACTTCAACAAGGATGGCTCATTGACAAAAACATTGCAGGTCAGAGAAAAAATTATGTTTAAAGGAAGGTCACCTGCACGTGAAACTTCACTGCGGTGGATCTTTCCTTGTCCACTTATATTCCATTTTAATGTGTTATTTTAATTTTTCATGGAGGGTTGTTTTGGCATATGGTATGGCATTCAATTGCACACTTACTGAAAGCATTTTCAATTTGTCTTGCAGGCGGTGTGAACAAACTTGCTGATCTTGTTGGAGTCACCCTTGGGGTGAAGGGAAAAATGTTGTCTTGGAGAGCAAGCATGGTTCTCCGAAAATAGTTAATGATGGTGTGACAATAGCTAAGGAGGTAATTTGTAGATGTGTGCTCTGGTTTTCTTTTTAACGTTGTATTAATTCCCCCTCTTAAATGTATGCCTTTGCACTTTGTGATGAAAGTAAATATTAACACATTTAGAGTCATTGTCCATCACATGCAATTCTGCAACATCATCTACCTACCCTACCTACTTTACTCTACCATTTTTTCTTCTTTATTAGGATGCACTTAGACTGGCAAACCCTTATCACACTTTCTTTTCTTTTACATGTAAAAATCTATCTAATTCTAACCTTATTACATCCAAGGGCTCAGATTAAGCTATTGAGCTCCTTTTATTTACTCTACCTATCTACTAATCTGCCAAGATTAAACAGTTTGGTCAGATTTTATTCTCTATCTCTAAAACATAAAATTGAAAGATGAAATAGCCAAGCTTAAACTGTTTGACTATTCATAAATTGTGGCATAGGATACAAGTTGCACACAATTTTATTTATTACATAAGAGCAAAAAGTAGTGGCATTTAGACTTGCACACTTTCCTTGGCCTTTCTTTTGGTGGGGTTTATTTTATTTTACTTTTTTGGCCATTTTTATTCTTTTTACCCTTTGATTTTTCTTTTAGGGTATACCCTCTTTACATTTTTTTATTTTTTTTTATTTTTTGATAATATGGAAAACCTTTGCAACAAGAAAAGGTATGAACATATTACATAGCCCATCAAGTCAATCATGAAATATGACACCTGTTGGTATAGGAGTCTAACACTAACTATGTTATCACTCAGATTTTCCTTGAAGTTGTAGAGAAGAGGAAAGGGGTCCGAGGTAACCACAAACCAATCTTTTAGGTACATAATCTAGCCAATTTGTACCCAGAGAGGGCTCTCTCTTTAAAATTTAGCTTTGTTTTGAAAGATATTAGGATAGTTATAAAGTTCAAGGGTTTTGATTGAATTTAGGTGGTGGAATTCGATAGCTGAGGGCAAGATTGAAGTAATTCAGGCCATTGGGCTATGGAGTCAAAAAGATGGCTTCACTGGATTAAGTTTCTAAACAAAAGATGGTTTTACAGGGCAAGATAATCAAACAGAGAACAATTTTAGATCTTTAAAGTGAATGAGATGGAATTAAAATGGATGAAAGGCAATTAAGAATCTTTCAACACATTCAAAGAGGGAAATTGAGTGATTATCAATAAAGAGCATTCAAGTATTCTTTACTAAATAATCAAAATGCTTAAACTAGTAAAACAGGAGCAATTAAGAATTCACTATTTAAAACCAGTTTAGAAGAAAACATTTAGAATAACGATAATTAAAATCATATTACACTTAAGCACTTTTTGATTTACTCTTTTTCATTAGCTATTCAGAAATGAAAACATAGTGATATGATAAACATATATAAAGACTTTAAAACACAAGATAAAGATGACTTATTGATCCGTAGTTTGATACATGAATCATGTAAAAAGTATTTCGCATCAATTCATCATCCAGCAAGCCACAAAAAATTTCTCCAACAGCTCTTTATTTCGAAAAATTCAATATTACAACAAAGTATAAGAATCCACCCTCAATACTCTAATTGAGGGAGTATTTATACAAAAAATTATCAAAAATATCTCATAACAAATTGAGATATAATCTAGGGTGACTCATGAATAAGTTACAATAAAAATAGAGACAAATGGTCTCGTAGATAAGATAAAAAGTAACTAATGTTGTGTTGTTTTCTTCTTTTGAGAATGTGCTAGAGGCAAGTCCTATGTTTTAGCCCGTTGCTGTCATCCTCAATAATTCTGTTCTGACTGCCTTGCTTTACTGATACTCTTTGTTTTCATTGATACACTTTGACCTCTGTTTATCCTTTTTATCATGGTATACTGTAGTAAATAGGCAAAATTTCATATAAGGATAAATTTTACAAAAGTTCCAATAGTTCTTCCCACCATTTATCTTCTGGTATTATGGTCTGTTGAAGTTTTCTCAATGTTTCATCAGCCTCAGTATATCTGAAAAAGGTAGGCTGAATTGGAAACAAATGCTTTACTTCATTCTCAAGATAAAATAAATTTTCCAATCTGTCATGAAGATTTTTTCCTGTTGGCAATGCTGCTTCTGATGTACTGGTTGAAGAATTGGCCTGATTGTCAGCATACTTGTCCAATTTTTCAACATAGCTTTCAAGGTCCATTAGTTTATCCTTTGAAACTATAGGACTGAGCAATCATTTTTTCAACAAAATATCAAATCTTTCTCTGAAGGCAATGATTTATTCTTGCATATCTGAGCACCTTCGTTCTAGATTCTGCATAAGGGTTCTCTTAGTAAAAACTCTTTTTATTTCCAAAATTGTTCCGGTCCTGTCCTGAATACCAAGTTCTGCAAGTTGGTGTTTGGTTTGAGTGTTTAGAAACTGTATGAGTTGATTGGCTTCCTCAGGCCTATTTCCCAATTCTTCTCTTGTACTTTGAACTTCTTCTATAGCCAATTTGACTAAATCATTCTATTCATACATAATCTGAATTGAAGACCAGACATCCTTTATTCATTGGATAATGTTGTCCCAAATAATTTCATTTATTTCCTTTAAAGGTTTCTCCAATGTGAGATCCTTTTCCAATGCTTTAACCAAATTTTCTAATCTTTTGACCTCTCTTGTTTTATCAGCAACACTCATTTTTGAGAGATCATATCTTTGTTCTAAATTAGTAAGCTGTAAATTTGTGTGCTGGAGTTCTGTTACTTGAAGTTTTAATTCATTCATTGACTTTATTAATTCTTCAGAACTCAAATTGGAAGCATTTACCTGTGATATCTCTGTTGGCTGACCTGTTGTGGATGTACCTGTACCTGTAATTTCCTATGTTGTTGATGTTGGAATAGTAGACTGCTTGTTCTTTAATGCCTATTCAAGCCCTTTTTCTGTTTCATTTAGTTGCTCATTCAGTTTCAAAAGCAAGTCCATCATTTCTTCTTCAGAATTTTTCTTTATCATCTCTTCAGTTTGTGGATGTCTTGAAGCTGAAAATTTCAACTGCTTTCTCAAAGCTGCAATATCATCATCTTTTTTCTTGATTAGGGCCTCTATACCTTTGACATCTTTAGGATTGTGACCCAATCCAATGATTATTTCCTCCAATGTCTTTATCCTGTTGTCTTTGGCCTGAGAAGAGGCTTTTTCAAGCTGCAATTGTGCATTAATGTTCTCCAAAGAATCCTGCAACTTCTGAGTTGCCATTGTTTTATCGGTCAGAGTAGAATAGATCATTTCACCAGTCTGCTTATGTAACTCAAACTGATCTAAAGGATGAATATCCTTTGCTAAGACTTCAAAATTTGTTCTAATATAATCTGCAGCTATTTGAGGCTGCTGTACTTTTGGTTTGAAGTGACTCATTATCATTTTGCCTTGCTGAATGTCATAAGTTGACATCAATCTTTCTTGATTCTTAGGAGCCATCTTCAAATACTGATTGTAAACCTGGAGTGTTAGTGGATCATTCCTGGCTTTAATATTGATAATTTTTTTCTTTATATCTCCTGCATCTTTAACTGGTGGTTTGAAAGAAGATATTTCAACACTCTGTTGTTTTTGTAGCTCTTTTCTCTGTAAAGTAGTGGATGCCTCACTGACTGTACCTGTTTGTTGACTATCCAAATCTTCTCTCTGGCTATCAGGAATTTCCTGAACAAAATCTACTTCTGGAAGAGGATTTAATTTTTGTCTTTTAGCATGAGGCTGTTCTGAAGATCCACCAACAGGGGTAGCAACTTCAGCATCTCTCTTCTTTTCTTTTTCTATATTGATAGGAGTTTGTAAAATTGAAATTTCTGGCTCATTGATCTGAATAGGAGGAATTTTTACTTGACCCTGTTCTTTAGAAGTCTCAGGTTTTTTTGTCATTGTGAATTTTTCAAATACTTGTATGTCAGGCTCCTTTTATTTTCCTTTAGATTGTACTGTGGCCAATGCATTGATATTCTATAAATTTTGCTGAGAAGTCCCTGCAGAAGAAGGACCAATACCTAGTATCTGCACCTATCCAAAAGAGTCTAGGTCAAGTATTTTCTCAAGGTCTTTCATTACATTTTCAACATTGACCTGCTCACTATCCTGTTCTACCAATGTTCCTTCCATCCATTCATCCATATTGGCATATTGTTGAATTTCTAGAATTTTGTGATGAATGTATGGTGATAGTTTATTTTTCATTCTTCTATCACAGATAAAGTTATTTGGTCATAAGGCACCCAATAAAAACTTTTTTGTAATCTGAGATATTCTTCTAAGATTCTTTCTGCTTCCTTTCCAGCATCTCTAGAGTTACAAACAAAGGGACCTAATTGACTTTTGATCCTGAGTTGAGCTTTTTCTTTGCATTGCAGAAATGAACTATATCTGAGTTAATCATCTGCCTGAAATACTCTAGTGCAAAGAGTCTCATGGGGACATATTTGGGCAACTTGAATGGGCACAATTCACATCCATATATTCTGATCTCAGTGTGATTTTGATACAAGTACCAGTCACCTACCCTTTATTGTTTTGAGAGCTGTAGAATTTTCTTGATTTCATTATTGACTCTAGGAGGGGAAACTCCTGTTAACAAAGTGGTTGCAGGGTGTACAAATAGGTCAATAAAATCATTATAGGATTAAGGAGAATTAGAGGAATTATGGGTGATGGCAGACCAAAATATCACAGACCTAGGATTTCCTTTGGCATCAAGTTTCTGAACATGGAAAGGGAAACTTTATGATTGGTAATAAATCATGAGATGATATATAACAGAAGAATATTTGAACACTTTTTCATTCTCAAATCTCATGAACTGATCATGGATTTTATCATCAATATAGGATGAAAAATCATACTTGACAGCAGGGGACTGTCCAGGGGTAAATATAGACAACAATACTAGGGTTAATTGATCAACATATTCACTAGTATTGAAACCCATGATAAAGGATATCATATTCAGAATAAGCCTACCCACATCAGTGAAAAAAGTATAACCATAGGGGGGAGGGCCTTTGGGCTGATGCTCTGGTAACATGAAGGTTAGACAAATGCGATTTAACTCTTCATGGGACAAATTGGCAGAATTTTCAAGTAATTCTCCCATGGACAGGGGAGTGAGGGCTTGACCAGGTTGAAATTGCAGCATTTCATTTATCGACTGAGTAGTGATTGGGAAAAGGATGTTCTGACTCAGGGACAAAACTGCTCTTTGATTGGGGTCATAGTTTACATGGCAGTAATGAATTAACTCAGGAAAAATATGGACTGAGGGGAGAAAATACATGGGGAGATTGGATTCCCATAATCCAATAATATCAGAACCGTTTATAAATTTATCTCTGTAGCGGAAAAAGGTTCGAAGAGGATTATCACTATGAACGAGGTATTTAATTTGAAAATCTCTATCTGCTAGGGGCAGATAGTCTAAATCTCTGTTAGGGGCATTCAAAGGTGCGACGTTCTGAGCCACTGGAACCTTCATTTCTGGTTCTTGTGGATTCAGAAATGAATTTCGGGTTTTTGTGAAGAACAAACACAATTACAAGTTTTGGGAATGCAATTTATAATTCTGGGGATTGAACAAGACCAAATTCAACTCTGTTTCTGTCTTTCGTGCAAAATTTAAAACAAAATCTAGGATTTCACAGAGTTTTAACGGGAATTGGGGTAAATACCTGTTTTTTGGGAGATGAACAATGATTAAATAGGTACAGGCTATGGCGTACGAACTCTGGATTACTGGTATGCAATTGTCTTCAACAAAATATAGTTGATGGTGCTTGACAATTTGTTTTTGAAATTCTCTGCATGAGACTTTGGTCGTTCACAGAATAATGAAAATGACGTGGGAAAAATTGTTTTATTCACAAAGTCCAAAGGGTGACGGGGTTTTATTTATTTATTTAATGGATGACATCAGCAGGTACGGAGGATGAGTCACGGAAGGAAAGCGGTAAGCGGTTTCCAACGCACCGCTTTTGGGGAAAAATGGTTTTGGGCAGAGGGCAAGCGATTCCATAGAATGATTGACGCGTGGCATGGCACTGTTTGAAAACCGCTGGTCCATCGCGCATTATTGTTCGGACGCGGATGGCTAGCGATATCATTAATAACCATTGATCTCAGATGGGTTGATCGAATGGCGATGGGGACGTGGAAGTGACGGGGATTTAATATGGAGGGCCCGACGCAATTAAATGTTAATTAATCTCATTGGGGGGAATCTGATTGGCGGATATAATTAATCGTGAGGATTAATCAATTTGTTTATAAAAATGCAGGAAAGTGATCGGGAAATTATTTAACCAAGGTTAGCGGTTAAGGGAGGTATTGGGGATTTTAGAAAGGGTTTATAGTTTTAACCTTGGGAAAGGGAGTCGGGGGATTAAAAAAAAAAAGGAAAAAAATATTTTTGTATTAAAACATGTAATAAAACATGTTTTAATTTTTTTTTCAATATAATTTTATTATATGATAATTAAATCATATTAATCTAATTACCATAGGGGGTGGAATTTAACATTACGATATATTTAGCCAAAGGGGGCACAAAGTGGATTTTTTATTTAAACATGTGGGAATAAATCACTTTGGCTAAAATTTATTAATGGGTTTTTGGGGATATTATATAAAAAGGAGTTATATATAATAGGAGAAGGTTATTTTTGTAAGGATTTAATACATAAAATCAATGTTATTATGACAAGGGGACAATGTAAACTCAAAATACATTAATATAACTAAGAAAGTGAAGATTTAAAAGAAAATTGCATTATAATCACTTCATCACTTAGACTTAGAATAAAATGTGATTTTGAGGGTTTTTTATGAAATAATGCATAATTTTCCTAAGTAAAATGGGATTTTACTTAGGAAAAGATGTTTAGAAATGAGTGAATGTTATGAAGAATGACTTCAAGTACTTAGGCTTTTCTAGTTATTGGGCCGAGGGTCTGGTCCCTCCAAAAGTCAAGGAAATGCCTTGAGCCCCTCTAATTTTCAAATACCTTAGTACTTAGGGGAAATTAGTGAAATGCTTAGGGGAAGATGAGAAGGGAAGTTAATAACTTTGACTTTGCTTTGCTTTGAATTTCTTCCAGTATAGTGTCTGCCTTTGCACTTTGTGATGAAAGTAAATATTAACACATTTAGAGTCATTTTCCATCACATGCAATTCTGCAACATCATCTACCTACCCTACCTACTTTACTCTACCATTTTTTCTTCTTTATTAGGGTGCACTTAGACTGGCAAACCCTTATCACACTTTCTTTTCTTTTACATGTAGAAATCTATCTAAGTATGACCTTATTACATCTAAGGGCTCAGATTAAGCTATTGAGCTCCTTTTATTTACTCTAACTATCTACTTATCTGCCAAGATTAAACAGTTTGGTAAGATTTTATTATCTATCTCTAAAACATGAAATTGAAAGATGAAATAGCCAAGCTTAAACTGTTTGACTATTCATAAATTGTGGCATCAGATACAAGTTGCACACAATTTTATTTATTACATAAGAGCAAAAAGTAGTGGCATTTAGACTTGCACACTTTCCTTGGCCTTTCTTTTGGTGGGGTTCATTTTCTTTTACTTTTTTGGCCATTTTTATTCGTTTTACCCTTTGATTTTTCTTTTAGGGTATACCCTCTTTACATTTTTTAAAATTTTTTGATTTTTTGATAATATGGAAAACCTTTGCAACAAGAAAAGGTATGAACATATTACATAGCTCATCAAGTCAATCATGAAATATGACATCTATTGGTATAGGAGTCTAACACTGGCTCCACTTGGGGATGGCTTTTCCTGGTGAAAAGTCAAGAACAGCAGGTCAATTGTCCTCATCCATTGACCTTGGTGAACCTGTAAATGTCTTCTGTCTTCTGCAAACTGAAATCTGATCTGAAACTAAAACAATACACAAAAGTTTTCAAACCAACTTAATGAAAAACTAGCTGAAAATTGAAAACTAAAAAAAAATGCTCAAAATTCTGAGCTTATTAGCACTCATCTACCTACTCAATCTACTGAAAATCTTATTGAATCAGGTAATACAAAAATGCCAATGAAGCCAATCAAGTAGCTGTAAAAAATGGATAACTTGATTGCTTGTGATCAAAATTGGAAGTATATTATGATCATGTGCCTTTATAATAAATGATATGATGTGTAAAGGCCACTTTTGATGTATTTGATCCTTATAGAGAAAACATGTTTGCAGATTTGGGCTAAAAATATTCTCCATATAATCTGATATAGGATCAATAAAAGTATGATGTATGTTATTTACTTATAGGCCTTCATTGACTGGTTGCTCAGTTGTATTTTGAATATTAAGCCTTGAAACTATTTCTTCTGTCTTGTGTTTGAAAGAATAATCATCCTCAATATGCAAGTCAAAAGATAGTACAATTTCCTCTTGCTTAGGAGAAGGAAGATTTTCAAAGAATTCTTTAGGATTTCGGAAATTGTATGACCGAATTTGAGAATGCAAAAGTTTAATTTCATTTTCATAATTTTCAGAAATTATCTCAAGAACACATATTTTCAGTTTGGGAGAATATTTTCTTGATTTCAAAAGAAGAAATAAAGCTCTTAAAAAATCCTCATCAAGCCGAAGTTCTAATATCTCATCCCTCAAAATAGCTAGTGATTGTTTTGTGAAATTATCATAATTATCATCATACTGATCATGTAAGTCTAAAAAATCTTCTAAGAACCTTGATTTTCTTAGGAATAGGTCATTTTGTAATAGCTTGCATCTTTTGAGGCTCCAACTTCACTCCTTCCGAACCAAATACTCAAATTATTATTTCCCAAAAGCACATTTGGATATTTTTACATAAAAATGATTGTTCTCAATAATTTATATAACTTTTCCACATGTTTAGTGTGGTATTCCCATGATTTATTATAAATATGTGTATTATCAAATAAAACCAACACAAATTTTATAAGATGGGATCAAACAAAATTGTATTCAAACGGCGATAAACCCTAATTCAAACCAAATTCGCGTTCCAAAATAGCCTGTTGAAGTCGGCCAATTTTGTGACGCGAAAACCAAATGAATTCCGCCCTAATCTTTTTCGGGTCCGAAGTTGGGCTGGTGTACGGAGGGAGAGTTGTGACGCGAATTTCTGATCAAATTTTCCCTAATCTTTTTGGGGTCCGGATTTCCACTGCGCGACGGCCCAAACAAAGATCCGCTCCAATCAATTTATGCCACGTGTCCTCAATCAAAACTTGCCCTGCTCCGTCTGTGGGTGCATTCGATGGCGTTTAAGGCAATGGGACATGGATGTGGCGATTTCATATCAATCACATTAAGTTTTAACGCTGTTCATATCAATCGCATTAATTTTTAACGATGTTCAAGTCGGGGTCGATAAAATGGCATTTCGCTATGGTTTTTTAGACGAGCCGGTTGTTGGGTTACACTGCCTGCTCACTGTGACGAGAAGGAGAAGTGGCCAGCTGAACTGCTGCTTAGACTTTGCTACATATCTGCATTTCTCTCGGTCTGGTCTGTGTCTGTCTTGCTCTGTTTCTTGGAATTCTGCTTCTCTGTCTCCTCTTCTACCCACTGCTGAGACTGCACCCATGCCTCGCCTGCGTCGAAGGATGCGTTGCCACAGGGGGAGCACTAGAGGTCAACCCCTGCGCGCTCCCTCCATCCCCTCAACTGAGTCGTCTTCCGGCCAGTCCAGTGATTATTACGCAGGTCGCTATCCAAATACGAGGAGTGGGCGGGGTCGGATTGTAGGATCTGGCCAATGTATGCATTCCCCTGATCCTCGTTTCCCTACCGCTAGTTCACCTTCTACGGCCACGACGCGCACTGCGCAATTTTAGTTTAATTTCTCTCTCAACCGCCCCTGAATTATAGCCTCAGTCACTGTGGTTTTCCGCGAGGAGGCCCAAACGGAGGAAGAAAGCACCCGTCCGGCGGGTCTGAGCTCGGAAAAAGCCGGCCAACATTCGGGCCTTCAGGAGGGGAACCGTGGCATGAATGTGGACGTAGCACCTAGCAATCCTGGACCTTCCGAAGGATGGTGCCAAATCGTGGAGGAACCCCAAAGGAGTAGTTTGGTTAATTTGGTTTTCTTGCTTCGCAGGCCCACTTAATTGGGCATGTTTTAGATTATATTATTGTGCTGGACCTCTGTAATATTTTTGAATTCTGTAACCGTTCAAGACTGGTTTCCCCGTATGAGGGCAGTCTTCTTAATTTTTTGATTTTTTGATGACAAATTTTCCATGAGTCTGGGCAATGTTTTTGACTTCGGTGTAATTTTATTCCCACTATTAATAGATTAACTTTACTTAGAAAAAAAAATGTTGCCCTGTTTCTATTTTAAACCTGTTTTTTGAAATACAGAGCCATGTTTATATGATTTTTTATAGTCGAAGCGCTGCGGGGTGGTTTATTATATTAATATTTCACGGTCGAATTATGTTCATAACAATTGGAAAAAAAAAATGTTGCCCTATTTCTATTTTAAACCTGTTTTTTGAAATACAGAGCCATGTTTATATGGTCTACGTATTATACTCTTTCTCTGTATATCTACAGGAACCTTTTTGCTATGAACAGGGTGGATGTTGTAGCGGGTTACTAATGGAAACAAGCGAGCCTTTCCTGTATCTGCTTTATGATACTATTTTATGTGTTGACAGGTTATCACTCTGCCTTCAAAACTAGCGATGCTGGTCTATGTTGCTGGTTTATTGATATGGTCTGATGGTCTTTTTATATTTTGGACATATCACACTCCTCACATGATTAGCGTTTTTCTCTGTTCAAGGATTTTGGGTACTTTAATATGTATTTGGAACAATGGACGTCGGTACGTACTCTATCTGTTGCTTTACTATTCTACATACTGCTATTTCACTTTCTTATAGATGCCTTGGGCATATTTGGATGCTTTCTCAGATTGTCGATAATCTCCATGGGGACCGTTACTGGGTTTTATATCAAGTCGCTGTATGTGACATGGGGTATTTTTCTATCACTGTCTAGGGTGGGACTTCCACTTTTCTGGATGGATATTTGGGTTCTAATCTTCAGATGTGAAAATGTAATGACTTCATGGACTGCTTTACTTCATATAATATATTCAAAACAACGTTTTTTCTCTTATGAAAAAAAAATGATTAATGTTTATCACTCTGCCTTCAAAACTAGCGATGCTGGTCTATGTTGCTGGTTTATTGATATGGTCCGATGGTCTTTTTATATTTTGGACATATCACACCATATCACACTCCTCACATGATTAGCGTTTTTCTCTGTTGCAGGATTTTGGGTACTTTAATTTGTATTTGGAACAATGGACGTCGGTACTCTATCTGTTGCTTTACTATTCTACATACTGCTATTTCACTTTCTTATAGATGCCTCGGGCATATTTGGATGCTTTCTAAGATTGTCGATAATCTCCATGTGGACCGTTACTGGGTTTTATATCAAGTCCCTGTATGTGACATGGGGTATTTTTCTATCACTGTCTGGGGTGGGACTTCCACTTTTCTGGATGGATATTTGGGTTCCAATCTTCAGATGTGAAAATGTAATGACTTCATGGACTGCTTTACTTCATATAATATATTCAAAACAACGTTTTTTATCTTGTGAAAAAAAAATGATTAATGTTTATCACTCTGCCTTCAAAACTAGCGATGCTGGTCTATGTTGCTGGTTTATTGATATGGTCTGATGGTCTTTTTATATTTTGGACATATCACACTCCTCACATGATTAACGTTTTTCTCTGTTCAATGATTTTGGGTACTTCAATTTGTATTTGGAACAATGGACGTCGGTACGTACTCTATCTGTTGCTTTACTATTCTACATACCGCTATTTCACTTTCTTATAGATGCCTCGGGCATATTTGGATGCTTTCTCAGATTGTCGATAATCTCCATGTGGACCGTTACTGGGTTTTATATCATGTCCCTGTATGTGACATGGGGTATTTTTCTATCATTGTCCGGGGTGGGACTTCCACTTTTTTGGATGGATATTTGGGTTCCAATCTTCAGATGTGAAAATGTAATGACTTCATGGACTGTTTTACTTCATATAATATATTCAAAACAACGTTTTTTCTCTTGTGAAAAAAAAATGATTTTTTATAGTCGAAGCGCTGCGGGGTGGTTTATTATATTAATATTTCACGGTCATTGGAACGCCCACAATTCATAACAAATATTGGAGATTTACTGTCCTGTTTTAAAGTTTCATTTTTTTTTTAAATTGAACCTGTCGTCGGTATACCGACGCCTTGTAAGCGTCGGACTTGCAACATTTTAAAAACGTCGGACCACATTTCGTCAGAATTGCGATAGTTTACAAACGTCGGAAGAGCGACGTTCAAAACGTCGGACCACATTTCGTCGGAATTGCAACCGTTTACAAACGTCGGAAGAGTGACGTCCAAAACGTCGAACCACATTTCGTCATAATTGCGACAGTTTACAAACGTCGGAAGAGCGACGTTAAAAACGTCGGACCACATTTCGTAGGAAGTGCGATCGTTTACAAACTTCGGAAGTGCGACGGTTTGGGAAATGTCGGAAGAGCGATGCTTGTTTGGAAGTGACGGAAAAAGTGTCAGTAGTGCGACACTTTGTAAATGCGTCGAAAATGCGACGGCATGGCAAACCACGTTTTTCCAGTCCTTGAATTGTCGCTCTTGTGACGACTATGTGTCGGAATAGCGACGATTTGGCCGTCGGAAATTGCGCCAAATTTTCTAGTGATTGTTGATGCTCGATGTGATCTTCCACTGCTTGAACCTTAGAATTTTCTCTTAAATATGATGTGATGGATAGTGGATGATATCCATAAAGTGCCATAAATGGCGTCATTTTTGCTGCAGTATGGAAGGAAGTGTTATACCATCATTCAGCGAGAGGTAACCACTTGACCCATTGTGTTTGTTTATCAGATACAAAACAACGAAGATATCCTTCCAAACATTTATTCACTATCTCAGTTTGACCATTGGATTGAGGATTATAAGGTGAGCTATGAGCTAGTTGTGTACCTAAACAAGAAAATTACTCCGTCCAAAAATTTCCAATAAAAATGGGATCTCTGTCACTTACAATAATCTTTGGGTTTCCATGTAGCTTTTGAATTGTTTCCATAAATGCAGTAGCAATTTTTATTGCTTTAAATGGATTATATAATTCAAAAAAGTGTGCATACTTGGTAATTATATCAACTACCACAATGATGACACTATTTCCTTTGGACTTAGGTAAACCTGTGATAAAATCCATTGAAATCTCCTCCCAACGTTGACTTGGAATGGATAAAGGTTGTAGAAGAACAGGGGTATTAATTGTCTCAACGTTATTTTACTGGAAAACCAAAAATTCTGCCACAAACTTTTGAATATCAGATTTAAGGACATCCCAAAAAAATTCTTTCTTCACCATGTGGTAAGTTTTTAAAAATCTTGAGTGTCCTCCTAAAGGAGAAGTGTGTAATTCCAAAAGAATATTTTGTTTTAGTTGGGAATTCTTAAAAATATGTAAGCAATCTTTGTACCATAAGGAATCATTTTTCCAACTAAATGTATCATATGTACTAGGATATTGCTGCAAATTTTGAATGAGTGTCCAAACTTCTTCGTCATTCTTCCATTCATCCCTTGCTTCGGTTATCCAATCCAGTTGGATAATAGAAATGGCACAAAGCAATGCTTCCACCTCTTCATCCTTTCTTGAGAGTGAATCTACAACAACATTTAGATTCCCTTTTTTGTATATGATTTCAATGTCATAACCCAACATCTTTGTGACCCATTTTTGTTGCTCTTATGAAGATAGTCTTTATTCCAAAAAGTGTTTAAGACTATCATGATCAGTTTTTACCTTGAAGTGTCTTCCCATTAGGTAAGGTCACCATTTATTTAGTGCATGTAGTATCGCCAGTGTTTCCTTCTCATAAATATCTTTCTGTAAATACTTTCTTTTGATTGGAAAATTTTCAAAATAAATGGGTCTTCCTTCTTGCATTAAAATAGCACCAATTCCATTTCCCGAGGCATCACATTCCACAATAAAGGTTTTGTGAAGTCTGGTGTAGCTAAGACCGGTGCTAGGCACATTTCCTCTTTAATATTTTCAAAGGCCTTAGTTGCTTCCTAAGTCCATGAAAATGCATATTTCTTCAATAATTTTGTTAGAGGTGTTGCTATTCTCCCATAATTCTTAACAAACTTGTGATAATTCCCTGTTAACCTAAGAATTCCTCGCAACTGCTTTTTGGTTGTGGGGACTTTCCATTCCTTAATGGAATTAATTTTGTTAGGGTCTACATTAACACCCTCGTGAGATACAATATGACCCAGATATTCCACCACTTGTACTCCAAAGAAACATTTGTATGTTTTTTCATATAATTGTTTCTCCTCCAATAGTTTGAGCACCCTGTCAACATGTTGAACGTGATCCTTCCAAGACCTGATGTAGATTAGTATATCATCAAAAAAGACTAGCAAAAATTTTCTAAGGAAGGGTTTGAAAATGGAATTCATCAACCCTTGAAATGTAGAAGGTGCATTGGTAAGGCCAAAAGGCATGACCAAAAATTCACAATGACCCTCATGAGTTCGAAATGTTGTTTTTGGAATATCTTCAGTCTTCATTCTAATTTGATGATATCCTAAACAAGGATCCAACTTGGTAAAATAAATTGCTCCATGTAATTCATCCAATAATTCATCAATCATAGGAATGGGAAATTTATCTTTAATAGTGATTGAGCTCCCTATAATCAGAACATATGCGCCATGATCCATCCTTATTTTGCACCAATACTACTGGAGCAGAGAAAGAACTTTGACTAGGTTGAATTATACCGACCTCTAACATTTCTGCAATCATACATTCAATTTCGCTCTTTTGGACATAAGAATATTTTTAAGGCCTGGTTTTTGGAGGAACACTTCCTAGAATCAAATGAATAGCATGATCATGATCACGAATAGGTGGAATTCCTTCGGTAGTTTCAAACACCTTGGAATGATTGTCCAAGACATTTTGGAGATTTGGAGAAATAGATGATTTTGATGTTGGAACTTCTAGTGAGCATAATTGTGCAATTACGCCTCGTTTTTATTTCTTTAGAATCTTTGTCATGAAAAGAGCTTATTATCTTTCCCGAATTCCCTGTGATACCCCGTAATTCGACTTCCTTTCTTTCCGAAAAAAATTTCAAGAAAAGTTCTTGAAAATTAAAAGCTACCATCCCCAAATATTGTAACCATTGTACTCCTAGTACAACATCAACACCTCCCATTGGAATGGAAAGCATTGGACTATTCAATACATATTCCCCCATGGTTAGCTTGATATTATGGCATTTTCTATAGCAATTTATATTTCGTCCATTTGCAACCATCACTTGACATTCTGGTGCTGTGTATAGGAAACAATTCAATTCCTTGGCTACCTTACAATGAATAAAATTATGGGTACTACCCAAATCAATCAACACTATTACCTTTTTATTCTTGATATGTCCTTCTGTCTTGAGAGTTTGAGGAGTGGTAATTCCTGCCAATGCATTACACAATATGGTGAGACTCATTTTTTCTTCTTATAGGGTTGGTTCCTGGTGTGTATCCTCTTCTTTTGAAGTTTCTTGTTCATTTTCTTCCTCCTCTTCACAATCTATGTAAAATAATTTCTTCTCAGCACACTTATGACCTTTAGTGTATTTTCTATCACAATTGTAGCAAATCCCTTCTGCTCTTTTTTCTTCCAATTGTTGTGGTGTCAACCTTGTAGGTTGTGGAAGTCTAGGAGTAGCAACACTTCTGTCTTTATAGATGTGAGTGGTAGGCTTCCTTGTCGCCATAATTTTACATTCAATTTTTCTTACCAACCTGAATGCCTTCTCCAATGAATCGGGTTCCTAAAGGTGAACCTCATGTTGGATGCTATCCTTTAAAGTCCCTATGAAGACATCAATCCCATGTTCCTTTGGAATATCAGTTACCCTTATATTCAATTTTTGGAAGTCCTCAATGTGCTCCACCACTGAACCCTTTTGTTTTATATTTATCAATTGGCTAAAGAAGGTGTTTCTCTTTGTATCCTCATAATGTGCTATCATTTCCTCCGTAAAAATTGACCAAGTGAAAAAAAAATTTACAGGATAAAAGCCATCGATACCATACAAATGTATTTTGTTCTAAATCTAAAGTTGCAAAGCGTACCTTTTGTGTGCTTTGAACATTATTGAGATCAAAATATTGCTCTGTCTGTAGTATCCATGTTACAGGATCCTTTCCATAAAAATTCCTCATATCCATCTTTGGAATATGGTGGTTCTTCCTGTTGAGATTCAACAAGATGATGAGCTTAGCGAAAATTAAGCACCTTCACTAAGTGGAGTCTATAGGCTATTTTTAGGTGTATGCCTATTTTTAGACATGGTGAGAATATTCTATAAGTAGCAGGAGGCTATTTGTATATGGTTGATCAAGTTGGAAAAATAAATGAGATTATATATTCAGAAGATTGGGCGAAGTATATTTATAGATTGCTAATCTAAAAATAGATGCATGTCGATTATTATTAGCCCTTAATAATAATCCGACAATAAATATCAACTTATTCTCTTGGAGCACTTTATTTTAGTGAACAGATTTGGAAAATCAGTGGGCTGAAGGAATTGCTCAATTCCTAGGGTGTTTGGTGACTCATGCATAGAGGACTCAGTTATAATTGAAGTGGAAGAGTTGTGACAGAGTTGGAAGAGTAGTTATGTGAGCTATTATTTATTTTAACTCAGTTAAGTGAGTTAAACTCAGTTGTGCTAGTTGTATCTAGTTCTAACTGAAGATACACTAGTGAGAGTTTAGTGAATTAATTATTTAATTAATTCACAACTAGAAGACTCACTTACAGCCGAACAAATACAAAACTGGAGTTAACTACTTGCATAATAGGTTCGGTGAGCCAGTGGAGGTCAGTGGGTGAGATGGACTATCTGTTGTGACTATAGTGATGCATTCAATGCATCTGACACAGATTGGAGATTCCAATGAGGATTGCATAGTCAAGGCAAGGCCAATTAGAATTCATTGAGGGGTATTCTTCAGCAGGGATTGTGTTGTGGAGGTAGGCTGTCAGGAGGCAAGAAATTGGTGCATAGATATGCAAATTTCTGCATGAAAGTGTGTAACGATTTTTTATTGTACTGAGAGCTTGATGTACTAATATTTGTATGAGATTGTTACATGTTCCATTGATATACATAATATATGATAGTTGAGGTTTTTAGCTTTAAGATTTCCTGTTAAACAATTGTGTTTATATGCGATTGATTTGCTTCATATGTGTTTTGCAATTGGTGATTTAATTTTTGCAAAGAATTAAGTGGAAGGATTCTGTATTTAACATAAAATTAATTTGTTAGATCAGGGGATTCCGGTAATATACATCCATATTTTATAATTTCTACATGGTATCATAGTAGTGTTAATCACTAGAGATTGAAATATTGAAGCGGTTCTGAGTTTTGTGCTGGTGGAAAATTCAAATTTGCTGCAGAAATTTCTTGGTGTGACAGTTTAGTATTCATTGAAATGGATTTCAATGGGTTGTGGTTGGATTACGACCTCGAGGGTAGCTTTAACCACATAGCCTAGAAGGATAGGATGGAGGCGATGCTTGAAGATAATGGTCTGAAGGAGTTCATCAATAACGATGTTCCTAAGCCTACTTCTAGTGATGCTGCATTACTTAACGCCTGGAAAAAGACGATAGTGAAGACAAGAAGAATTTTGTTGGAAGGTGTGAAGGACCAATTGTGTCAAGCCTTCACTGGAAATCCACTCCATTTGCAATGTGGAAGGCTTTGACATATATTTTCCAAAATCTGAGGCTAAAGGCAAGAAGTTGGATTTGTCCAAAGTGAAGTGTTTTCACTATCACGAACATGGGCATCTCGCCACTAACTGCCCACAGAAAAATAAAAACAAGATGGTTGTTGGAGCTGCAGCTGGTGAGCCCCTTGCCTCGCAATTTGAACTTTATTTCTCCTTGATCGAATGCTGGTTTTCAAGTGCAATGGGATCGGTGTGGTATCTCGATAGTGGTTCTTCCTTCCACATGACGGGAGACAAGGAGTTGTTTAGTGACTTGGAGGAGAAAGATCTCCAAATGCATATAGAGATGGGTGATGATGGTAGATATAGTGCGAATGGAATTGGAACCATTAACTTTGAGAGGGATTCAGGTAAACCATTTATGTTGAAATATGTTATGCATGTACCAAGTCTGAAGAAGAACTTGGTCTCGGTCGCGATGTTGGAGGACAGAGGTTATGAGGTTGTTTTTAGCGAGGGAAAATATTTCCTGCAACACAAAACAACGGGTCAAACCAAGAGGATAGGGATTCAAGTTAAGAATCTCTACAAGATGGAGGTAGATGGCTGCGCTACAATGATGGGAAAAGTAGAAGAAGTGGTGAGCCGAGATGAGGGCGAATTATGGCACAAGATATTGGGTCATCTTCACCATGGCACATTGAATATTTTGCAGCAGATTTCTACTAGACTTCGCAAGGGTACTCTTGCGCAATCAGATCAGTGCAAGGGATTTACTATGGGTAAGTTTGTGAAGACCACCTTTCATGAGAAGGAGAACTGTGCTTCAGTGATCCTGGAGAGAATTCACACAGACGTGTGTGGACCTTTCTCGGTTTCTTCAACAAAAAAACACAGGTATTATGTTATATTTGTTGATGAATATTCTCATATATGCTGGATATTCTTCATGTAGAAGAAGAGTGAAACATTATCAAAGTTTTGTGAGTTTAAAGCATTAGTGGAGAAGGAGTTGGGGAAGAAAGTGAAAGTTCTGCAGAGCGATAATGGTGGTGAATATATCTCGAACGAATTCAAAGACTTCTGTAGAAAAGAAGGAATTCGAAGAGAACTCATAGTGCCTCATAACCCATAGCAGAATGGGGTCGTGGAGAGGAATAACAAAACGATCGTGGGTGTTGCACGAGCTATGCTACATGACCAGGGCCTACCGATGCACTTGTGGGAAAAAGCATGCAACACTGCGGTTTATGTGCAAAACTGTTGTCCTCATAGAGTACTTGGCATGAGTTTACCTGAAGAATATTTTACTAGTAAGAAGCCTGATATTTATCATTTGAAGATTTTTTGCTCATCTGCTTACGTTCACGTGACAAAGGACGCCAGGAAGAAGCTGAAGCCGATTGCAGAAGTTGGGATATTTTTTGGGTACACTGAAAACACCCCATAATTATCGTGTGTATTTTCCAAACAGTCGGATGACTGTGGTGCGACGGGACATAAAATTAAATGAGGAGAAAGCCATGAAGTTGTCACTTGAGAGGGAGCCACACTTGCATTCAAAGGAGGAACTTCTGTTCCCAAAGATGAGCCTCAAGATGTGGATCAGCCACAGGAAGAGGATCATGGAATGGAGGAGTCCACTCACGCAGAGCCAAACATCAGAACAGGAAAAAGGCGTACCACAGAAGCTGAGAGGCTGAAGCTTGATGTGGCACAGAATGTAGGAGTCCCTACATCACAGCGTAGACAAAGATATTCACCTGACCGATTCACTGGATACATGGCTCTCATGAGCAAGTGTATCGTGACGGAGCCATCTTCCTTTGAGGAAGCAGTGCAGGAGCCCACATGGGTAGATGCCATGGTGGAGGAGTATGACTCCATTTTCAGAAACAATGCTTGGGAGATTGTTCCAAGGCTGGTTGGTAAATCAGTGGTAGGTTCAAGATGGATCTACAAGGTAAAGCAAGTTGTTGATGGGAGCATCGAGAAGTATAAGGAAATATTTGTTGCCCAAGGCTTCTCACAGATTGAGGGGATTGATTATGAAGAAACCTTTGCACCTGTCACATGGAATTCTTCCATAAGGACCATCCTTGCTCTCTCAGCGTAGATGGGTTGGCACATTCATCAGATGGATGTGAAGACTACGTTCCTTAATGGGATCATTGAGGAATAAGTGTACATTGAGCATCCTAAAGTATTTTAGATCTTCAGCAGCGAGTCGCATGTGTGCAGACTCAAAATATCATTGTATGGGCTGAAGCAAGCACCCCGCACTTGGTACACACGGATTGACAACTATTTCACTGGACTTGCCTTCACCAAGAGTGAGGCGGATGCAAACCTATATGAAATTGTGGTGGAGGGTATGATTTTAATCATTGTTCTTTATGTTGATGATTTAATACTAACGGGTGATGAGCAGTTGATACACTCATGCAAGAATATCTTGCAAAGGAGTTTGAGATGAAGGATTTGGGCCTCCTTCATTATTTCCTTGGATTGGAAATATGGCAGCGAGGAGGTGAACTATTTGTGTCTCAAGGCAAGTATGCTCGGGAGATACTTGGTAAGTTTCACATGCAAGACTGCAAACCCATGGATGCTCCTCTTCCAAGAAATTGGAGGAAAGAGGATGCTACATCGGCAGAGGTAGTGGATGCTACTGTCTATTGACAGTTGGTCGGTTCGCTCATGTATTTAGTTAATACAAGACTGGACATATGCTATGCGGTGAACTAGCTTAGTCAAGTGATCATTTAGCCTACCAAGTTCTTTTGGAAGGCAAGCAAGCATGTCCTAAGATATCTCAGGGGCACATATAAGTATGGCTTATGGTACAGACAGACGAATGAGGTGAAGTTACATGGCTTCACGGATGTAGATTAGGCAGGCAGTCCAACGGACAAAAAGAGCACATCAAGAGGGGTTTTCAGTATCAGATCTACAGTAGTTTCTTGGTACAGCAGGAAACAAAGATCTGTGACACTTAGTTCAGCGGAAGCAGAATACATGACACCAAGTCAAGCTGCATGTGATGCTATTTGGATGAGGAAGATCCTAATCAATTTGTTCGATTCTGATTTAGATTCTACAATGATACATTGTGATAATCAGATTTGCATTAAAATATCGATTAATCTTGTGTTTCATGATAGATCTAAGCATATATATATATATATATATATATATATATATATATATATATATATATATATATATATATATATATATATATATATATATATATATATATATATATATATATATATATATATATATATATATATTCGGTATCATCATATCAGAGATTGTGTGCATCGGAATATCATGTTGCTTCAGTACATTCCTACGGAAGATCAGGATGCAGAAATTATGATGAAGGTGCTCACCAGGAGAAAATTTGAATACCATAGAGGCAGGATCGGGGTGAAGGATAATCACTATCTTGTTGACAGGGAGTGTTGATATTCAACAAGATGATGAGCTTAGTGAAAATTAAGCACCTTCACTAAGTGGGGCCCGCAGACTATTTTTAGGTGTATGTCTATTTTTAAACATGGTGAGCATATTCTATAAGTAGCAAGAGGCTATTTGTAGATGGTTGATCAAGTTAGAAAAATATATGAGATTCTATTTTTAGAAGATTGGGAGAAGTCTATTTATAGATCGCTAATCTAAAAATAGATGCATGTTGATTATTATTAGCCCTTAATAATAATCCGACAATAAATATCAACTTATTCTCTTAGAGCACTTTATTTCAGTGAACAGATTTGGAAAATCAGTGGGCTAAAGGAATTATGCAATTCCTAGGGTGGTTGGTGACTCATGCATGGCAGACTCAGTTAGAACTAAAGTGGCAGAGTTGTGACAGAGTTGGAAGAGTAGTTATGTGAGCTATTATTTAGTTTAACTCAGTTAAGTGAGTTAAACTCAGTTGTGCTAGTTGTATCTAGTTCTAAATGAAGATACACTAGTGAGAGTTTAGTGAATTAATTATTTAATTAATTCACAACTAGAGACTCACTTGCAACTGAACAAATACAACAGTTAACTACTTGCATGTTAGTTCCAGTGGAGACCCAGTGGAGAGATAGGTGAAAGGGTGAGATGGACTATCTGTTTTGACTATAGTGATGCATTCAATGCATCTAACACACATTGGAGATGCCAATGAGGATTGCACAGTCAAGGCAAGGCCAATTCAAATTCATTCAGGGGTCTTCTTCAACAGGGATTGCGCACTGGAGGCAGGCTGTCAGGAGTCAAGAAATTGGTGCATATATATGCAAATTTCTGCATGACAGTGTGTAATGATTGTTGATTTTACTGAGAGCTTAATGTACTAAGCTTTGTATGAGATTGTTACATGTTCCATTGATATACATAATATATGATAGTTGGCGTTTTTAGCTTTAAGCTTTCTCGTTAAACAATTGTGTTTATGTGCGATTGATTTGCTTCATATGTGTTTTGCAATTGGTGATTTAATTTCTGCAAAGAATTAAGTGGAAGGATTATGTATTTAACATAAGATTAATTTGTTAAATCAAGGGAGTCCGGTAATATACATGCATCTTGTATAATTTCTACACTTCCATCCAACATTAGAGTTTATGAAATCACGATTAACATTTATTTTGTTCTCATCTTGAGTTTCCTCTACTATCTTTTCTCCATTAGGAAACATTTCTTGTATCGACTTTTTCAAACCTTCCATGTATGATTTTATATCATTCTTCATGATTTCCATGTTGTCTTTCATTTTTTCATCGATCTTAGCTTCCATGTCATCCATCTTAGCTTCCATGTCATCCATCTTTGCTTCCATGTCATTCTTCAAACCATCCATCTTACCTTCCACGTATTTCTTCAAAACATCCATATTAGCTTCCACTCCTTTCTTCAAAACTTCCATTTCATTTTTTTTGCTCTTTGTGAGAGCGAAATTTGGTGCACTTGCTCTTGTAATTTTGATATGTCATGTTGCAATTCTTCGTCTTCATGAGTCATAGTAGAGCTTTATGAAGGCTTAATGGGTGTTGAATTATTTTTAGGGGGCATTTTAGAACCCAATGCTGATATCTATTCTGAAATATTCCCTTGGAATCAATTCAAATTTATTTTTCAAACAAGACTTATGCATTTTGAAAAAAAATACACAACTTTTTCTTTCTTTTGAGGAGCTCTATGTTGAAACTAAATTATCTTTGTGATTTTGGATCTTCGATATCTAAAATTCGGTCTTGTAGTATCCCTCTGAACCTTATTTCGAATTACACAGGTCTGACCTGATTTGGATTCTTCAAGGAATTATGTCCAATCTCCCACAATGACCTAATTATGGACTGGTTCATTAGAGCGAACTTGTACGACATGCCACGTGTCACTGTTTCCTCCTTTGTCTCTAAAATTGATACACAGGAAACTAAATTCCGTGTACTTGTGGCCACTTTTTACATAATTCCAATCCAATTCTTAGAGAGAGAGAGTTATGATGATTTTCCCACGGTCACCTCTTTGAGATGAAATTCAGGAGCTTGAAAAAAAATCCTAACTTCCACAAATCATATCTCCGAAAATATTGTAAACCAAGATCTAAAATTTTTACAAGACTTTCCTCAGGATTTCGGCTTCGTGTGATGAAAATTTCAGCTTCTGAACCTTTGTATAAAAAACGTTATAGCGAAAATTCCACGATGTTCTGTTTGGAGTAGAGAAACCCTAGAATCTGAAGCTCTGATACCAAATGTTATGAAACCAGTGCCAAAAATAGAAGAAAAGAGAGATCGATGCCTTAGAAATAAGCCACTTTGAGGTGGAAACCTCCTTTACATTACATAAGTGAAAAATTCTTGGATGATACAAATGACAAAACCTCCTTCTATATATAGGAGTCCATGGGGTCACAATATAATCCTAGCCAACCTAACAATAATAATGTAAGGGCACAATAATAACAATATTTGGGTTACAGGGGTACAATAATAACAATAAGGGGGCTACACTAACAACAATAAGGGACTACACTAGTAATATAGGGACCTAACACTGCCTCAGGGTTTGTCTTTGTTTTTCTTTGGAGGAGTTATTTTACCTTCAGCTGCATATTATCTTGTTGTAGGAAGGTAATAAAGAAGTTTTCCTTTGAGAGGTTGTACCTCGACTTTGTTATCTCTGCATATTTCTCCCTTATGATCTTCAATTGTTTTGTCCTTTTCCTTCTTTTCCATATAAACCTCCATGGGCACTTGTTCTCCATGCTAATGCAATAGTGACTCATCCTCATGCATGAGTGGCTCACTATCATGACTAGGTGCCTGAACTACTGTTGGTCTTTTTTCAACTGTGGTATTAGGTGCCATTACTCCTTTGATGGTCGTAGGAGAAAAAACCATCCTCTTGCATTTCTCATAGGTTTGAGTGATCTCAACCCTAGGCGCCTTTTATATTTCTGCTTGGCTACTTGAAGAGCCAACCTATTTTTGTTGTGTTGGTTTTGATGATGTCCTATGGATGATGGATGGGCTAGTAGGAGGCGCTGGTGCAACTTTCTCCATGAAATTTTCCCAAGACATATTGATTGCTAAAAGATGATGCAAAACAATAAGCTTGACCAATCCATGATGGAATAAACCAGGGCGATGATCTTTACCTTTTCTATCATCTTGAGAAAACTTCTAAACAAATAATTGGGCAAATTGAGTGGTTGAGTAGCTGCAGTGAAGTGCATCAATAACTTGACATGATACTGGTAAAACCTTGGAAATCTCCATTCACATGTAAAATATTTCATGATTAACTTCATCAAAAGGGCATATTTATCAAGTAAATTCCTGAAAGGGAAGATATGTTGAGGATCATCTTTGCAATGAGGTTTCGGGAACATTATGTAGTTTTTAAGGTCCAATTCCATCCCTTTGAACCAGATTTCTCCATGGTTTGGGATACCTGTTGCTGAAGCAATGAAATTTTCTAATATGTTAAACTCAATGTCTGCTATGATGGCCTTGTCTTTTCTAAATCTAGTGGAAAAAAGGCTTGCCAATTGAGAATGAAAACCCACCTCATTGATCCTCTCACAAAACCTCAAACAGCCATTGTTTTCAAAACATCTCTTGGAAAAAGGAGAGGCATTGATTTCTTGAAAGGTGCATGGTTCAAACCTATAATGATAGCCTCCCTTGTGAATATTATTTTCTTCCTCCACGATTTTTTTCAACAAGATGAAACCCTAGCTGGATGAGATGGGCAGGGAAGGTGTAGAATTAAGAAAACAAGGGATGGTGGTAGGGTGGCGTTAGGAGAAAAAATGAGGGAGAAATAAGCTAAGGAAAAATCCCCAAAAAATTGAGTAGGTAGGTTGATGAGTTGGTAATAGGATGGAAGTGAAATTTCTGGAAATGAGTATAAGGAAGGTCGCCAAGAGACCAAAACACAGGAATTTGTTTTGCCAAAATGTAGTGAAAATTAGGGTTTTGATGATATTGGTGGAAAATTTGTGAGTGATAGATAGTGTATAGTAGGATGTATGGAAGTTGTATGAAGGTTGTATATCTTTATAGTATGGTTTTATCATTTGAAACAAGTAAATGATGAAAAACACCAAAAACATAGTGGAGATGACCTAATGGAAGAAAGAATTCATTTGTTGATGAAATTTGACTTGAGAGAAGTAGGAATGGTGTCCACTTACTATTTAGGAGATGAGTGAACCCTTGTGAAATTTTTTTGAAGCTTGGATGACTGATTTGGAGCTCAAATACAAAAAACGTAGCGCATGCCAGAAACATAGTGCAACACCTTTGCAACACCTCTAGAAGCGTAGCGCAACACCTTAAAAGTGTAGCACAAGTAGTGTTGACACATATTTGCTTATTTTTCTTCAACTCTTGGTAGTTGTGAAGTATGATGTTGAGAAGGGAGGAGATATATCGAAAATTAAATGATAAAATGAGTTGAAGAAGCCTCTTTTTCTTTTATAACAATGAACAAATTGCTTCTTTGTCTTCTAGTGAAATCACGAGCTTTTTTTTTTAAGATAATTTCATTTTGAAAAACCTTAATGAAGAAACACACTTTATTTGATGAAAGACAAATTGCCTTCACTTATTTTCCTATCTTTTCTAACTCCCTAGGAAAATGCCTTGTATGGTGAAAATGAAGTTTTATTCGCCTTCTTTCATGACATAATTGACTCTTATGGTGGCGAAACAAATGAGACCTAGATGAAGGTGTGCTGAATGACTTCAAACCCTAAATGATAAATGGATGATATGACCTCTAAGGTGATAATGACCATGAATGGAGTGTAAGGAGTAGCGTTTCAGACCTAGACATATTTAGTGAAAAAAAAATTATTTGAAAACTGACTGGAAACATGAAATTTTGAGCTAGGACCACTACTAAGAAAATCTAAAAGAGTACATCTGATCACTGAAAATTTGGAAACTAATAAAAACCACTCAAGGATCCTTAATCTTTGGATCTGGAATAGAGGGAAAATGTACAAGAGAAACACAACCATCTAAAATAGTAGTATTTCTTGAAGTTTGGCTTGGATAAGGCATAATTTCGACCTTGATTTCATCATAATTTTTTTAATGTGGCCATTCATCTTGCTGTAGGTGACATTTATTCTCGTACTGGTTGTAGGTTACAACACCTACCAACCCCTGACCTTCCATACCTCCTAAATTAATATTTACATTAAGGTTTAATTTTGAAGTTTAATGTATTAAATGCCATATTAATACATAATCTATGGGCCCCTCCTTATAACCTCCTTTTCATTTAAATACATAATATAATGAACCTATATAATTATATATATACTTTAGTTTTGTTTTATCCCATGCATGAGGTATAATATTTTTGAACATTTAAATCAATGGGTGAAATAATTCCACGAATTAAATCAAGGCTTGCTCAACGTCAACTTCCTAGAGCCATATCTTGAGTTCTACAGTTCCAAATTCAGCACAGGATAGCTCATTGGGAAAGAGAAAATAAAGGAGAAAAATATGGAAACATTTATTTCAAAAAATATGTGATCTAAACATCCCAAAAATTTAGTATGAAAAGGGATACATGATTTGATCATATTGAGTTTTTGTAAGTTATCTTTCGAAATGAAAATGGATGCCAAAAATTTTTGTTACTTTTATCTCATCAATATGTTATCTATTTATTAGAATTGTAACAACAAAGAACAATTTGGCTCATATTTTGGAATTTTTTGCTAATTTATAGGGATCAAGTTTTATTTGAATGGTTGTTTCGATTGTCTTAGATTGGGGTTTTGTTTTTAGTTTTAATATATTTTTAATCATAGTTTTGCGAATATTTGTTTTTGCAAAGTTTGTGGAATGTTGTTACAACTTGGAGCTTTAGGATATATGGATTGAAATTGCACATGGGAAAAAGAGTTTATCCAAATCCCAAGAAATCAAAAAACAAATCTTCTTGAAGATTTCATGAAAGAGACTTATATTTTTAAATTGAACTGTGTGATTATAAAAGAGTGTGTAGAAGAGAAAAGGGTCAGAAATTGTTGCACTTTAAGACTTTTATTTTGTAATTAGTATTTTACAATCATTTTTTAAAGACCAATCAAGCAATGATGTTTATTGAATGATGTAATCTGAGTAATGTATGATCTTTTAATTATTTAAAAGACAATGATGGTATTTTCCTCTAATGTTTTTATTTTTATATTGATACTTGTTGAATTTTGGAATGTACTTCTATCCTTTCTTTTGAAACAATAAAATATAAGAATTGTTGAGTTATTTAATAAATCAAGATTTATCCTTTGTTTAATTTGAGTAAATCGACATTCATTTCTAATATTCAAAAAGATAGTTTGACAGTCTCGCTCTTTTTATTGACATAGGTTTATTTCGCTTCATTTAAATTTAATCGATTGCATGCAAATAAAAACTTAAAAAAAAAAAAAACAAACAAACTCCAACTTTCCATAATCTCCTTAAACATATACTAAAAATCAATCAAGTGGCAGACTGGGCCCACATTTCAGTCTAAGATAGTCACCATTACAAACAATTTGTAATACTATTCAGGTATTTCACTTGGGGGATTCCTTGTTTCCTTTGCTATTAAAATTGTAAAATTCCCACTTGCACACTCATACACAACAATTTGTACATTTGTTTATAATTATTTTTATGTATTAAATTATGTCATATATTTTTCCTAGATTAATTTAGTTTTTATCATTTACTTAGGTTAGATTAGCATAGGAAATTGGGTCTTTTTTCCAGAAAGTATATAGCCACACCAACCAAATATGGGCCTAATTGGGACCTTGAATGGGCCAATACTCACTCATTGCGAGTGGAATTATTCCACCTGTCAACACGTTGGCTCCTTGGTTTAGTGTCATATTAATTACCATCAAATTTTACAATATAAATTCCCATGGTAATTCGATTGGTCATACTAACTTGGTCATCAATTGATATATATAAATATTTGCATCTAGCATCAAAGGCATGAACCATGGGATCACTTAAATGCTCAGCTTGTGATCTAAAAACCATGGTTTGATCAATGTAGTTTTTTTTCTCAACTATTCTAGTATAGGTGTATGGCACAAGTCTGAGTCTAATTTGGTGTGATCAAGCGGCAACCTAGTCTGAGGTGGTGACCCAGTCCATAGAGTGTATGAATATGGGTCGATAGTGATGATCCTATCAAGTGTTTTGGTGGTAGTTTATTCTGGAGATCCATTTTCAAAGGATCAAACTCGCGTTATGGTGATAGGGGATCTGTTTCAAGAGGTATTTACCATTTGTCTATGTTAATGCATCTGGTGATAATATAAGTGGTTTGGCTTCAAGGTCATAGTGAGCTTGTTTTTCCATTTTAATCTGGTATATATACATCTCCACATCATAGGCTAATCTCCTGAAGATTTTATGAAGACTTTGGATCCCTTTCTTGAATACTAAGCATAGAATACCTCACTGGTAATTTCTAGTGTGCCAATGATTGTTAGATAAGGATGATGTTGTCAACCTTGGGCAAGTTCAATGTGACCAGGTTGATGTTTATGAAAGAGACTTATATTTTAAATTGAACTGTGTGATTATAAATAAGGAGTGTGTAGAAGAGAAAAGGGTCAGAAATTGTTGCACTTTAAGACTCTGATTTTGTAATTAGTATTTTACAATCAATTTTTGAAGACTAATCACGCATTGATGTTTATTGAATGATGTGATCTGATTAATGTATGATCTTTTAATTATTTAAAATACATTGATGGTATTTTCCTCTAAAGCTTTTATTTTTATATCGATACTTGTTGAATTTTGGAATGTACTTCTATCCTTTCTTTTGAAATGATAAAATATAAGCATTGTTTTAATTTGATTAAATCGACATTCATTTATGATAGTTTGACAATATCGCTCTTGTTATTGACATAGGTTTATTTCATTTCATTTAAATTTAATCGATTGCATGCAAATAAAAACTTAAAAATAAAAAAACAAACCCCAAATTTTCATAAGCTCTTTAAACATATCCTAAAAATCAATCAAGTGGAAGCTTGGGCCCACATTTCAGTCTAAGATAGTCACCATTTAAGACAATTTTTAATACTATTCAGGTACTTCTCTTGGAGGATTTCTTGCTTCCTTTGCTATTAAAATTGTAAAATTCCCGTTGGCACACTCATACACAACAATTTGTATATTTGTTTATAATTATTTGTATGTATTAGATTATGTCATATATTTTCCCTAGATTAATTTAGTTTTTATCATTTACTTAGGTTAGATTAGCATACGAAATTGGGTCTTTTTTCTGGAGAGTATATAGTCACGACAACCAAATAGGGGCCTAATTGGGATCTTGATTGGGCCAATACTCACTTGTTGCGAGAGGAATTATTCCACCTATCAACACATCGGCTCATTGGTTTAGTGTCATATTAATTACCATCAAAGTTTACCATATAAATTCCCATGGTAATTCGATTGGTTAGATTAACTTGTTCATCAATTGATATATATATATAAATATTTGCATCTAGCATCAAAGGCATGAACTATTGGAGCAATTAAATTCTCAACTTGTGATCTAAAAACCATGGTTCAATCAATGTAGTTTTTTTTCTCAATTGTTCTAGTACATGTGTATGGCACAGTTCTAAGTCTAATTTGGTGTGATCAAGTGGCAACCTAGTCTGAGGCGGTGACCCAGTCCATAGAGTGTATGGATACGGTTCGATAGTGATGATCCTATCAAGTGTGTTGGTGGTAGTTGATTCTGGAGATCCATTTTCAAAGGATTGAACTCTTGTTATGGCAATAGGGGATAAATTTCAAGAGGTATTTCCCCTTTTTCTATGCTAATGTGTCTGGTGATAGTAGAAGTGGTTCAGCTTTAGGGTCGTGGTGAGCTTGTTTTTACACTTTAATCTTATATATATACATCTCCACATCACAGGATAATCTCCTGAAGATTTTATGAAGACTTTCGATCCCTTTCTTAAATACTAAGCATAGAATACCTCACTAGTAATTTCTAATGTGCCAAAGATTGTTAGATAAGGATGATGTTGTCAACCTGGGGTGAGTTCAATGTGACTAGGTTGATGTGTTAGGCAGAAGCCATTAGTTGCAGGGATAAATTTCTTTTTGGATAAATCCTATAAAGTTGTAAAATTTGTTATATAGCATGTAATCAGATAGTGTAGGAAAGCTTCCATTGTTTCATATATTTTCTGATATTATACTAAGTTTCCCCATGTGTTGTGCTATAGTATGATTAGTACTGCATTAATTATGAAATGCCATGATCGTGTAAGTTTTATGTAGGACCATTTTTTGTGGCAGAGTTTTCACATTTTAACAATGAACATTCATCAATAATGATCATAACATTGCAAAACTAATTCTTCTTGTTGCTTTGTTCAATAATGAATTCATGGGTATTATAGTGTGTGCTTGGGGTTTGTCTAAGTTATTGTTTGTTGAGGCATAATAAGGTTAATTGTTGTTATTACAAGGCTACTTGGCTAACTATGAGATAAGTTCCTTTGACAACATTTGTGAACTTGTATGTTGTTTGAAGTTGTTTTTATCATGGAAAAATAAGTGATTTGATGTACTTACTTCCATATTGTAGATGATATTGTAATTGGGTAAGATAGATGTTGCAAGGGTTTTTTGATGACATAGTAAGACTATGAAATTGTTGAAATCTTGAAGTATATATATATTGCAAAAATGGATCTAGTATGAAAATGGAATGAAAAGAGCTTCACATTGGTTTGGAGGTTGGTACCTTCGGCTAGTTGGTTCCAAAAAAATAATCTAAGGAAGTGGGTGTTTCTTGTTGGTGCATGTCAACAAAACATTGCAAGGGAGCAGGTGATTCATGCTGGTGGGTTTCAAAAAAACTTTACAAGGGAGTGGGTGCTTCCTGCTAGTGAGTTTCAAGATAAATTTGTAAGGGAGTGGGTGCTTCCTACTGGTCGTTTCCATTAAACTTATGTAAATATTAAATAAGATAAGAAAAATAATGTTGGTTTTCCCACTTTATGGGTTTTCACCTTAAAAAAATATTTGTGTCTTATGTGTTTCTTATGTGATGTTCCTTATGGTTTCTGATCTATTTTTTTCATAGTATCGTTAATGATTTATTAAGGAAGTGTCAAAGTTTAATTGACAATCAAAGTAGCTTTATATTGATTCCCCACACCCCCCCCCCCCCCCCTCATTATAAAAAATATTTTTACACAATTCATATATACTATCAATAAAATTATAAATATAAGAATACACTAGATATATGTGGAAACACTTATGGGATAAAACCACACAAATTATTTATATGAATGTTCTTGCATGCACTAACCTATTTTTATAATAATTAACTCGCACCAACCAAAAGGAGAAACTATCTCTCTAAAATAATTTACTGGCACCAACCGAAAGGAGACTCCAAACCCCTAAAATGATTTATTGGAACCAACTAGAAGGAGATGCCAATCCCATGAAGTAATTTACTAGAACCAATGAGAGGTACCTATTAGAACCATTTTTCATAAATATTCAATTTAGATCAAAATGCTTTCAAATAACCTTTCTTATACAAATTTATTGGTTTTTCATCCAATTTGTTCATCCTAAATATCTCTTATACTTTGCATATCACTCCTTGATCTATATATTTCAGTTATGTTTTTTCCATAGTCTTTATATTTTTTTCCTCTTCTAGACATGCCACTCCTATATCTGTAGCATTCAATTCTTCATACAATAGCATTATTTATGTTCAAACTTCATCCTTGAACTCTTCCTCGATCACATGTCTTCCACAAACTTCATTGTCAAAGTTCTTCCAATTTGGGTCACACAGATCTTTTTTCACCTTCTTTGCACTTTCTCATTCTTCATACAATGAAACCGTGAAACCTAGGGCCTCAAAGTACTAAAAGGAGTCTCTAGCTTGAACACAGATAATGTGCTAAGGTCGATGGGTCAAGACTCATTAGTAAGAGGGCCTTAATGCATCACACATAAAATAACATGAGCATATAAAAATTTGAAGGATTTTAAGAGGATAAACAACATGATGCAATGATTATTGAGGACTTTTCTAGCCACTACCCTAGTTTCCAAGAAAATTCCTTGTCTAACTACACCAATCTCTTAGTTTTAATAGTTAGATTTATTTTTTTATTTACTATTTTATTTATTTATTATTCTATGTTATCTTACTTAACTTGAAAAATGAAGCTTTTTTTCAAGTATATGCATATTTCCAATGAAGCCATGTGTGCAACAGGATTATGAATGTACTCATATTAAAATTTGGAATATATGATTTTATGAATACCAAAATATGAGGAATCAGTTTCTTTGACTGACCTAGTTCCAGGAGATTTTGGATGATGGAGGAAATTTTTGGGTTGAAAATCGTTTGGAACCAAGCATTAATGTGATTTGTATATCCTTAGCTCTCTAGTTCACTATTAATTGTTGGAATTTCCTCCTTTATCATGTCAGGAAGATATTTTGAGGCTTTTTTATTACTCTCATGAATACATAACATATATGATATTAGGCACGAAATAAATTCTTTGGTCTCAGTTTCCAGTATCTTCTCTCCATTAATGGTGTCTTAGGTCTCTTCTATAGATTGGCAAGAATGATCAAGGAAAATTCTTGGGTTTGTTCCTTGATGTTTCTCATGACCTTCTAGCTTTTCTTCTTGATTACTTTTCTCTTCTCTCCCTCCTTGATATATACATATGTTTCTTATTGCAACTAAGGTTAGCTCCACCTCAGATGCAGATAGATCCATGATTGCAATAAGGAGTTTCTCCATCTGAGATGTGGTTAGGTCTTTGATTGTTGTAAATATTTGAGATGTTCCTTAAAGTAAAAATTATTCCTTTACTTAAGAATCTCTTGTGCTAGCTAGAAAGTCCTTCCATCACATGGATTAGCGCATGTGGGGATATTTCAGTCCCGAAACAAAAATATTAAAGAAATAAATGAAATCTAGGACAAAAAAAAATAAAAAATCAAAGAAAATACTCATAAATCTTAAAAATATTCATGTACCTTAATGTCATCGTGCTACTGAGACCCTACTATCAACAAGCTATTTTTTCATCATGAGTTAGTCACTTCTTTTGATAAATATATACACACTTGCATGAAGGAAGAACATTGTAAAAAACAAAAAATGCTTCATATTAACACCACTATATTGGATGCGTAGGTTCTTACCTCTCGTCTTACCATTTTATCCTCCCCCACATTGTGTAATTTAGATCACTTATAAATAAAATACTTTTTAAAGCAACCCTACCTAGGCTCTAACCCTTTAGCACCTACCCAATAATGGCACAAAATCCGAGCAATTTATATCATATAACTTCCATTACATTTAAATGTCAACTTGGAGATGGTAAGATTGCGAGATGCATGCATAATATGTGCAGGATTAGGTGAGATATAAGCTAAGGATACTAAAAGTGAAGGCAAATATATTAAAACCACAATGCATAAATCAATAACAGAGGAACTTGTTTTATATAGGTTCAAGTCCTATGTTTTTCAACTACTGCAAGATCTCTAGGTTAACGTTCTCACAAGCACTTTGGTACACACAACACATGGCCATTAACATACTTGCATAAATAAAAGAGTATAAATAAATAAACGAACAAATAATTGAAAAGTAATGCAGCTTGCATAAAATAAACTAACATATGAAATAGAATAAGAAAATTATAAACTATATATACACTAGAAAATTTGGCCCAATTTCCGACGGCCACTTCATCGCTATTCCGACACATAGTTGTCGCAAGAGCGACAGTTCGAGGATGGGAAAAACGTGGTTTTCCATTACGTTGCAATTCCGACGCACTGACAAAGTGTCGCACTACCGACACTTTTTCTGTCGCTTCCAAACAAGCGTCGCTCTTCCGACGTTTACCAAACCGTCGCGCTTCTGACGTTTGTAAACTGTCGCAATTCTGACGAAATGTGGTCCGAAATTTTGAACGTCACTCTTCCAACGTTTGTAAACTGTCGCAATTCCGACAAAATGTGGTCCAACGTTTTGAGCTTCGCTCTTCCGACCTTTGTAAACTGTTGCAATTCCGACGAAATGTGGTCTGACGTTTTGAACGTCGCTCTTCCGACGTTTTTATATTTTCGCTCTTCCGACGTTTTTATGTTGTCACAAGACCGATGCCCCAGAAGCGTCGCAATACCGACGCATTCCAAAAGCGTCGCAATACTGACCCTAGGAAGACCGACGAAAATCGTTCAAGATGTCGGAAGACCGACACTTACAAAGCGTCGGTATACCGACGCTTTAAGAAAAAAAAATGAAACTTTAAAACAGGACAATAAATCTCCAATATTTGTTATGAATTGTGGGCGTTCCAATGACCGTGAAATATTAATATAATAAACCACCCCGCAGCACTTCGACTATAAACAATCATATAAACATGGCTCTGTATTTCAAAAAACAGGTTTAAAATAGAAACAGGGCAACATTTTTTTTTCCAATTGTTATGAACATAATTTGACCGTGAAATATTAATATAATAAACCACCCCGCAGCGCTTCGACTATAAACAAACATTTTTTTTCACAAGAGAAAAAATGTTGTTTTTAATATATTATATGAAGTAAAACAGTCCATGAAGTCATTACATTTTCACATTTGAAGATTGGAACCCAAATATCCATCCAGAAAAGTGGAAGTCCCACCCCAAAAAATGATAGAAAAATACCCCATGTCACATACAGGGACATGATATAAAACCCAGTAACGGTCCACATGGAGATTATCGATAATCTGAGAAAGCATCCAAATATGCCCGAGGCATCTATAAGAAAGTGAAATAGCAGTATGTAGAATAGTAAAGCAACAGATAGAGTACCGGCGTCCATTGTTCCAAATACAAATTAAAGTACCCAAAATCCTTGAACAGAGAAAAACGCTAATCATGTGAGGAGTGTGATATGTCCAAATATAAAAAGACCATCAGACCATATCAATAAACCAGCAACATAGACCAGCATCGCTAGTTTTGAAGGCAGAGTGATAACCTATCAACACATAAAATAGTATCATAAAGCGGATACAGGAAATGTGCAGAGACATGTACTGTTGATATACGCTTCACACAAAAAGCATCCATGATAGAGAAAAAATATGTATAAACCTAGGGTCGATTGTATGTTCTGGCCTGCTTGTTCCCGGAAATAAAAACCATTTGCAGAAACCCAGGCTCGCTTGTAAGATCAGGCTCGCTTGATTCCAAAATTGGTAACCATATGTTGCATCCGATATGTAAGGTTCAGGCTCGCTTGTTTCCATTAGTAGCCCGCTACAGAATCCACCCTGTTCATAGAAAAAAGGTTCTTGTAGATATACAGAGAAAGAGTATAATACGTAGACCATATAAACATGGCTATGTATTTCAAAAAACAGGTTTAAAATAGAAACAGGGCAACATTTTTTTTTTCCAATTGTTATGAACATAAGTCGATCGTGAAATATTAATATAATAAACCACCCCGCAGCGCTTCGACTATAAATAATCATATAAACATGGCTCTGTATTTCAAAAAACAGGTTTAAAATAGAAACAGGGCAACATTTTTCTTTTCCAATTGTTATGAACATAATTCGACCGTGAAATATTAATATAATAAATCACCCCGCAGTGCTTCAACTATAAACAATCATATAAACATGGCTCAGTATTTCAAAAAACAGGTTTAAAATAGAAACAGGGCAATGTTTTTTTTTTCTAAGTAAAGTTAATCTATTAACAGTGGGAATAAAATTACAGCATGACCGAAGTCAAAAACATTGCCCAGACTTATGGAAAATTTGTCATCAAAAAATCAAAAAAGAAGACTGCCCTCATACGGGGAAACCAGTCTTGAACATTTACAGAATTCAAAAATATTACAGAGGTCCAGCACAACAATATAATCTAAAACAGGCCCAATTAAGTGGACCGCAAAGCAAGAAAACCAAATTAACCAAAATACTCCTCCAGTGGTTCCTCAACGATTCGGCACCATCCTTCGGAAGGTCCAGGATTTCCAGGTGCTATCTCCACATTCATGCCACCGCTCCCCTCCTGAAGGCCCGAATGTTGGCCGGCTTTTTCTGAGCTTAGACCCACCGGACAGGTGCATTCTTCCTCCACTTGGGCCTCCTCAAGGAAAACCACGGTGATTGAAGCTATGATTCGTGGGTAGTTTAGAGAGAAATTAAATGAAAAAAGTGCAGTGCACATCGTGGGAGAAGGTGAAGCGGTGGGGAAATGAGGAGCAGGGGAGCCCATATGGTGGCCAGATCCTAGAACCCGACCCCGCCCACTCCTAGTGTTTAGATAGCGACCTGCATAATAATCACTAGACTGGGAAGACAACTTGGTTGAGGGGCTGGAGGGAGCACACAGGGGTTGACCTATAGTGCTCCCCCTGCAGCAACGCATCCTTTGACACAGGCGAGGGATGGGTGCAGTATCAACAGTGGGCACAAGACGAGACGAAGAAGCAGGATTCCAAGAAACCGAGGAAGACAGACACAGACCAGACCGAGAGAAATTCAGATTTGCACCAAGGTCTAAGCAGCAGTTCAACTGGCCACTTCTCCTTCTCATCACAGTGAGCAGGCAGTGTAACCCATCAACCGGAGAGCATCTGCAATTCAAAGGTTGCGGCTCGTCTGAAAAACCATAGCGAAACGCCATTTTATCGACCCGACTGCAATGGCATCGAAGAACGCGCGTCATTATTAATCTCTCATTGATGAGAGCCGAAGGCCGGATCATATTGGAGCATGCAGAATCGCTAATAGGAGTGGAGGTCCGATCTTGAACAGTGTTAAAACTTAATGCGATTTGATGTGAAAACCTTGGAACTTAATTAAACAGCGTTAAAACTTAATGCGATTGATATGAAATCGCCACATCCATGTCCCATCTCCTTAAATGCCATGGAATGCACCCGCATTCGGGAATAGGGAAACTTTTGATTGAGGACACGTGGCAGAAATTGATTGGAGCGGATCTTTGTTTGGGTTGCTCGTGCAGTGGAAATCTGGACCCGAAAAATATTAGGGCGAATTTGATAAGAAATTTGCGTCACAACTCTCCCTCCGTACGCCAGCCCAACTTCGGACCCGAAAAATATTAGGGCGGAATTCATTTGGTTTTCGCGTCACAAAATTGGCCGACGTTAGCAGGCTATTTTGGAACGTGAATTTGGTTTGAATTATGGTTTATCGCTGTTTGAAGTCCGGCGGGCTCGACTTAAGAACAATTTTGTTTGATCCCATTTTATAAAATTTGTGTTGGTTTTCTTTGATAATACACATATTTATAATAAATCATGGGAATACCACACTAAACATGTGGAAAAGTTATATAAATAATTATTGAGAACAATCATTTTTGTGTAAAAATATCCAAATGTGCTTTTGGGAAATAAGAATTTGAGTATTTGGTTCATATTGTTTTAAAGGAAGGAGTGAAGTTGGAGCCTCAAAAGATGCAAGCTATTACAAAATGACCTATTCCTAAGAAAATCAAGGTTCTTAGAAAATTTTTTAGACTTACATGATATTATTGATCATTTGTTAAGAATTATGCATGCATTTCAAGTCCACTCACATATCTCTTGAAGAAAATATCATTTATATGGAATGATGAGGCTACTTTGGTATTCTCTCTTTTAATGGATGCCATGTCTTCTACACCAACATCGGTTGCACCTACTTTTGGTAAAACATTCATAGTAGAGTGTGAGGCACTAGGACAAGGAATTTACGCAACATTAACACAATAAGGGATATCATTGGCTTTTAAAAGCAAGAAATTCAAAGAAAATATTTGGTGAAATCTACGTATGAAAAATAAATGGAAGCAATATTACATGCAATAAAAAATGGGGATAGTATATCATTGGGAGGTACTTTAAAGTCAAGATATACCATGATATCATAAAGTATTTTTTGAAGCTATGATTTTTATTAGAAGATTAACAAAAATGAGGAGAAAAAATGCAAAGTTTTAATTTTGAGATAATCTGCAAAAAGGGTAAGGAAAATTTAGTACATGATGCTCTTTCTAAAATAGAGGAGGCCTCAAATTTATATCCAATTACATTTTCTATTCCTAGGTGGCTAGAAGAAGCTTGCCATAATGGAAAAATGACAATAGTACTAAACAAAAACTAAAATTTATAAAGGATGGGATGAACTCTGTGGAGCATTGGGAGTGAAAGAGAGATATACTTTGGTGCAAATGTAGAATATTTTTATGCACACAAGCATATTTGAATAAAAAAATATTAAGGGAGTCCCATGTCTCTCTGATGGTAGGACGCAGGGTTCCTTAAAACATCTCAAAGGATCAAAAATATATTTTTGGAAGGAATGAAGAAAGATATTCAAAATTTTGTAAGAGAAGGTCAGGTTTGCATAATAAATAAAAGAGAGATAGTAAAATCTTTAGGGTTACATCAACCATTCCACATACATATTCAAAGACTAGAATATATATCAATAGACTTTATTACAGGGTTACTGAAATATAAAGGTAAGTATTACATTTTTGTGGTCATTTATATAGACAAATTTTGTAGATTTTTTTTGTAGAGCTCAAAGTACATAAACAACAAGCCAAGTGGCAGAAGTGTCCATGAAAGAAATTTACTTGTATTAAAGATCACTATTCTAGGAATAAGGAGTTATTTTCTCCAAAAATAACCCTAGCCAAACATTGACAATGCATCAAGGATATCTTTCTATGCTTCATAAGTACATATGTTCTACTTCTAAATCGTGTCTTGGAAGTGGTTGTTTTGCTGGAAATTATTCACCAGTTGGTTTCATACCAAAGTCTTTTTCACATTTTCAGCATCCAATACATGAAAAAGATAATGGTTTAAAACAACATAAATATTTGAAATTTCGCAAGAATTGTCTGGCACACTTTGAATATGAATTTTGAAGTCAAGTGCATGATGTTGTATAGGATCAAGTGTCATTTTGAATACCAAATGTTTCACAAGAAACTTCTCAACATGCTACCCTGCAGTAAGGATTAAATGACAATATTGCATCATTATTTCCGTAATAAAAGTGCACCTCGGCCATAAGACTAAACAACTACAAATGTTGTAGATCTAACAAGACCACACAATCAAATGTATTCCACAAGGCCAATACTGTATGAAAAATGAAAAGCAGTTTGCAACCAAAAATACCTTAGGCAACTAATTCAATGAGATAAACCAAACCATCAGCAAAAACGAAAACCAACCTACTCAAAAGGCAAGCATTTACCTCCTTTGACAAAATTTTGAGTTCTGAAACAAGGACCTTTATTTTCTTGTCAATGCCCCTAGTAATTTGAACGAGGTTTTCACATGCTGCAACAACCTAAACAAAAAGGTTTCATTTCAAATTATTTTCCACAAATTTAAGATACAACCATTGTCAATTTTGTATTTCCTAACAAGCTCATAAATTTTGACAAAAGAACCAAAATTTGTTAATACCTGATAACAATTTTTTCACTCAAAAACTATATTAGACTCAATAAACCCAACCCAAAACTAAAAAACCAAACACCATAAGACCCTAAAAAAATGAATAGATGATCTTAATCCAGTACTATCGACAAAAAGTTACCTTTACACCCTCACTTATTAAACCCTGTGCAAGAACAACAGATGTTGTGGTTCCATCCCCAGCTAAATCATTTGTCTTTGCTGCAGCTTGCCTTACCAACTTGGCCCCAATATTTTCAATTGGGTCCTCTAATTCAACCAATAAAAAGGCCAAAACCATAGCATTGAGATACATTTCATTACACTGTCAATAACAATAAAATTTGACTCGGCCATAACCCTTTCCTTTTATTGTTGTGAAAAGCTTTATGCATTACTCTAATGTGGCTAGTCCATAGGCCAAGTAGACCACTGGGTAACAAATATGTTTCCTTTTACCTTTGAGTTTTCAAATTATGCCTACCAAATCTAAGACATTTAAGAGGGGGAACTAATACAACGTTAAAAAGAAAACTAGAGCACACATCTACAAATTACCTCCTTAGCTACTGTCACACCATCATTAAATATTTTTGGAGAACCATGCTTGCTCTCCAAGACAACATTTTTCCCTTCGCCCCAAGGGTGACTCCAACAAGATCAACAAGTTTGTTCACACCGCCTGCAAGACAAATTGACAATGCTTTCAATAAGTGTGCAATTGAATGCCAAACCATATGCCAAAACAACCCTCCATGAAAAATTAAAATAACACATTAAAATCGAATATAAGTGGACAAGGAAAGATCCATCGCAGTGAAGTTTCACGTGCAGGTGACCTTCCTTTAAACATAATTTTTTCTCTGACCTTCAATTTTTTTGTCACTGAGCCATCCTTGTTGAAGTACAACTCCTTTTCCATAGCTCTTGTATTAACTACCTTCTCTCTGTCGCGTAATCTCAGAGTCCCTCTTATGCTTGAGCGATTAAAGGAAATGGGTGAAAAAACTGAAAGAGAAGACAATTGTCTGCCATAATTATCAAACATTGCACCCAAATTCTTCCCCTTTCCATTGTTACCCAATGAGGTAGATGTGGAAATTGTTGTCATACTGCCCAAAGTAGAGGCCATCTTCTCTTATGCTAAATATAGAATTACAAGATCTTCATATTAGTATGAACCTTAAAAAACATGACTCCCATTGCGAAAAACCACTTTTAAGTTGTAACAGGCAAACTAAACAACTATCGCAACTTTTGGCAACTTCTGGAGCATTAAGAGAGAAACAACCAAAGACAAATACAACCGCAATCCTCATTTTAATGAGACCAAAGCATATTTTTGCTTTAATATAATAGAAATAAATCACGACTATATTAAGGCCAACACAAAACAATCTTTAACCAATGTCTCTCACAGCCTTCAGGTTGCCATGCTAGAGGTTGCATATTTTTAATTTAAATTCTTGACCTCTCGTGCCCATCTATGAATGCATCCAATGGGATATCTACATCAAATGCTCCTTTATATCCCCAAAAACAAATTCCCTACTACAAGAGCACCAGTATTGATGGATCACACCACACCATCCCACCCACTAGAAACGGTGAAAAAGGAAACCCGAGAAAACTTCTGAAATATCTCAAGATGACGATATGGGTGGTTCTTATGAATCAACCAACCATTCAGAGCATGTTCATCAATCCAAACCATGAGTATTATGTGACGATATTCAAGCAGGCACTGAATCAGATTTCTAAAGCTATGTTAGAGAAACCCTAAACTCTCACTGAAAAAATAAAAATATACTCAACAACAAAGATGATCACACTCTGGGTAGCCCTGGAGGCTATTTGGGGGTGATGAGTCCAATAGGTCTCAATGAACTGTTGCCCTCGCCGGGGAATACTATTGCAGTGGAATTTGATACTATTTTGGATGTTGAATTCCACGATCCTATTCGAAACCAGTACCTTCAGCTCCAGTACCTGTTCACAAAAGAGGGTGCCATAGTCATTCATGCGTGCAGAGAGGGTGAATTGCAGGCATTGCAACAGGAGGTTTTGTTGTTGTTGCATTGGCCACTAGATTGTTTGTCTGGTTCTGTTACAAGCGCAGAGTATTGAAAAGGACAGAAAAATTTAGTTCAGATATTGTGAAATTTCCTCGGAAATTCACCTACAAAGAGCTCAGCAATGCTACGAAAGACTTTTTTTGAATGTGATTGATAATTGATAATTGCAAGCAAGGGTAATCCCCTTGTGAAACCCAAATTTCTGAGCATTTTCTAAAACCTGATGACAGAGTCATTGTAATGAACAAGCACCTAGGTCCATATTACATCCAAATCTACCAAGCACCAAGATCTATAAAAAAAATCCACAGTATCTGCGAACTAAGAAGAAGAGGCAGAAAATGTATTCTGCTTACCTGTTCGAATAGTGGTTGGGGTTTACGTCACGAAAAAAATTTGACAGAGCCCATGTAGCATTTCTTATCATTGAAATTCTGGTAGTATCATTCAACTGGGAAAGCACCTGCCTCAGAGCTCCATGACTGAGGGCAAGATCCCTAAATGTTGCAGAGTCTCCAGCAATATTTCCCAAAGCCCAAACAACCTTACACGAACACCAGTTGAACTCAAAGTTGGGTACTAGTTTTTTAAATCAAATTCCAAAATTACAAACATATAAAGATAGTTGGGAAGAATAATTTTATGCCTCTAAAATAAACGTGCTACCTGTTCTCGAACATTATCATTCCTAGAGGTAAGAAGTTCCAAAAATATAGGCAGTGCCCCATAATCAATCACAACCTTTGTATTCTCAGAGGTTCCTGAGACTATATTAGTCAAAGCCAAAGCTGCTTCAAACTGCATTATCAATCACAAGGTATCACCATCAAAGCTATAATTTTAATATAATAATTTATCTACCATTGAAACTATAATTTTAAAATAGATACAACTAGTGATATAGACACCTAGTGAGAGTAGAGATTAGGAAATTATAATAAGAATTATTACAAGATATCACTCACAGTGCAGTTGATTGTTCATTGTCTGCTGTAACTATAATTTTAAAGAAGACACACTTAGTGATATAGACACCACCAAGTGAGAGCAAAGGTTATGAAATTATAATGAGAATTATTTAAAGATATCATATTACTCATAGTACAGTTAATTTTTTACTGTTTGGTGTAATAATTGTTTATTATTTATAAACAAAATCAAACATATTATGAAGGACGGTGATGAAATTGACAACGGTCTCATAACAAACCATAACAGGCACATCCCCTGGCAAGATAGACTCTGAATAAGAAAGAAAGCAAAACAAAGTGATTACTTACAGGATCATAGGCTACCTAAAGAACAAGATCCAAAGCAGCATCTGTAACCCCTAAAGCAACACCTCTCTCTGCAAGACGAATCGCTACATCTTTCATATGTAGTCTAGCAAATTTTCTGAGCTCATCACGAGAAAGAGGATCAAATACAACTATCTCATCAAGTCTATTCAATAGCTCTGGCCTGAAATGTCTTCTAACCTACAAAAATATTCAAAGGCATGTCAAAGCACTGCAGCCAACTTCGTGATAAAATTATATGAAAAATATTCATACACAGAGTCCAGGAGAATGAAACGGCAGGTGTATTGGCAGCTGCCGAAATGCAGTAACTAAAACGGCAGGTGTATTGGAAGTTGCGGAAATGCAACTACTAAAACGGCAAGTCTGTCGACGGTTGCAGGTGTGTGGATTGTTGCTGGTATTTTCAGACCGATTCCATGGAAATATACCAGAAACCAGTGGTATGTCAAACTTAGAAGGTAACCCGAGAGACTGTGACCGTCAGGTTAAACAAGTAACAGGTGTCGTGCCTAGATAAGAAGTGTTGGCGAAAAAAAAATTGATCTCTTTCATAACAAAAGGCCTATCGACATAAATATCTAGGACATGTGGCACTCCATGATAAAGACACATGGTGTGTGGATTTGAGTTTTTCAGGTGGTCAAGTGGGCCGAAAATAGGTGAAATGTGGCACCACTCAGAGATTGACATGTGCCAATTGGTACAAGTGGTAGACAATTGGCATGCTCAAACAACAACGTGATGCAGGAATGACACGAGGGAGAAAATATTAGAAAAGCCCCAAATCTAGAGAACTAAAGCTCATCACCAACCTGAGATTGGAAACTTTACATGATGTAACCTATGAAATTGTAAATGGAGAAATCATAGTAACAATAAAGTAACCTATGTAACAATAAAGTCGAACTCATCCTGGGAGTGGTAATGGGAGAAATCATAGTGAACAACAGGAAACATGCAGAGTTGCTTACAATCAAATAGATGAAAAAACACATACAAAAAACCTAGATAATAATCATGAACAAACTTAATATTGAATTATGAACTGTAAAGGAACTTACAAAATGTGACATTACGAACCTGGTCAAGCGCACAAGAAAAAATATCCTGGACATGACCCTGGTTGACAAGTTGTATTGCTCATGATGCAAGAGGATTTGTACCTGCACTGCCAAGTCAATCAAAATCCATCATTATTCATACAATAAATACAAGTAATTGATGTAGTATTTTTTACTCTAAGATGCATTCTTATGATAATGTTAGAACATATGTTGAAAATGTCAAAACATACCTAAATAAGCTCCTCTTCGTTTCAAGAACAATTTATTGGAGTCGCATGAACTTGGAACAAGCCTCCCACGATCTTCTTCCTATTTCTAAAGCTCCTAATTACATCATCAATATCATCATGCTCTACTCCTGTTTCGTGCCTTTCGACCCGCACTGCTGACCTAATTGCGTAGTCACGATGTCTGGTCTCATCCAGTGATGGGGCATCGCCTACAAAAACAGATAATATTAAATTTTAATTGCCAGTTTTTAAATATCATTGAACTAGTTCGGTAATATTAATAAAAAAAATTTGCAATGAGATTATTTACCTGGTGCACCAGTTGTCGTCGTTGGGACTGTTGCCCTGTCTTCCTCTCTGGTGGTAAGATCCTCAAGGGAAACATTCTCTGTCATTTAAACAAAAAATGTTATAAGGACAACCATCAAGGTATAATTAGAAAAAATTATAAATGGAAATTAATTACCGTCACGGCCCTCACTGATAGTAGCATTGTTAGCCTGGTCCCCACTACAATGATCAGGTTGAACGTGAGGAGCATCTACATCGGGCTCTAAAACTGGGTTATTTGCCTCATTGGTAGTGCTGCTCCCCTGATTTAAACAAAGTTTTTAGACATTAAATTTATGGATGAAAACAAACATATTGAAAGGTTACTGTTTTACCTTATCAGGCATTTTGGATCTTGGGACCTGCCCCAAGCTTCTGCAACGTTCAACTATGGCTTGATATCCGAAATGGAAAGCGATATTTTTATCTTCCTCTGTAGTTTCTGTTCCGAAGTCATCACCCTACATTACATATGATTGTGTATTTTTAATCATATTTGATAGGATTAAAAAAATGTTGGAAGGCGATACAATTAATTATAAGATGTTTAGCTACTTAATTACAATTCTTGCGACTAATTTCAAGTAGCCGCCCTGGCCTATCTTGTGATGGCCCTTTTTTTCAATCCTAGCTTTGGTTTCCTTTGAGGTGTCAGGCAACCTAGCATCAAAATATTGATGTCAGATATGACGTAGCACACTTTTATTTTAGACATAGATAAAATTAAAGCTATTGAATTCAAGTTGTAATTTACCTTACGGGTCCAGTTGGCATTTTTCCTTCTTTCTTTGCCCTTTTCTCTTTTCCGTCATAGATGAGTGCTCTCCACTCACTCTCTGGAACTGTGAGAGGATGCTCGTATCTAGGTTTAAATTGCAATTGCGTCCTATAGGTGTCCCTGGTATATTTCAAATATTTTCCGGCTACCCGAGCCATCGTTTCTCTGTCAAATGTGCCGACCCTAAAAAGGGCTTCTAGATAATCTAGAAGTTCTTTTTTCAAGTTTGAATTCTAGGAATTCCACCTTGTGCATATGGTTGGGCCAAAAATTACCAACGCATGGCTCTCCAAAAACCTGCAGAACTCATTGTTTCCTACACAGAAAAAAAATTTAAAAAATAAAAATAAAAATAAAATAAAATAAAAATTATCATTAATTTAAAAATAAAAATCATGATAAATATGTTTTAGATAGAGTACATGAAATAGTTAAAATATTAAAATTTACCTGGGAGTTGTACATGCTTTATAGGGACACCTTCATCACTCACCAACAACATGCCATTAATGGTCCCTGTGGAGCTGACACGTGTAGCTCCAGGAAATGCAATAATGTAGTTGGCCTATCAGCCTCATCACTGCCAACACGTTCAGCGGTTGGCTGGGTGTCTTCTTGGGCAAGTTGTGTTTCTTGGATGGCACCTAAAGGAGTAGAAGGTGTACGAGAGGGTTGCACCTAAAGAAATTTGTGTTAGTTTAGTCAATGTAAAAATTAAAAATCAAACTATCACAATTCATCTCATGCAGAACAAAAAAAATATCCTTTTGAATTTTTATTATTACCTGATATGTTTCTAGCTGGGTCATAATTTGTTTTATCCTCTCTTCTGTTTCAGGTGTTTGAGGCGTGTCTATCAAAGTATTAAATTCTAACCTTGCATCTCGTGCCTTTTTTCACAACAAGAGCGCTGGAGATAGGGATGAAGAAAGCTCTTCCTCAAAGAGGGAATCATCAGGTGTACCATGGCTAGGTGTCTGCATATTTGAACAAAATTAATATTATTTCAATTATGTAAATAACTAAAATACCTGAAGATAGAGCAATGCTGGCACTTTACATGTTCTTCCGCTAGCCTCTTTCCACGATCATCCCATCTCGGGGTTGTTCCTGTACTGCCCTGATCAGTCTGCCACATTGCAATAAAATTATAAATGTAAAAACTTGAAAACAATATCTAACTTGAAAACAAAAAATGAAAACTGAAATAATTTCTAATAAGACATCGGAAGACAGAGTTAGAGTTTCAAATATGCCTTGCATTGAATTCAGTCCTGGAAACATGTCATTGCACATTAAGGCACCCAAACAAGAGACGAGTTGACAATGAAGACCTTGTTGAATATATTGTTGGAGCAACTTCTAGTAAACTTGTTGTGAAGACCTTGAGGACACTTTTGGAGCAACATTGTTGAAGCTGATGGTATAGCATTGTTGGAGACGATCTTGAAGGGCCTTGAAGTGAAGCTTTTGGAGCAACTATTGAAAAATCCTTAGAGCATTTAAGTAAGGCACTTTCTATATTCCATCACCTTTTTCCTTTCAATATCCTTTAAACGATTTTTTTGATATTTAATGTTTGAAATCACGTTATAATTCCTTGATTATATGTGTTTGGGGACTTTCCCTTTGAAATTACCCAAAAATACCCTGGAAATTTTATCTTCGGGATGCATTTCTGACCCTATTGTTCAATATTTTGATTGATAGTAGTAAACAGAGAGAGTTAGGGGGCACTTGACTTGGTTTGGTTGGGCCATTAGATTCCTAACATCTACTAGGGAGAACCCCCCTTGAGTTGGAGGAGAGCTAGCCCGAAGTAAAAAGAGGTTGGTGAGGTGACAATGGGGCTATTGAATTACACATGGTATCACACTTTATCTTTAGGACTTTATCGTGAGAAGTGTGAGATTTTTCTATATCAATTATCAAATTGTTTACAACACTATTGTTAAGAACTAATAAGAAGTGATGTTGAGGGGTTTTTGGGTATAAGAAACAATACCATTTAAAAACTAGGGTTCTCAGTCCTTGGCATTCCTTCACCTAGGCCTAGGGGCACACAAGAATAATTTCACACTAAACCATGCAAACTTAAAAGTAACTTAACAGATCCATAAAGTAATAATAATCATAATTCCTAATTTCCTGTTGTACGATATGATGCAAATTATTCAAACATGAAGCAATGAAGACATGCAATGTCTGAATTTCAAGATTGATGAACCAATACAAGAAGTTAGAAACTACAACTTTGATTCAATACTCTACGTCCTAACTCCAGGAAGGAATCTAGTTTGTAGTACAGAACATGCATCGTGTATTATCAATTCTTAATTGACAACAACTAAAGGTCATCTACCTCATCAATTCCTTCCCATTTTGTGTTTTATGTTATATTCCTTATAAAAGTGTCAAATTTCTCTCAAAGTAAGCAACCACTGAATAAAATAAAAAATAGTTGAGATATGATTGAGAAATGGTCATTTGTTTCTTGAAAGGATCTTCACAATTTCTTTGGTTGTTTTTCATCTCAAGAAACAAGAAATGACCTAAGAAACTATCGTGATGTAATATAAGAAACAACATGGTGCAATGGCCATTTTGAAAGCCAAATGATGTCCATTGAGGACATGGCCTTTATTTGGTTCTTGTTTCATAGGAGTTTCGGGTAGAAATGGAACTTTGTTGTACCATTTCCAGTAGTAAAAATGGAAAACCTTATTTTTCCATGGGAAATAATTTACCTTTCCTTTTTCAAGATAATCTAAATCATAAAAAATATGAACTATACTGCACACATTCTTGGATAATGTGAAAGTGGAAAAGGAATACCCTACACAAGTGATGCACACATGTACATTTGAACACTAAAAGATTTTTGTAGTTGAAATGCAATGCTTGTTTTCATTTAAATGTAGGGTTTTTAAAGCAGGGAAAAATAATGGCTGCCAAATTAATAAGCGTTTCTTTGGGAAAAATTTAAATCTTGTATTGGGTGATGAAGATAATAGAGGGTATTGAATCTTGATTCTTGACATTGTGTTTAACTTGAATAACTCAAATGATTATAAATATCAGTGGATGAGTTCTTTTTTTCAAGTATTTCACTCAAAAATCTTATGTCAAAGCATTATATGATGGCTAGCATTTTCTTGTTTCCCTTTCTTCAGTTCAATGTAAAAAGTATATTAATATATTGGAGCACGAATGATAACTACAATTGTTTGCTCTGCAGTATATCCAGCCCCAAGATTATGAAAAGTTTTCTCAAGTGGAGCTATTGGTTATTGATGAAGCAGCTGCAATTCCATTGCCTGTTGTAAAGGCTCTGCTCGAGCCATATTTAGTGTTTTTGTGCTCTACTGTAAATGGGTAATAATTATAAATGAGCCAACCACAATCACAGATTTTGTAACCATTCGGTTTCCATGGATAGTGATGATGATATTAACCATATATATTAGTGACCTATATCTATATGAGAATGATCTCAACATTGACCTTGATATGGTTGTATGGATGTGACCTTTGGTATGTCATCAGAAAATCCCCAAATCTGGAGAACTAAAGCTCATCACTTTCGATCTGGAGTACTACCCTTGTGATAAAGTTGATGACTTTAGATCTCCCATTCTCTACCACTTTGCACTTCACCTTCAATATAGATCAGACCAAGGGCAATTCGTTACTGGGTGTTGAGATGGATGAGTTTGTCGAACTAAAATCCATAGCTTAAACTTCATGAAACTGGTGGAGTCAAATTCATGCAAGCACAAACACATCTTACACATCCTCTTTGAAACTCATCCGAAAGAACATTGGAAGACATTTAGAGAGAACCCTATAGCCTAACACAATCCAATGGAATTGACCAAAAAAACCCAAATAGAGTCAACCCTACTATAGGAGGAAGGGCCTGTAGTAAGAACTTACCATTTTGCAAGAGTTGAGGGCGAATGATGTTCTGTAAGAGCTGAGGGAGAATGCTGAGGGCAGATGCTGTTCTGCAAGAGCTGAGGGAAAATGTTGTTAAGCAAGATCTGAGGGCAAATGCTGAGGGCGAATGCTGTTCTGCAAGAGCTAAGGGCGAATGCTGAGGGCGAATGATGTTCTGCAAGAGCTGAGGGCGAATGCTATTCTACAAGAGCTGAGGGCGAATGCTGAGGGAGAATGTTGTTCTGCAATAGCTGAGGGCGAACGCTGAGAGCGAATGCAGGGTGAATCTTGTTCTGCAAGAGCTGAGGGCGAATGCTGTTCTGCAAGAGCTGAGGGCGAATGTTGAGGGCGAATTCTATTCTGCAAGACTTGAGGGCGAACACTAAGGGCGAATACAGGGCAAATGTTGTTTTGCAAGAGCTAAGGGTGAATGCTATTCTGCAAGAGCTGAGGGTGAATGTTGTTCTGCAAGAGCTGAGGGCGAATGCTGAGGGCGAATGTTGTTCTGCAAGAGCTGAGGGCAAATGCTGAGGCGAATGTTGTTCTGCAAGAGCTGAGGGTGAATGCTGTTCTGCAAGAGCTGAGGGTGAATTCTGAGGGCGAATGTTGTTCTACAAGAGTTGAGGGCGAATGCTGTTCTGCAAGAGCTGAGGGTGAATGCGCACGTGATATTAAACGTTAATGTAGTTTTTAATAAAATCATTTTTATGTAGCGCGCATATAAGTGTCGTAGTTTTTAATAAAATCATTTTTTTGTAGCGCACATATAAGTGTCGTTATACCGACGGCGGCCAAAGCGTCGTTATTGCGATGGCTGCCTCCAAACTTCGCAATTGTGACACTTATACATTGTGTCGCACTTGTGACGTTTTGGAGGCAGCCATCGCAATAGCGACGCTTTGGAGCATAGTGTCGCAATTGCGACGTCTTCCTCCAAATGTCGCAATTGTGACACTTTGTCTAAGTGTCGGTATTGCAACACTTTTCTCTAAACGTCGGTATAGCGACGGTTTCGGGCAGGATTGAAAAAATTTGGGGAAATTTTCGACATTTGGTCAAAAGCGTCGGAACCAAGTGTCGAAATTTCCCCCAAATGTACTAGTGATAGGAAAAGAAACTATTTAATTGATCTATAAACTACCGTGGATATTCCACTAAACAGTTCGTCACAACTAATTTGATAAAACTATACTTAAATATATGAAATGTACACTACGAGGCTTTATTTCTCTCTAGATTTATAGATCTCTAAATTATTTTTCATTGCATATTCATGAAAATTATATTTATGGAAAAAATAGAGATCAGTAAAATAAACACTCATAAACCACAATTGACACAAACTATAACCTGGGAAACCATTTCCGTAGAAAACCCATTTGGAAGGTGAGGCATATCTGCTATATTTCTCTAAATATAAAATGGTTGTAAGTACAAAGAAGTAGGGCAAGTGGTCTGTGGGCTACTACAATTCACAAATCATCTTTGTGTACACTCTCCCTATCCACCTCAACTACTCTACTCATATATGGAAAAACATTCTCTCGAAATAATGGAACCCACTTTCCTCATAGTGGCCTAGTTATAACACATATTGATAGTCTATTAGTGGTTAGGTTTGACTTCTTCAACTCTTAACTAGAGTTAAAATATGGACTCTTGCAGATTATTCTCTATTATGATCATGTGGATAACCCATTTTCCATGAATAATTGGATCTAACGTGGCACTTCCAACTTCTGAGTGGCATAAATTTTGCATACAAATTCCGTTTGAGGAGATTCTCACATCGTTGGAAAGGTTTTTGTGTGTATAATAGGAAAAATAATTATGGTGCTAAAGTGGAAAAAATTGTATCCCCATTTGATGCCTAAAAAAATATCCCCAAACGTTTCAGACCCCAATTTTCACATTGGGTCCCATGGGTAAAAATGGTCTTATGAGTTGATTCCTACACTTTTTCCACTCTGAAGGAATCGAGATGAATGACAAAAAATATATTTATCCAATCCATATCACTAATGATGAAATTCATACTTAGATCATGGGGCATGTAACATCCCCTGGTTGATTCCCATGTTAAAAAAATATAAGACCAAGGTCATGGGACACATATTCCAAGTTGAATGGTGGGAAAACACATCATAGTGGGTGTCAATTTTGGTTTATTATGGCTAAGTAAATTGGAAAAATAATTGGAAAAGGCTTTGGAAAGGAAAAGTGGCATTAATTGACATTTTATTTGTGAAAGTAATAGAAAATATGAGAAAAGGAAGGTGAAAGATCACAGATTTCATGTGAGGAGGAAATTGAAGGAAAATAAGGGGAAATGAAGAAATTAGAGGTCTCAATGATAAAAAGGCTTCTGAGGATCAGTTATTGGCTTTTGTCTGGTTCTATATTTTTTTCATTTTTAGCTTGGAGCTCTCTTCCATTTTCTCTCTCATACTCTTGCACACTTGGAGTTTTCTTGGAGCACTCTTGGAGGATTTTGGGAATACTTTGGATTTGGAGCAAGAAGGAAAAGGAAAAGCAAGAAAATGCAAGGGAACAATAGGATCAACATCTACAACAGGTTTTCTTTGCAGGTACTGAGTTTCATGTATGATATCCTTTCTAGTTTTGGAAAATGAAAATCAAGAAAATGAAAGGGAACGGGATCAACAGCTACAACGGGTTTTCTTTGAAAGTACTAAGTTGCATGTATAATTACCTTTATAGTTTTTGCATGCATGGTATATGCATGTGGTTATTTGGTTATGATCTCTCATTGGCATGGAGTATTGTTTGGGAAGTGGGGCATAGAAATTAGGGAGGGGCGGCAGTGGTTTTGCCTAGCCTTGCCATTTCCTAGATAGCCATGGTGTTGTGGGTTTTCCCATTTTTTTCTTATTGATGCTCATTTTCCATATGTTTGTGGGTTGAGTTACTATTTCCTTGAGCCTTGGTTGGAAAAACGCTTTAGAGGTCCCGTAACAACTTGGGTTGAGTTACTAGACTTGGAAGCCTTGGTTGGAAAAACACTTTGGAGCTCGACCATAATTGTGGGTTGTGTTGCTAGTACTGGATCTAGGTTGGAACAACTGCTCTAGAGCCCTAGAAAACTTTGGTAGAGACCAATTTGGTGATGGTTAGTGATGTTCGACCATGAGGTGGAATCACTGGTTGAGGGTTGAGGCATTTTGGGCTATGGAAGCACTGGTTTGGTTTTTCTTGGTTTATTCCATGATATCCCACATTCATGCTTGGTATATGGTGTGGGGGTGATTGGCTAAAAGAGAGGTTTTATTCAACCCAATATATGGTCAGGTGTTACGTGGAAGTCCCTAACTTGGTTGGCTTTTTCATATGTTAATAGAGCTTTTTTCCTCTTGTATTTTGTGAGTAAATTTACTTGTTATTGTGTGGATTTAATGGTTATTCTATCATTGATATTTCTCTGGTTATAGGCATGGTTTATGAAAAACTTGAGTTATGGATTTGATCATGTTTTGGTTAGTAAATGAAACGTTAATGAATGCATGAACTAATAGATGATATTTTACCTATTATGAGAGGGAATCAAACCTTCTTGACGAATCTACAATAAGTATGAAGTCCCTATGTTCCGAAATATGTATTTATGACATGTAAATTACATGTTCATGATGTGTTTGATGGAATTCCTGTCATGGTTAGGCCTGGATAGGTTAAGTTATTATCTAATATTTGTATGGAATGATTTTTCCTTATGTCATTCATTATTCTGGAAAGTTTCATTAAGTTCTGGGAAGAGGTTGCAGGCATAGAAATGGGTGAAAATTATTGTAGTCGCTCCCTTGTAGGCATCATGCATGTGATAGGAGGGTTTTAGTCAAAATAAAGTAGTGTTGTGGCAGCATCTAGGAGATCATGGCATTGAAAAATCAAGCTAACTCAAGGTTTGGGCACATGGAAGGGTGGTTTAGCCCTTGGAGGTCCTGTAGCACCTGAGAGAAGTCATTAAGGTTTTTTTCTTGTCAATTCCACTTCCTTAAGGTGATCTAGGAGGTTGATTCGTATCATAGTAACTCTTCGTCACATGTTTACTCAAGCATGCCGATAACTTGGGTAAATGTGGGAGGAGGGTGTTACAGGGCCCTCCTAGACGAGTAGACATTGTCATAGACCTCCAACAATTAACCCACAATCTGCATCAACAAGAGATTGTATTATCATCAGCGAGATGTTCCAACAAATGAATACAAAGGGGGTGATCTTGTACAATGAAAATTTTTTCATGTATTCTCTCTCTTTGAATCTCCAATACAATATCACCATCTAGCTACCATCATCCCAAAAAAAAACCCTTGCCTTGTTCCCATACAATTGATACAAATAGGAAAATGGGGCGAATTGGAACCAATTCCCCTAAATCTGGAAAGTCAAAGTTATGGAAAAATTGCAAAATATTGTGTTTGTAAGTTTTTAGTATATCTTGGTTGATGTGGAATTGAATATTTGATTATATTTAATCCACCTAACATCAAATCAACTAAGAATAGGGTTAATTTGGTTAGTTTGTTGATTGATTACTTTTTTTGGGACACAGTTAGGGAATGGTCGCAACAAGAAATATCCCTTTGGAATAATTTTTATATCTTCCAATCCATGCACTTTTTGGAAAAACTACTCCTAATTCACCTAATTGGGGATGTTCTGGAAAAAACCATGTCTCATATTTTCTAGATTCTTCATTATTATTCCAAAAATCATGTATAAAGTTCATTACTCAATTCTACCTAGCCAAACTTGTCTAAACTATTAAACATGAGCTATAGACTTGTGGAGTTGACCTAGGCATGAATTAAACAACAAAAATCTATGCCATCATCCCTAGGAACAAAACTAATGTTGTGAAATCTCCTCTAGAGTTGTGTAGATATGAAAAACTTGGAGGTTGGTTACACGAACTGCACAGAAGCTATAGGAATAGAGCTAGAAAAACCATCATTAGTAAAATGAACAATAATCCTTTCTAATTCATCAAAAATAAAGGAAAATAATGATAATTAAATACATCAACATTCATAAGCTTGTTGTGGTATATTCACAAGGAAACATGGAAAGAAGGGAAATGACTTGATGATAGGATGTGGTGAAATGATCAAGAAAAGATGTTTTAAATAGTGAAAAGATGACAAATTAAAGAACCAACAAGTACCTTTGAGCGATTTTTCAATGAAATCCTTTAAATGTGTAATGATGACTTATTATTTCACTCAAGCTTCAAATAAATCATCTTTAATGTATTTTAAATCATAACTGACTTGATGTACTATCTCTTATTAGTATTCATTCTTTCTAACAAAATGAATCAACCACTTTTCAATTTTCTCTTTGGGAATATGATGTTCATAGATATTTCCCTATGTGATCCTCACTACATAGACACACTCTTGCATTTGTTCTCGGTTCAACAACATTACATCCATAATTTAACTGGGGAACCTCCAACACCTTTGCTGCCTTAATTAACTTAAATAATAAGTCACTCTATTTTGTCTTAATATTCTCGTGCTTGAAAATTAATTGTTGAAGTTTTTTAATTCTCTTTTCGAAAAGGCTTTAATTTCCTAATTCTTCCTTGGGATGGAAGATTTTTTTCTTTTCTCTGGGCTTCATTCATATCTAACACCTTCATAATAAATATATTTAAGTCCTCTTTGTAGAACAATTCATAATTTTCCAAATAATTTTGCAAGTATTCAATGAGAGAATTAATTATGTTAGATAGATTGACTAAAGTCATGGCTACTTCCCACAATTCCAAGATTGCATCTATTATTTCATTTATACTATTAGCCATGTACCATCAAATTTCAACTAGAAGACTTGATGTTGCCCTAATTTTTTAGCTATTTTTTGGGATTTCTTTTGAAACTTTAGTTGATCTAATAGAGGATATTGGTTCAACAAATGATGTCTATGAAAAAAAATTCATTTTGAATTCCTTTATTCTTTTCTTCAATATTATGTTTTTTACATCTTGCTCAAAAATTAAATAAGCCAAAGCATCTCCTTTTGTCTAATGAAATTCAAACAACTTGGAGGGATTTATCCCTTTGATATCCATTTATGAATTCACCTTATCAACAACATGATCATTTTAAAATCCTCGTTTTCAAATTGTATCTTATTTGAGCCTTTTTTTTCAACTACATGATATAATGTTACTAAAATTATTTCAAATTCAACAGGCTCTTATTGAGCCAATTCTTCAGCAATAGATTGAATTTTTAGTGCTTGATTTTCAACCCAATTTGGTATATCTAGTGTTCCATCAAGATCTCTATTTACATTACCTAAAATTTAACAACGTTAAGTGTTTCATGTGCATTCCCCTATATGATACTTTTTTTTTCCTTTTTGAAGTAAATATAGTGATATGAATCATATCCAAATTTAATTTGGGGTGATTCCCTTCACCACCATCTCCAGCACCATTTCTACCATTATTCCTCAGTTATTTTCCTTGACATTGACTCCTAGATGTAGAGGTACGTTTTTGGGACTATTGTGAAGTAGAGCCAACATGTGCAATAGAGGACCCATGTTGTCTATAGGGTCTATTAATATTGTGTAAAGCACTTATATCTTCATGAAAAAATAGATGGGTATTAATAAAAACTTGATTTTCCTCTCCACCTTCAAGTTAGCTTACTTGAAGGGTAGCACCATACACAATACAATTGAGATTGGCACGAAAAATAGTTTCAAGGTCGAAATCTGTAATATTCCAAATCTGAAACAGCTCATGAATCATGCAGTAAAAACGCATTTCCAGCAACAAATGAAATAAAATAGTAAAATGGACTCTTGGATCCCATATATTATTCAATATACAACTTAAATCCAAGAATAGAGCTGAAACAAGCAAACTAGGTGGGTTAAACAATTCTCCCACACCTAGGATTGCCAAAAAGTGCCCAAACCCCAAGACTGCAAAATACCAGAGTTGCTGCAATAGGGACTGCGCAGTCTAAGAGAGGGCTTACAATCAGAACTGAAGGAAAAAATTAGATCTACTCATATATTTATTAAAAATGTTGAGGAACAAATATCTAATCTCCTTATACAAAATACAAAAGAAACCGGCAAGGGTTTCTTGCCAAACACTCTGCATACAAAATGTGATATTCAGAAAATTACTAAATAATCACTGCAACACTGAAGCTCATGAGTGTACAAGGTTGGAAATATGTTTGATCTGATGTAGATCCTTCAAGGGATTCCTCCCATGAAAGGATGAACCTCTCAATCACAAGGAAACTCAGCAACAGAGCCACCAAACCATGCAATGAACACTGCCTCCAAAATAACACATTCCCTAGCAGAAAAAATGTTGGGAATGTATGGGAAATGTGTGGTCTGATACCACAGATCTGAAATAATCTCTGGAGCTGTCCAAAAAGTTCTCTCAAGTGAAGGAAATCTTCCTCCAATGAGAAACTAGCTCAGAAACCAGGATTCCAATCCCTTCCACTGTTGCACCCAGCAACACTACACAATCTCTGGAAAAGCTGTGCTGATGATGTAGGCTGAAGCTTGGCCTAAAAACTAATGTGTAATGATGAATAAAAACTCTCCCAATGAGGCTCCTCAAAGTAAATAGGTGGGATTCCCTCTTGGGAACACCCAGTGCTAAACATCACTGCAACCCTGCTAAGCAACAAAGCAGCAACAAGTCTTGGCAGACAAGAATAATAATATAAGACATGAAGAATAATGTTGCCATCCTATTCCTTATATAAAACATGATTTTTCTTGCCCTTGGCCCCACTCAATTAGGTCATCTCTATCCAAATATACATCTCCCTCCAAAATTGTGTTATTCTTCCTTGGATTCCTCCTCCTCTAAAACTGCATTGTTGACTTAGTCAAAGTAGCTTCATTTTATCCCTATTCACACATGGAGGTGTTTTATTAGGCTATAAATAGTATCCCCTTTCACATTTGGAGTATTTTATTCCTCCTTAGGAGACTTATGGGCTTTCTACACATTTATTTACCAGTTAGAGCTACTGCTAACTCTAATGTTCCATTTAACTGTGAGGCTAAAATTTTGGAACATTACAGTCCTCCCCTCCAAAATATTTGCTTGACCTCAAGAAAATGTATAAGGAGAGAAAAATTTCTCCCCTCCTTCTCATGTGGCCTCCCATCAATAGCCCCCATCACTGCATCAAGAGAATCTTCAAATAAACTGTAGTTTGATGTTTCCTCCCAAGTGTGAAAAACCAAATGGTCTACATCAATCAAAGGTGGAAAGTGTGAATGGAAACTTGCTTGCTATCTCATGGCCTCCACAAAGTAGGAGTGATGACCAACATGGTGAATGAGTGCTTCCCTCACCCATGCTATCATCCAAATGAAGTGAGTCACCCTCCAACATGGTAACTCATGAAAAATCTCCTCCACCTTGTGCTCCGGAAATGTAGGTTGGCTGAATAAATGAACATGATAGGCAAGAGGGCCTATCCCACACTGTCCTCCTCTCCACTTATGATAATTGTAGAGGGCATGCTGATCTTGGGCTACAACATGATTTCCCTCCAATGGCAAGAAGAATATTGAGCCTCCAAGGACTCTTCCTCCAAAGTCATGAGACATGCCAACCCAAACTATCCCATTCAAGATGAATGGCACATCATCACCATTTGGCCTCCAAATCAGAAAATTGCTGAAAGTTAGGTGCAATGGCACTAAAGGTTCTCCAAGTGGATATTACGCAGTCTTCCCAACTGCTGCTTGAGAATGTCAGGTGACAAGTGGTCTTAAAACAAGTTACAAGTTGTAGATGTGTGTTCTCCCAACATGGGGAAGTAAGCATCAATGTCTATCAGCTGTACATAGTTAAAATAACAATACACTTGCCCAAAGTCATGTATAGATGGGCTACTATCATTTAAACATTGGCCCTAAAGTGACCATGAAACCCAAAAATAATCTTGCTCTCATGTGGAGCAATGCACTGTTTACATATGGTGAGAAAGTACAAATACTCAATAGAGTAATCAATAAGCACATAAATGTATTTCTTACCATGTATGGTAAGTAAGCTGAAAGTGAGGTCCATGTATAAGTCCTCCCATGAGGATCCTCTCATAAAAATCTGCAAGAAGAAGGGATACATATACTCCTTGGAACACTCCATCAATAAGAACACACTCCCATGTGACTGCGCTGTAGGCCTTAGAGATAAGCCTCCATGACTCCTCTCTTTGACATTCCATATGCCAAAGCCATCCACCATCATGCTGCTATGTGAGAAGATCTTCTCCCTATATGGAAGTCTCTCATGATCCTTCAATTCTGAAGGGTAGCCTCCTTGCACCATGAATGTGCCTTCCTTATCTTTAGAAATCTCATGAAAAGTATGGGAGGAATTTTTCCCATACTCTCCCAAGTGCAACCATAGCAACAACAACTTTTGCTGCTACCTCATCTCTCCCTCATAAAAGCCATGAAGTAAGATCATGATGGTCAACTTGTATGATGCCCCATAAAAACAAGTCTTTTGTTGCTCTATCATATGGGTGCCATGCCATCCAATTGGTTTCTCTCTCCATACAAATATTTCCTTGAGCAAAAACATATCAACAATACATGAAAGCAAGGTACAATAAAAACAAGTTGCCAAATGACAACCGAAGAGTGAATCATAGTTCCACTCATGGAACCAGTGTAGTGCATCCTTTTCCTGCATCAAAATAAGAAATAACAAGTGCTTTACCAGCCACTTGTTTGTTGCCACAGTCATCTCATAAGATGAACACATGAAGTTACAATATGGTATCAATGGTGCACACCAAGAAACATGTGGCTTCCCCCACAAACCATCAAAAAGATAGCCAACATCAATGCTACAAGTAGCTGCAAGTACATCATCATACAATATGCAAGAAGGAACAAATCTTCTTGACACATCATGCTGCTCAAATAAGGGAAAGAAGTACAATACAAAATGTGATTTTATACCTCGTCCATCAGGTACTTGAGGTCTTGAGCTAAAATGGCTCAACTAGAAATTCTCCCTCACTCTTAATGAGTAGGAAGGTGGTTGTGACATCCTCTCTATCACCATCCGGGCTATGCATCTCTCCATATGCTGAAATATGTCATGTTGAATGCCCTCCCAAGTGAACTCCTCCATCAACTGGAAATATGCATCAAAGTGCATAGAAGAGAAGTCCTCATGTGCTGCATGTAGCATCTTCTCCTTGAGACTAGAAGATCTAGTCAAGAAGATTCTTCCATAGGAACATATGACCACATCATCCACCATGTATCTATCATCTCCATCCGGATCATCAAGAATCATGCATGCACCAAGATCCTTGGAGTACTCTACCAAGAGCTGAGACCTCCAATAAGGATCAATCCTCCTAAGAGACATCGTTGGTGATCTGGCATGTGAAGATCTCCTCATGATGTTTCCTGCTACTCTAACATCCCTCATGCCAAATTTCTCCCCCAAACTCTTCACCTCTCCAAAATCCAAGAGTGGTGAACCCAAAGACAAGATATCTCTCATCAACTGTCGATTTGGTGACCTCCTCGGTGGAATGCCTCCATGTAGTGAGACATCAATGTCAAGAGTAGACTGTACACATGATTGGGAAATCTTGCCCCTGCTCTTACTGCGCAAATCAGTCTGCCTCTTTCTTGCATTGGCTCTCTGAAATAGATAATGGTGTGTGCCTCTCACCAAGTGATGATGCTCTCCCTCCTCACCTCCTCCTTCCAACTGCAATGTTGCACAATCATGCTGCTCACTAATTGTGCTTGGACCTTTATGTATGAGATCCTGGGGAACTTCTTGTAAGGATACAAGAATCCCTCCTGTCGGAGCATGTGCTCCCCCTTCCTCTGCATGAGGCACTGTATGTGCTCTAGATGTGATAGCGTTGTTGCCCTCATCTTCCTCAATGTGTATGGGAAAAATCTCAACAGTTGGATCCTCCTGTGAAAAGGTGATCGCCACGCCCTCTTGTTCAAGAATATGAACTGGAGGTCTTGCTTCCGGCAATGTGTAATGCAAGATTTTAGCTCCTCCCATGGTTTTCTGAACTGGGGTTTCCTCCATCACATGCAAGGGTTTTGTTTTATCAAGTTTTCCTTGCTCATGTGTCTTAGGAATTTTTGCACCAAACTTCCCCATCAAAGTTTTTATGAATCTTGCATAAGTGAAAGTGTTGGCATTCTTTAAGGAATAAGATTCAAAAATACACCATGCATGAGCCTTACCTCTGAAATGCAGTGCTGCAACTCTGATGGCTTCATCTTTAGAAATGTGGTGCAGCTGCAAATAGGAGTCGAGCTCCTTCACCCAAGCTCTAACTGAACATGTAGGTGATTCAGAAAAAGTAGATAGAAGAAATCTATCTGCATCCTGCTGCTTTCTCTTCTCCACCTAGATCTTGCAAAACTCCTAGAAATCAGTATGATCTCTAAACCTCTCAGTTTGAGATTCATACTCCTGCAACAAATCACTAAGAGTTCTCCTCTTAGGCATTTTTCCTCCTCCTATCCATCTCAAGATAGATATGGGCGCTTGAATGCACTGTGCATCATGGTGTGTAGCTGCATTCTCACACTCACCATGTGAAAATCTAGATTCAGCTCTAGATTCAACCTCCTTTGGAGATACCATCTCCAATCTCATTTTCTTCAGCTCTCCTTGAAAGCTCTGCATAGATTTTGGAAGCTTTGTGAGCTTGTCCTCCTTTCTCCTTTCACATACTGAATATTTCTTGCTTCTGTCCATATCTCCTTCCTCTGATAGCTGGATCTCACAGACTGAGCCAGAGATCATGCTTTGATACCACTGTAATATTCCAAATCTGAAACAGCTCATGAATCATGCAGTAAAAATGCATTTCCAGCAAAAAATGCAATAAAACAGTAAAATGGACTCTTGGATCCCATATATTAGTCAATATACAACTTAAATCCAAGAATAGAGCTAAAACAAGCAAACTAGGTGGGTTAAATAGATCTCCCACACCTAGGATTGCCAAAAAGTGCCAAAACCCCAAGACTGCAAAATACCGAAGTTGCTGCAATAGGGACTGCGCAGTCTAAGAGAGGTTTTACACTCAGAACTGAAGGAAACAATTATATCTACTCATATATTTATTAAAAATTCTTAGGAACAAAGATCTAATCTCCTTATACAAAATACAAAAGAAACCGACAAGGGTTTCTTGTCAAACACTCTGCATACAAAATGTGATATTCAGAAAATTACTGAATAATCACTACAACACTGAAGCTCATGAGTGTACAAGGCTGGAAATATGTCTGATATGATGTATATCCCTCAAGGTCTTCCTCCCATGAAAGGATGAACCTCTTAATCACAAGGAAACTCAGCAACGGAGCCACCAAACCATGCAATGAACACTGCCTCCAAAATAACGCATTCCCTAGCAGAAACAACGTTGGGAATGTATGGGAAATGTGTGGTCTGATACCGTAGATATGAAATAAGCTCTGGAGCTCTCCAAACAGGTCTCTCAAGTGAAGGAAATCTTCCTCCAATGAGAAACTAGCTCAGAAACCGGGATTCCAATCCCTTCCACTGCTGCACCCAGCAACATTGCACAATCTCTGGAAAATCTATGCTGATGATGTAGACTGAAGCTTGGCCTAAAACCTGATGTGGAATGATGAATACAAACTCTCCCAATGAGTCTCCTCAAAGGAAAGAGGTGGGATTCCCACTCAGGAACACCTAGTGCTAAACAACACTGCAACCCTGCTAAGCAGCAAAGCAGCAACAAGTCTTGGCAGACAATAATAATAATCGAAGACATGAAGAATAATGATGCCATCCTCTTCCTTATATAAAACATGAGTTTTCTTGCCCTTGGCCCCACTCAATTAGGTCATCTCTATCCAAAGATACATCTCCCTCCAAAACTACGTTATTCTTCCTTGGATTCCTCCTCCTCTAAAACTGCGCTATTGACTTAGTCAAATCAGCTTCATTTTATCCCTGTTCACACATGGAGGTGTTTTATTAGGCTATAAAGAGTATCCCCTTTCACATTTGGAGTATTTTATTCCTCCTTAGGAGACTTATGGGCTTTCTACCCATTTATTTACCGGTTAGAGCTGCTGCTAACTCTAATGTTCCATTTAGCTGTGAGGCTATAATTTTGGAAAATTACAAAATCCTTGACTAATTATTCATTTTATTTGAAACTCTCTAGGAAAGTAACATATTAATAAATATTGGAAATACTCTTGACACCAAAATTTCAAATTTTGAAAGACATGGGTATAAATTGCTTCTTTCTTTTTCCATTAATTTTCCCAGTAATTGTATTTAGTTGACACAATTATGCTAAGAAGAACTTATAACATGCATATATTGGAAGCATTTATGGCTTTGGACCTTCAAATCCTAACAAGAATAAATATGAAAATTATTCTTGTATTTCAAAATTCCCCTTTATTTCCAAAAGGGATAGAGCTTCAGGGGAGCACCCACTAAATGAAGGACCAACAAGCATTCATCTACATTCTGAAAGAAATAAATTCTATGTTGGATAAAAGTGGAATTTGACTTTATGCTTCCATATCAAGGTTTACCATAACTACACTCGATCATAATCAAAGTTAGAAGGTTGTAGCCTTAGTAGGCCTTCAAAAAAATTGTGGTATAAAATAGCATACACAAGGTGAAAAAATATGTAAAACCTTTTGTTTGAATGAAATTTCCAAGTTGATATGAAATTTTGATAGAGATTGTATGAGCCTAGTAAAAAACAACTCCCTCATGCATTGAATAAATTAGAACATAAATAAAGTATTTAGGAACAAATTTGGTAGATCCTTGACCAATAATCCTCACAAATAGGCATGCACACTCCTTTTAAGGACTATCCACCTCAATTATGTTGGCATTAACCATCTCTTTGGTAGGTTTTTTCAAGAATTTCTTGAGAAGACTACTTTCCTCCATTGTAGCCCATGAGGAATGCATCTGCCTCTACTGTCCTAAAAGCTTAGATGGCTTCAAGAATTTGAAGCATCTTTTTTAATAAACTAGGAGCTAGGGGAATGGGGATTTGGTAGTTTCTATGAGTTGTATATGTCTTTTTTGTTATAAAATTTATTAGCACACCAAGAAACTAACTCTAAAAAAATCAAAGACTTTACAATGCCTGAATTCCATGTCTTGCTATTATTCTTCTCTACTATGTTAAGCACTAAATACCATTAGTGGGCCATGGACCACTGGAAGTTACATCCTATTAGTCAAGTGTGTTAAATGTGTATCCACAAAAGGCCTCTCTTGTTCTATTTAACATATACATTTAATACTTATTAGAAATGTTGAATAGATGAATGAGATAGGATGTGGCTAATTGGAAGCCTTAGATGTTAAGTATTTATTTACTTGTTTGTGTGAATGTATGCAAGGGAGGTGGTTCATAAATATAAATTATTGATTTGATTCAGAAAGATAGTCATATCTCAGTGAAAAGTGAGCCTCATTTAATATCAAAGGAATATTTGGTCATCTGAAGCATGAACTTGCCTTAATGATTTAATTTGTCTGGAAAAAGACATGGGAATAAAGAATATGGATGTGGGATGTGGGATGTGAATATAGGATATTTTCAAAGAGTTCCTCCCGCACCTGCATATGAGAAGAGATATTAAGTCTAGAAATGACTAAGGAATCATGTAGGAGACAATCATTGGGGAAGAATTTATGAAAGGGATACTTATGCCAAAGAGTAAGTGAGAAAAAGGCTTTATGCAAGCTACACTGATTTGAAAATGGCTAAGCACAAGAAATAAGTGTGTTTTGTACGTTATAGAAATGTAGGTGAAAATTGTAAAATGTGGAATGTGGGATGAATTGAAGAAAAAGAGAGTGTATAATCCACACACATAAAAAATGACTAAGTATAACAATTTTTTTGAGTTATGAGTAATGCGGGAAAGGAATGGATAGAAAGGTCATAAATAATTCACATATTTAAAATTGATTAAGTATCCCAAAAGGAAGAAAAATGGTAATATTATGGAGTAACACATGTTAGCCAGATATAAAATTTGTTATATAAAATGCTGGCTAAAACATTTTTGGAGTCTTCAAGAAACAAGTTTTATTGCTAAAAAGATGTTATCTCTTGAAGACTCTTGAAGGCCTCATGCCTCTGTCCAAATCTTCACTGCTGTTCCCATTTCAAAGCTCAGAAATTCTGTTGATTTCATGAGAAAAGACTGCTGCAAAATCACCATTTTTCCCCTTCCCTCACTTGAAAAACTTGAAAATTTTCGTAAAAAATACATACTTTTTGTATAAAGGCTTAAGCCCCTTAAGCTAAGCCTAAACCACTTCCCCTCCATATGCCCGCACCCTAGAACCAGGTGCAAGAGCCTTTCAGCACTTATCACATCGGAACGATATGCAGCGCACAAGTCTTTTTGCCTCACAAGTTTTCTGATGCGATTAGCCCTCTATTTCATAAACCCCGATCATATTTTTTCTCCATACAACCCGTGGGCCCACAGTCGGGCACTGTAACATTATAAATGTTCACTCCCGATTCTTTTTTTCCTTTGTAATTCTAGAAAACCCACTTATCCAAAGTTTGGTTTAAACGCGCCGGAGTTATGCTTTTTAATGAAAAATGGGTTGATTAAAAGACCTGCATCATTTTCTCCGATGCGATTGAAACCCTTTTACATAAACTCCGCCCTCCCCTGCTTTACTCATATGACTTATGCCCGGGACCAAAGGATAAAGATCCCGAGGAGCTTAATCGCATCAGAGAATTTTTTTGAATGGGTAGATCGAAAAGACAAGGCCCAACCTTCGATTGCGATGGTCCGATCGCATGATCACATCGGCCTTTCCCCGATCGCGCCAATCACATCGACATTTTCTATTGCACCCCTACTCTTTCCCCGCCGATTATAAAGCCCCGATTGCCGATCTCCCAATTTAATATCCGTCGTTGACCTCCGGGGTCCGATCTGATTTGACGGCCCACGACCATCCCAAACCCAAACTCCTTTCTGCCATATTTTCCACCTAAACAGAGGTTTTAAACCTTATTTCTTTGAATTTTCACCATACCCCCGTAATGTGACCATATACATTATAAATTCTCTCGATTATTCCCAACCATCGATCTCTGCGCGATCAATGGTTCTGACATATTTTCTCCCTCTGCTCTCCTTTCTGACCTCCTCTAATAAATCTACACCGTTGGATGATGCCATCCAACGGCCACGCTCCTCCCCACACCCTCCGAAGCAGTTTACCCCAAATAACGTAGGATTTCTTAATTAGTTTCGTGTTTTGCAGGTGATTAATGGTTTTGTCCATTATAATGAAGGAAAAGCCGAAGGCTGGGAATGACGATTCTCATGCTTTCAATTCATAAAAGAAAACCATTCGCAAGGTTCCAACTCCACCTCTCGTCAATGCTTCATGGGCATTGATGCCTCGTGAGCCCTGCGTGGCCCTGCACATCAACAAGACACAATATTATTTTATCAAATTAAAGAGTATCAGTGTCGAAGATGAAACACACCAGAAGAGAAGATTGAAGAAAAATTTGTGAGGATTACGGCTAAGATTGATTATCAAAAGCCTAATCCTCCAAATTAAAACACAGTTTAAAGAAAATCATAAAGTGTTTATCAGACAGAAAGGCCTCCACCACCACATCTGAGGCAAATTAAATCCTCTCAGCTACCACAAAGCCACCTGTGCCTCAAAGCATTCAAACAGAGGCTGAAGTTATTGATCAAATGAATATATTTGCCTCAGCGCAGCCAAAGTTTCAATTCTGCTAAGGGAACTTAATGCAAAAAATATCAGCAGAGTTATTACATCCTAAAACAGAGCCTAAAAGTCAATAAAAGCTCCCATCGAGCTTTAATCTTAATTGAAAAAAACATTTAATACAGAGGACACATATATAAGCTTCTTCACAGAGCCCCTCAAATGCCGAGAAGTCATTAGTTTGTATTAATTACCCTGGGAGATCTTTCATCAGATCCCACCTCCTCATTCTTCTATAAATACTTCTGTAGAAGATGAGAAATTGTTTTTTGGTTGGTTGTTTGATCACTAGTTCTAATATTGAAATTCTCTGAAATAATACATAATCTGTAGAAGTTGAAGAAGAAATTGAAGTCTTGGAAGCCCTGATGATGTTTTTGCATGCTTGTTTTTTAGAAGGCTCTATCATTGGATCCATGAGCTTGGTTGTTGGTGAAGTATTATGAACTGTTTAATGTGTTCTCCTGTTTTCATTTTGTTCCATAATTTCTTACTACAGTAGGTTGAAATTTTTAGGTTAAGAAATGACTCCTGGAAGCACCTTAGACCTGTTCATCCTTCAATGTTTCATGTTTTCTTCTGTTGAGGTATTTTAGAGTCTTTAATCTCTCTCTTTAGTCCTCATGCTTGTTTATTTCTATAATAGTTTGAATAAGTTGGTTTTAGCATGATTTATGGTTCTCCCTGCTTGTCTGCTGCCACTTAAAGGTTTTTATTGAAGTCTCTGTTTGAAGTATTTCTGTTTATAGTGAGCCAAGGAGGTCTGTTCTGATCTTTCCTTTTGTCCTTTCTTAAACAGTTGTCTTAAAGGTCTTTATAGTTGTAATCATAGATGTGTTAGGTGTTCCCTCTTCTATGACTGCAATTATCAGTGAATCTTTTATGTTTTCTAAGTCATTTGAAATAAAATCTTTGAGGAAATAGGGTGTTCCCCGAATCTTATATTTCATTTTAAAAGTTTTTTTGAAGTCATTATTTTCTTAAAGTGTGGTTTGTAGAATTCATGGCCAGCCCTGTCTATCAAATTCCTCTTTATTGTTCAAGTTATGTTTTCAAATTCCCTTTGTTGAGAATTAAACTTCTCTTTCCAAATCATTGATGTCCATCTCATTTCAAAACCAAAGGATCCTGCAGCCAAGTTAGATTTTCCCTTTGATATCCCATATCCATTGATAAGTTTGTCATGACCTCTTTTTGACTCCATTTCCCAATGAAGCTACTCCTTCCTCTTTCAACCTACCTTTCCTAGACCTTTCATATTCTATTGTATCAATTCAACCAAACAAACAATCAAACACCTGCACTTAATAACTAGTCTAAAACCAATACTCTAAGCACACAAGATAAACCTTTGCAAACAAACATTTAAGAGATCCCTCTCTGAGAATAGGAGGACTAGATCCTATAACTCTAAAGATTGGTTCTGATGTTGCCTTGTCTTTCGATTTGCCAAAATATCAAAACACGGGACACCAACATAATGGCGATCATGATGGGACCACTGATTTCATAGTTGCCTAGAAAGCTCTTATAAACTCATTAGTCTTTCAAACAACCATAGAAACTCAGAAAAACCCAAAATATTTAGTTTTGCTTCCTAATAAACATGGTGGTGGAACCATAAAACATTTTACCTTTACAAAAGCTAAAAATTTTCCACCTGGTGACTCCATTGGCCTCCAAAAGGCCTATTACCCTTCCAGTCCTTGTAGACTCCCTTGGGAATGCATTGAGAAAACCCAATCATGCTATTCGTGGACAAAAAATTTCAAAATATTCCACCTCGCAACTCCACAATCCCAAAAGACCTAATAACTCCACTGGTAAAGGACTCTGAACTGGTTAGAAAGATACAGTGACCTCTTACTATAAACATGGATTCAAGTATGGACAGAGAAGCTAAAATAAACACATTATTGGACCTAATTGGAAAAATAGTGTACATACTTGATAAAATATTGGGAAAGCATGAGGATGATATAGATGTTGATTATCCATAGCAACCTATGTTTTTCCTAGATCAAACACAAAATCAACCATTACAAGACCTAGACAATGAGAAATATATATATGATGATCAAGACTTTATAGAAGAAGGTGAGCAAGACTATAGAGAAAAAAATAAAGAAAAATTGTTGTTCATGATGGGAAAAATGGTGTATATGCTTGGGAAAAGAATTGAATGGAATGAGGCTAATTTGAATATTGATGATCTAGAGCAGCCCATGCTCCTTTAAAATCGAGAACAAACCCAAACATTACAACATATGTGCGATGAACAAGATTACAAAGAAAGCAATGAAAAATGTTGTCGAGAAATTCTTGATTATCTACCTATATCTTGTACCATGCTATTAAGAGAACTTCATGACTAGATTGCAAAAACTAATAGTGAGCAATGCCTTGAGGAAAACATAAGCCATTTTGAACCCACAAAATCTGAAATAGGAGAAGATGCAACACAACCAAAGTCTCTGCCTTTATGTCATGACTCATTTCAAATGATTAAAGAAGAATGGCATCCTGATAATCTATTAGAAACAACTCCCGAATCCCATATTTTAAATAACTGTCACAAAAATCATGAGGAGTTGTTCAAAAATAAGATAGACCAGGAAAAACAAGAGAAACCTCAAATTTCCCCTGCAAACTCAAATGGAGATCCATTAGAAGAGGCTCATGAAGACCGTTGTACTTTTGTCCTAAGCAAAAAGACAATTCCTTCTCTCTTAACAGAAGAAGAGATTGATCTAATACTAAACAGACAGCCAACCTCCAAACCTCCATTTGAACAAAACACTTCTTCTCATCTACTTAATGAACCTTGTTGTCTTGAATCAGAAAACACAGTTATAGAAAAGCTCAAAGAGGAACAAAATGATAACCCAATATGTTTGATTGGTGAAATTGTGTATACTAATGATTTTTCAACTTCTGATCAATCTGATGATGATGATGAGATCCAAACAGAAACTAATCATGCAGGGCAACCAGCAGTGGATTGGTGTCATGAAATTCATTATCATCAGCTTGAAAGCAGCAATCGGCCCATCCAATCCATCAGAAATAGCTTTCACATAATTTGGAATCATCAATCTATTAGTTGTAAGGTTGATATTAAAAAGGAAGAGGAATTTCTTGAGCAGGATGAAGATAAGGGGCCTTCTCCTGAGAGGATTGAGGTAATAAAAGATACCCCTACTCAAGAACATGATGATATCTTCACAAAGTACATTCCACTGAATCAGAGCATACCAGGACTACAAGAGGACAACACTGCAATATATGATGATTCCTCCAGTTCAGATAATAATGAAGATGAAGAAAAGGTTCTTTCCCAAAAGAATATTTACCTTGATCCAGTGAAGAAAGAAGAAATGATCCTGGTAGAACCATGTCTTCCAAATACTCTTAACCAGGCATTATTTCAAGATCCCTATTCTCACTTCTTGAAAATATTTAAAGAAAGGATAAAGGTTATTAGGAGCAGTATATTACCAAAAGAAAGAGGATTATTTAGCACTGCTGCTAAAAAACAAAAAGAATGGGAGTGGCCCTGTTTGTCCAGCCTGCCCAAAGGGATGAAGAAGGATCAATCATGGAATCATTTACTAGATTGGTTGTACTGGAAAAGAGAGTTCATTAGCTAAACATGTAAATATTCCAAGTTTGATTAGGTTAGATAGGAATGTCAATAAAGCTCAGCCTTTGAGCATTTAGTTAGTTTTTCATTTTTTTCTTGAAGAAAAAAGAAAAATACAAAAAATAATAGAAAAGAAAAGAGGGCAGATTTTAAAACAAGAAAGGTACAGCCCCATACCAAAAAAGAGAAACAAAAATCCGAAAGTGCACAAGCTCAAATGCCACTCCTAAAAAACACACTTCTATTTATTCATACAATTTAATCATGACTAATTAGTTTTCAATTTACTTCTGATAGGTTAATGAAATAGATTTCCCAAACAGCTTAATCTTGGCTTATCAGTAGGTAAATTAGGCTAGAAATTAAAGGTTCAAGCATGCTTAAAAACTGAACCTAAGTTTCCAAAGAGAGATGACTCAAATCTATTAATTTCTGAGTCAAACAGAGATAAAACTGGTTCTAATCAGCTCAAAATCGGAACCAGAGGACAAGCAAAGAACAACTCAAACAGAAGTAAAAACAGAGCTAAAAAAAAAAAAAAGATGAAGGAAGTGCTTGAACTTTCAGACCTTAAGCCTTCCATTTTGATTTGAATTTCTGCAAAATAATATCTATGTGCAGCTTGTTGTTTTATGCCATAGATCAACAACAAGTTAGCTGTTCAATCCTGACTTGTATTCTTTTAAATTTCTATCTTAAAAATTAGTGAATAAAAATCTGTTAGACTGTTTAATCCTAACAGATAGTAGATTAGGTAGAGAAACATATGAACTCAATTGTTTAATCTGAGTTCATGGAGAAATAAGGATAGAATTAGATTAGTTTCTTGCTTTCAAAAGAATAAAATGTTGTAAGAGAGTTTGCCAATCCAAGTGCACTCTAACGAAGAAAAAATGTTAGATCAGTAGGATTGGGTAGGTAGAAAGCTTGTTGATGAAAGATCCATTGTTTTTGTGGTTGCTAACATTTTTCAGAGAAAAAGAAGAACATCCAAGTAAAGAAAGGCAACCCAATGGATAAGGCACTGGTCAGCCCCCAGAGAATGCAAGTCTGAAATTCTTGATACCTTCAAGAAGGCACCATCCCCAAGTGGAGCCACTGTTAGCCAGCTATAAAATTTGTTATATCAAATGCTGGCTAAAACATTTTTGGAGTCTTCAAGAAACAATTTTTATTGCTAAAAAGATGTTATCTCTTGAAGACTCTTGAAGGCCCCATGCCTCTTTCCAAATCTTCACTGTTGTTCCCATTTCAAAGCTCAGAAATTCTACTGATTTCATGAGAAAAGACTGCTGCAAAATCACCATTTTTCCCCTTCCCTCACTTGAAAAACTTGAAAATTTTCGTAAAAAATACATACTTTTTGTATAAAGTCTTAAGCCCCTTAAGCTAAGCGTAAACCACTTCCCCTCCATATGCCCGCACCCCAGAACCAGGTGCAAGAGCCTTTCAATGCTTATCGCATCGGAACGATACGCAGCGCGCAAGTATTTTTTGCCTCACAAGTTTTCCGATGCGATTAGCCCTCTGTTTCATAAACCCCAATCATATTTTTTCTCCATACAACCCGTGGGCCCACAGTCGGGCACTGTAACATTATAATTGTTCACTCCCGACTCTTTTTTTTCCTTTGTAATTCCAGAAAACCCACTTATCCAAAGTTTGGTTTAAACACGTCGGAGTTATGCTTTTTAATGAAAAATGGGTTGATTAAAAGACCTGCATCATTTTCTCCGATGCGATTGAAACCCTTTTACATAAACTCCACCCTCCCCCACTTTACTCATATGACTTATGCCCGAGACCAAAGGATAAAGATCCTGAGGAGCTTAATCACATCGAAGAATTTTTTTGAATGGGTAGATCGAAAAGACAAGGCCCAACCTCTAATTACGATGGTCTGATCGCATGATCCCATCGGCCTTTCCCCGATCGCGCCAATCGTATCGGCATTTTCTATTGCACCCCTACTCTCTCCCCGCTGATTATAAAGCCCCGATTGTCGATCTCCCGATTTAATATCTGTCGTTGACCTTCGGGGTCCAATCTGTTCCGACGGCCCACGACTGTCCCAAACCCAAACTCCTTTCCGCCATATTTTCCACCTAAACAAAGGTTTTAAACCTTGTTTATTTGCATTTTCGCCATACCCCCGTAATGTGACCATTTACATTATAAATTCTCTCGATTATTCCCAACCGTCGATCTCAGTGCGATTAATGGTTCTGACATATTTTCTCCCTCTTCTCTCCTTTCTGACCTCCTCTAACAAATCTGCACCATTGGATGATGTCATACAACGGCCACGCTCCTCCCCACACCCTCCGAAGCAATTTACCCCAAATAACGCAAGATTTCTTAATTAGTTTCGTGTTTTGCAGGTGATTAATGGCTTTGTCCATTATAATGAAGGAAGAGCCGAAGGCTGGGAATGACGATTATCATGCTTTCGATTCATAAAAGAAAACCATTCGCAAAGTTCAAACTCCACCTCTTGTCGATGCTTCATGGGCATTGATGCCTCGTGAGCCCTGCGCAGCCCTGCACATCAACAAGACACAATATTATTTGATCAAATTAAAGAGTATCAGAGTCGAAGACGAAACAAACCAGAACAGAATATTGAAGACAAATTTGTGAGGATTACGGCTAAGATTGATTATCAAAAGCCTAATCCTCCAAATTAAAACACAGTTTAAAGAAAATCATATAGTGTTTATCAGAAAGAAAGGCCTCCACCGCCGCATCTGAGGCAAATTAATCCTCTCAGCTACCACAAAGCCACCTGTGCCTCAAAGCATTCAAACAGAGGCTGAAGTTATTGATCAAACGAAGATATTTGCCTCAGCGCAGCCAAAGTTTTAATTCTGCTAAGGGAACTTAATGCAAAAAATATCATCAGAGTTATTACATCCTGAAACAGAGCCTAAAAGTCAATAAAAACTCCCATCAAGCTTTAATCTTAATTGAAAAAACATTTAATACAGAGGACATGTATGTAAGCTTCTTCATAGAGCCCCTCAAAGGCCGAGAAGTCATTAGTCTGTATTAATTACCCTGGGAGATCTTTCATCAGATCCCACCTCCTCATTCTTCTATAAATACTTCTGTAGAAGATGAGAAATTTTTTTTTGGTTGGTTGGTTAATCACTAGTTGTAATACTGAAACTCTCTGAAATAATACATAGTCTGTTGAAGTTGAAGAAGAAATTGAAGTCTTGGAAGCCCTGATGATGTTGTTGCATGCTTTTTTTTTAGAAGGCTCTATCATTGGATCCATGAGCTTGGCTGTTGGTGAAGTATTATGAACTGTTTAATGTTTTCTCCTATTTTCATTTTGTTCCATAATTTCTTACTACAGTAGGTTGAAATTTTTAGGCTAAGAAATGACTCCTGGAAGCACCTTAGACCTGTTCATCCTTCATTGTTTCATGTTTTCTTCTGCTGAGGTATTTTAGAGTCTTTATTCTCTCTCTTTAGTCCTCATGCTTGTTTATTTCTATGATAGTTCGAATAAGTTGGTTTCAACATGATTTATGGTTCTCCCTACTTGTCTGCTGCCACTTAAAGGTTGTTATTGAAGTCTCCCTTTGAAATATTTCTGTTTATAGTGAGCCAAGGGAAAAATTCGTAATGCAATGTGTTCTGTAATGTGTTATGTAATGCAATGTGTTCTGTGTTCAATACACAAATTTTAATGAGATCAAATTAGCAGAATGCAGATTTTTGCAGCCTAGCATATTCTGTGTCTGAATTTTTTGTAGCAGATTTTTGTGCCCCAATGTTTTTTAGGCAGGTGAAATTTACGTCAAATTGAAAACTATAGGTGGATCACTTCCTTTAGCCTCCTGGTTGGCCAAACCGATTTTGAAGGGCCCAGAACCTAGCTAACAACTCCCAGCATTATGGCTATCTACTCCCTTCCCCACCGCACGGCGAGCGGGTCACTCGATGCCTTCCTTATTAGGCGGGTCAATCTATGAATGGAGGTACAACTGCGCCTTTTTTCCATACCCGTAGTAAATCTACTTATGAAAAGAAGATATCCTGGATCTTCGGAACCCATCTTCCAGAATTATTATTTTCAGACTAATATGGACTACGTGAGACTAACCAACTGATAGATGAGACTGAACCATACTGAACCAGGGAAGGGCCAAAATCCATATAGAAAGGGAGTAAAACTTTTTGCCCCAATGTTTCTGTAATAATTTTGACTTTGAATGTAAGAGTTTTATTTGATTTTGATTTTTCAGTATAATAATTTTGTAGCCCATTTTTTTATTAAACTCCTCCCTACTGTCAGAGTGAGAGAGTCCACTCCCCCGCTCCCAGTTGTGTTGTTAATTACTTGCAATGTAACACAGCCCAATTTAGGTAATTTGACATGCCAGGTAATCATATATGAACCCTATTGTTATTATTTGCTCCTATTAAGAAGTGTTGGAAAATAAAGAGAACCTTTGATGGGTGGAAAGTTCATTGAAAATATTGATCTACAAAATTTCTCTGTGAAATACATACATCATACAATAATATATGAATATATGTTTATTCATGTACAGTGAAACAGGTCAGATTGAGTATCTCTTTTCAATTGTATGATTATTATTTCCATATTGAATATTGACGTCGTTAAAAAATATTGAATTCTATTGCTACAATGTTGAAACAAAATTGCTTGGCTGAGTTAGCCATGAAATCTGTGATCCTTCTGATATACCTTAATATAACCTGAACTAATCAACTTGAACTTATACCTTCTGAGTTAGCCATGTTAACCTTAATATAACCTGAACTAATCAATGTGTTATTTTGTACCATGTGTTATTGTGTACCATGTAGCTAGAAATATTAAACTAGATATAAGTTTATGACAATTATGACAAGTGTATTGTTTTCTCATCCTTATGTTCATTTTCATTATTATGTATTTAGGTTTGGAGTAGGTGACACGAGTCCCTTTATCCCTCTATTATAAGTGGGTTATGGTTTTCTTGACAATTATGAAAATTGTACTGTTTTTTCATTGTTATGTTCTTTTTCATTATTATGTCTTTAGGTTTGGAGTAGGTGAGACGAGTCCCTTTATCTCTCTATTATAAGTGGGTTATGGTTTGCTTGACAATTATGACAAGTGTATTGTTTTTTCATCCTTATGTTCTTTTTCATTATTATGTCTTTAGGTTTGGAGTAGGTGAGACGAGTCCCTTTATCCCTCTATTATAAGTGGGTTATGGTTTGCTTTGTCTAATTGTTATGGTATAGTGATTTGTGATCCAGAGCAAAAATTTTAGTAATTTCAACTTCAAAATTTTGATTTTTAACTAAGAAGTTAGCATCTTTATGCTCACACATATTTTTTATAACATATGTAATAGATATACCTTAATCAACCTGAACTTATACCTTCTGAGTTAGCCATGTTAACATTAATATAACCCGAACTAATCAATGTGTTATTTTGTACCATGTGTTATTGTGTACCATGTAGCTAGAAATATTAAACTAGATATAAGTTTATGACAATTATGACAAGTGTATTGTTTTTTCATCCTTATGTTCTTTTTCATTATTATGTCTTTAGGTTTGGAGTAGGTGACATGAGTCCCTTTATCCCTCTATTATAAGTGGGTTATGGTTTTCTTGACAATTATGACAAGTGTATTATTTTTTCATCCTTATGTTCTTTTTCATTATTATGTCTTTAGGTTTGGAGTAGGTGACACGAGTCCCTTTATCCCTCTATTATAAGTGGGTTATGGTTTGCTTGACAATTATGACAAGTGTATTGTTTTTTCATCCTTATGTTCTTTTTCATTATTATGTCTTTAGGTTTGGAGTAGGTGAGACAAGTCCCTTTATCACTCTATTATAAGTGGGTTATTGTTTGCTTTGTCTCATTGTTATGGTATAGTGATTTGTGATCCAGAGAAAAATTTTTAGTAATTTCAACTTCAAAATTTTGATTTTTAACTAAAAAGTTAACATCTTTATGCTCACACATATTTTATATAACATATGTAATAGATATACCTTAATATAACCTGAACTAATCAACCTTAACTTATACCTTCTGAGTTAGCCATGTTAACCTTAATATAACCTGAACTAATCAATGTGTTATTTTGTACCATGTGTTATTGTGTACCATGTAGCTAGAAATATTAAACTAGATATAAGTTTATGACAATTATGACAAGTGTATTGTTTTTTCATCCTTATGTTCTTTTTCATTATTATGTATTTAGGTTTGGAGTAGGTGACACGAGTCCGTTTATCCCTCTATTATAAGTGGGTTATGGTTTTCTTTGTCTCATTGTTATGGTATAGTGATTTGTGATCCAGAGCAAACTTTTTAGTAATTTCAACTTTAAAATTTTGATTTTTAACTAAGTTAACATCTTTATGCTCACACATATTACCTTTGCTTTTTATTCTCTCTTACACACACACACACACACATATATATATATGAAGAGATGATCCCATTTTCTTAAATTTTATTCATATATCAAATGTCATTTAAATACAAGATTTATCATAATGTACAATGATTCATTCCATATTATTTATAAATTTTTTCATTAAAAAATGAACCCTTTAAATGATGAACCTAGTTAATGCTTCTTCTTCATGAAGAAGACTACTTGATCTTTCAATTTGAATTTGATGATGGTCTTTTGTTATCTTTCTTGAATACTTCGAATTATTGACACAATCATATGTTTCTTGTTACTCTTTTTATTCATTCCTTATATTGTATTCCCCCCCTTAGATATTGTGTACTCTCCCACATAGATATTGCACTCAATTTTGATGGTCCTTTGTTATCTTTCTTGACTAGTTCAAATTATCAAATTATTGACACAATCATATAGATATTGCACTCAATTTTGATGGTCCTTTGTTATCTTTCTTTACTTCAAATTATTGACACTTTCAATCATATAGATATCATATAGATATTTCACTCAATTTTGATGGTCCTTTGTTATCTTTCTTTACTACTTCAAATTATTGGCACTTGATCATATAGATATTGCAATCAATTTTGATGGTCCTTTGTTATCTTTCTTGACTACTTCAAATTATTGACACTTGATCATATAGATATTGCACTCAATTTTGATGGTCCTTTGTTATCTTTCTTGACTACTTCAAATTATTGACACAATCATATGCTTTTTGTTACTCTTTCTATTCCTTCCCACATAGGTATTGCACTCAATTTCATAGGATCTTCTTTTGAAGTCAAATATATTGTATTCTCCCCCTTAGATATTGTGTACTCTACCACATAGATATTGCACTCAATTTCATAGGCTCTTTTTTTGAAGTCAAATAAGTGACAATAATTTACAAGAACTATCCCTAATTTGTTTCTCACATGTTCAAATGGTTCTCTAACAAGATAATTTACAAGAACTATTCCTAATTTGTTTCTCACATATTCAAATGCTTCTCTAACAAGACGCTTTGTGGGTATGTATTCAATCTTCGTTATTTTCTCAAAGACTTGTTGTGTGAGGAAGTGGTACTTTATGATGATATGTAAATAGTGATTGAAGGAAGTAGAATATTTTATTTTTGAAATTATTATTACACTTCTATTGAAACACTTAATAGATATATAGATTTACCTTAATATCTTGTAGAGCCCATTCCAGTGATTCCCTCAAGAGGTAACGTTGCCATCAATGCCTCCAACGTGCCTTAAATAGTCCTCTATAGCACTCTCAGGCAAAAGCCTATTGAGTCCACCCCTCAAGTTAGGTCAGTTATCCAATAGGATATGCCCCTCAGGAGGTCACCATCATTTTAATAGTCAGCGATGCCCTCAAGTTAGGTCACTAGTCTCAACGGCCCAGCCCTCAGGAGGTAAGTGGACTCCGTGTAGCACACCACCACGGAGAAGAGGGGCCATTAGCATATCATTGAAGACCTTATTGCCTCCTTATAGCTACACTCAGAGATCGTATGGTCCACCCAACCATTAGGATAATAAGCCTCTATGCCCCCTTAAGGGGGTCTATAAGGTCCTTCAGCATGTCATGGAAGGCCCTCCCATTACTGATGGGAGCCTATGCCCTCATAGGGCCATTCAAGGTCCTTGCAGTTGATTAATGAAATGATTTGATCTGATTATTATCAATCATATCAGGCCATATCACCCATATGATGGGACCCCATGCCCTTATATGGAGCTAAGAGGAGAAGGGTCTCTACTCCATCCATGGAGCGTGCCCATGGTTCACCCAGTCGTGGTATGGTTCACGCAATTTAATCAATGAATATGTACATGTATTTATATGTACACATGAATGTATTTTTCAATTGATTATAAATTCGTATTTTTTTATGAAGCTTCTTTCTCGTCTCGAGAGGTTGGTGGTGGTTCAAATCCCCGTAGAGGGCCATCAATGAGTGGTAGCAGGTTGCGTGAAGGGGGTGATATTTATTTCCTCGAAGGCCAATCAATGGCTGGTGGTGCTGGTTCTCAGCAGGGTCATTCTGGGTCTGGTTCTCAGCAGGGTCGTTCTGGGTCTCAACAGTTTCATGGTGGAGAAGATGCTAACCAACCACGTCAAGGTTGCCATCAATTTCAATATTTTTTTCATTGAATTTGTACAAAAAAATTTACATGTGTTTTTTCTAATATACGAAATTTTATATATATTGATGCAGAGGCTGAAAATGTTCCAAATATTGGTCAAAATAGATGCAGGGCAGAATGCTACATTCAAGAAGAAGGTTTTCTATCTAGCACAACTTATCCGGCTGACATTTCTGATATACCATGGGAAACAAACATGGCGCAATGCACCTTACAAAGATGTGAAAAACTTCATGCAAAATTATGGAGAGATCTCATGGCTTTGACTCTACCTGCTGAGAGTCGACAAAACCTCGAAATAGTTACGCATTCATTGGGTGAAATTGTAAATGTGTACAAAACTCTTGGGCCAACAACTAATACATTTGTGGAAGTGATGAGAAAGAGAAAGGAAACAGTAATGGGTCCAGATAAATGGCAGGATGTAAAACAAAGAGTAACAAAATATATGGCGAAGTCAATGTTTAATTTCAAGGAAGGGCCAAAAAGAAAAATGTTGAAAGTGCAATATTTCAAGCACCCAAATATAGCTTGCTATTTGTATGATAGGCACCTTGCAGCCTATGGAAGGCTCCCATGGAACGAAGAGGCTCCTGTTTATTTTGCACAAATGTTTTACGCAGAATTTTTTTTGGGTATGAAACCCAATTACAATGACCCTCCATCAGAATTTTTTGGTCTGGGGGAAGGTCGATTGTATGACCGTAAGGGCACTAAGCGAGATGAGGAGTTTCCTCACCCTGAGCCACCATTGGTGAGTCGACATTTTCGGGTCGAAAGTCTGCGGTCAGAGATGGATGCGACTTCTCAAATAAGTCGAGAAGGAAGGGATGTCATGGTCGACAATTTTTACAGCGGATTGGGTGGAGTCAATGTTTGTCTAAATCGACAAAGAGCACGTGAAAATGCACATGCCAATTTTGTGTATTGTACAGATGAAGAGATTGACAACATGAATGTTGAAGATCTCCGAATATATGCAAAAAATTGTCGCAATGGTTTTCAAGACCTAATTCTTCATGAGGAAGAGGGCACGGGAACGGTATGTGTGAATGACCTTAGGGTTTGAAATTATTTTAACATACATATACATGTGTACAATTTCTAATAAATACATGTGTATCTACATGTATACATTTATTTGTATGTACATTAATCTAACAAAAATGTATTATTATATGTTAAAACACCATTTGCAGTTGTCACGCATGATGCATGACGAAAATTTTAATATCACGTTCGGGACCTCTGGTTCAAACAATGCAGATGGGTCTCACCATCAAGATATGTTGGCAAATGTTAGTGTTTTTTAAGTGATATTTTAAAATAAATAATTGTGCACACATGTACATGTATGTATATATAATGATAAAATGTTTTAACAAATTCCGATTCCGTCTGATGTTTTTGGGATGGCGGTACCTTCTTCTTCCATGGGAGATGTACCTTCTACTTCCTTAGGAGATGAGCCACAAGTATGGACAATTTTTCACTTTTGAAATTTATGTTTAAGTTTTATATATATCTATATATATATATGTTCCACCTCAAAAAGTTCCATTAAAAATTGAGATATATATATATATATATTGAGTTATTTTAAATTTTTTGAATTTAGGTTCCTATAGAAGATTTATTTAATCCGCGGACTCTAGCGACGGAGATAGGAACATCCACACCATTTGAACAAGTTGTCTAACTTTTTTTTTAATATTATTGAAAATAAGTTTATATATGTACATGTGCATTTTAATTTGAAATTTTTTAATATATATATATATATATATATATATGTGTGTATTGTATAGTTTACTGTTGCAGATGTTCCTATGGGGGCGGAACTTGTTGATCAAATGGAGAGGGAACCTCATGAGGTATTGCATGATTTTTTTGTTATATTTTGTTTTTTACATGAAGTTCTATATATATTCTCACTCATTTTTAAAACATCAAATTTTAATGTTCAAGTACATGTGCATTGTGTATGTAGGTTTCCCATGCTTCACATGATAGTGCGCGGATTGAGACCCTAATAGGAAAGACGCTAGATCCATCTCTATTTGATGGACATGATTTGTAGATTTTATTTCAAGATTTAGATAGTTTTAAATTTTCTTTTTTATATATTATCTAGATGCACTATCATATATATATATATGGGTGAAATCGCGAAGTTGGGAAACACTTTTTGGCGGACGGCTAGAATTTGGGAGAAATTTTTAATTTCTCGTCCGAGAAAATAGTCAACTCTATTTCTCGACCGAGAGTTTTAAAAACTCTCATCCGAAAGTTTTATTGGGTTTAACCAGAGTTAAAAATATCTCAGATGAGAGTTATGCATTTTCTCATCCGAGAGTTTTATTGACGGAAACTCTCGGGAAGACTTTCGGATGAGAGTTAAAAAAAATCTCGGATGAGAGTTTTAAAAACTCTCGTATGAGAGTTTTTAAAACTCTCGTATGAGAGTTTTTAAAACTCTCGTATGAGGGTTTTATTCCTATAATAAAACACAAAAAATATTAATTTTTTAGAATTGGTACGTTATATAATTTAAATAGTACTTTATTAAAATTATAAAATGATAAAAAATAATAAAATTATAATTTTATTTTAAATTATTTTATTATTATTAATGATAGAAAATACATGAAGATTTAATTAAATAAAATTTGTTACAATATTTTGTAATATCAATTTTATATAAAAAACTAAAAATATTTTTATATAAAACTAATTGATATATTAATATAAATAAAATAAAATTCTAAAACATAAATCAAAATAAAAACAACTATATATAATTTATATAATATTTTTTTGAAATTAATGAATAAATTTAAATTTAAAAAACAATTGACTAAATGCAATGAGGTGATAAATGAGACAATGCATAGCACCTTATTATCGTTATAAATTCTTGGAAATCTCGAGAAATTTTTGAAGTGAGATGAGCTTCCTGGAATGGGTCACTTTATCTTCCACTTTAGTTTCACACAATTAACTTGAAAGGAAGTCTATTTTCCTAGGTATGGATGTAAGGGAATGAACAATATTATTTGAACATTGAGTGAGATGCCCTTCTTGGAATGGGTCCTCCTATATTCCACTTTAGTTTCACAAGATTAAATTGAAATGAAGTTTATTTTCCTAGGTATGGATGTAAGGGGATAAAGAATATTATACGAAAAGGAAATGAATGTTAAGTGTGACATTCCAAGCAGAAGTGTATGGGATTGGAGAATTATGTTATTGCAGAAAACTAACCCTTGACACCTTAACCCTTGACCCATAACCCTTGACCCCTTAAACCCTAATTCCTAACCCCTAAACCCTTAACCCCCTAAACCTTAAACCTCTAAACCCTTAACCCCTAACCCATTTACCCCCACTAAACCTCTAAATCCCTAACCCATTTAACCCCTAAACCCTTAACCCCTACCCCTAACACGTTAACCCCTAACCCATTTAAGCACCTAAAACCCCAAAACCCCTAACTCCTAACCCCTAAAATACTTAACTGCTAAATCCCCTAACCCCCTAAACCTCTAAACCAATCCTAACCCATTTAACCCCCTAAACCTCAAAACCCCTAACCCCTTAAACCCTAATTCCCAACCCATAACCCTTGACCCCTTAAACCCTATTTCCTAACCCATAAACCCTTAACCCCTAACCCCTTAAACCCTAATTCCCAACCCCTAACCAATTCAACACCCTAAACCCCTAAAAACTTAACCCATTTAAGTGTTTATTCCATTTAACCCCCAAAACCCTAACCCATAACCCCTAAAATCCTTCACTGCTAAATCCCCTAAACCTCTAAACCTATAACCCATTTAACCCCCTAAACCCTAAACCTCTAAACCCTTAATCCCTAACCCCTTAAACCCTAATTCCCAACCCCTAACCAATTCAACACCCTAAACCTCGAAAAACCTAACCCATTTAACCCCATTAACCCCTAACTTCTAACCCCTAAAATCCTTAACTGCTAAATCCCCTAACCCCCTAAACCTCTAAACCAACCCTAACCCATTTAACCCCCTAAACCCTGAACCTATAACCCCTTAAACCCTAATTCCCAACCCATAACCCATTCAACCCCTTAAACACCTAAACCTCTAACCCATTAACCCTTGACCCCTTAAACACTAATTCCTAACCCTTAAGCCATTTAACCCCTTAAACCCTAAACCTCTAAACCCTTAACCCCTAACCCATTTACCCCCACTAAACCTCTAAACCCCTAACCCATTTAACCCCTAAACGCTAAACCTCTAAACCCTTAACCCCTACCCCTAACTCGTTAACCACTAACCCATTTAAGCCCTTAAACCCCAAAACCCCTAACCCCTTAAACCCTAATTCCCAACCCATAACCCTTGACCCCTTAAACCCTAATTCCTAACCCCTAAACCCTTAAGCCCTAATTCCCAACCCCTAACCAATTCAACACCGTAAACCCCTAAAAACCTAACCCATTTAAGTGTGGATTCCATTTAACCCCCAAAACCCTAACCCCTAACCCTTAAAATCCTTCACTGCTAAATCCCCTAACCCCCTAAACCTCTAAACCTGTAACCCATTTAACCCCCTAAACCCTAAACCTCTAAACCCTTAACCCCTAACCCCTAAAACCCTAATTCCCAACCCCTAACCAATTAGTAACCCTAAACCCCTAAAAACCTAACCCATTTAACCCCATTAACCACTAACTTCTAGCCCCTAAAATCCTTAACTGCTAAATCCCATAACTCCCTAAACCTCTAAACCAACCCTAACCCATTTAACCCCCTAAACCCAAAACCTATAACCCCTTAAACCCTAATTCCCAACCCATAACCCATTCAACCCCTTAAACACCTAAACCTCTAACCCCTTAACCCTTGACCCCTTAAACCCTAATTCCTAACCGGGCTAACCCATTTAACCCCTAAACAGAACCCATTTAAGTGTGGATTCCATTTAACCCCCAAAACCCTAACCCCTAACCCTAAAATCCTTCGCTGCTAAATCTTGTAACCCCCTAAACCTCTAAACCTATACCCCATTCAACCCCCTAAACCCTAAACTTCTAAACCCTTAACCCCTAACCCCTTAAAACATAATTCCCAACCCATAACCCTTGACCCCTTAAACCCTAATTCCTAACCCCTAAACCCTAAACCTCTAAACCCTTAACCCCCAAACCATTTACCCCTACTAAACCTCTAAACCCCTAGCCCATTTAACCCCTAAACCCTTAACCCCTACCCCTAACCTGTTAACCCTTAACCCATTTAAGCCCCTAAACCCCAAAACCCTAACCCCTTAAACCATAATTCCCAACCCATAACCCTTGACCCCTTAAACCCTAATTCATAACCCCTCAACCCTTAACCCCTAATCCCTTAAACCCTAATTCCCAACCCCTAACCAATTCAACACCCTAAACCCCTAAAAACCTAACCCATTTAAGTGTGGATTCAATTTAACCCACAAAACCCTAACCCCTAACCCCTAAAATCCTTCACTGCTAAATCCCCTAAACCCCTAAACCTCTAAACCTATAACCCATTTAACCCCATAAACCCTAAACCTCTAAACCCTTAACCCCTAACCCCTAAAACCCTAATTCTGAACCCCTAACCAATTCAACACCCTAAACCCCTAAAAACCTAACCCATTTAACTCCATTAACCCCTAACTTCTAACCTCTAAAATCCTTAACTGCTAAATCCCCTAACCCCCTAAACCTATAACCCCTTAAACCCTAATTCCCAACCCATAACCCATTCAACCCCTTAAACACCTAAACCTGTAACCCCTTAACCCTTAATTCCTCTAAGGTTTTGGTGTTTAAGGGGTTGAATGGGTTATGGGTTGGGAATTAGGGTTTAAGGGGTTATAGGTTTTGGTTTTAGGGGGTTAAATGGGTTAGGGTTGGTTTAGAGGTTTAGGGGGTTAGGGGATTTAGCAGTTAAGGATTTTAGGGGTTAGAAGTTAGTGGTTAATGGGGTTAAATGAGTTAGGTTTTTAGGGGTTTAGGGTGTCTAATTGGTTAGGGGTTGGGAATTAGGGTTTTAGGGGTTAGGGGTTAAGGGTTTAGAGGTTTAGGGTTTAGGGGGTTAAATGGGTTACAGGTTTAGAGGTTTAAGGGGTTAGGGGATTTGGAAGTGAAGGATTTTAGGGGTTAGGGTTAGGGTTTTGGGGGTTAAATGGAATCCACACTTAAATGGGTTAGGTTTTTAGGGGTTTATGGTGTTGAATTGGTTAGGGTTGGGAATTAGGGTTTAAGGGTTTAGGGGTTAGGAATTAGGGTTTAAGGGGTCAAGGGTTAGGGGTTGGGAATTAGGTTTTAAGGGGTTAGGGGTTTTGGGGTTTAAGGGCTTAAATGGGTTAGGGGTTAACGAGTTAGGGGTAGGGGTTAAGGGTTTAGAGGTTTAGCATTTAGGGGTTAAATGGGTTAGGGGTTTAGAGGTTTAGTGGGGGTAAATGGGTTAGGGGTTAAGGGTTTAGAGGTTTAGGGTTTAGGGTGTTAAATGGGTTAAGGGTTAGGAATTAGTGTTTAAGGGGTCAAGGGTTAATGGGTTAGAGGTTTAGGTGTTTAAGGGGTTGAATGGGTTATGGGTTGGGAATTAGGGTTTAAGGGGTTATAGGTTTAGGATTTAGGGGGTTAAATGGGTTAGGGTTGGTTTAGAGGTTTAGGGGGTTAGAAGTTGCGGTGCGGGGGTTAAGTTAGGGTTGTGGGGTTAAATGGAGTTGGAATTTTAGGGGTTCATGGATGATTAGTGAGAGAGTAAATTTAGGGATTGAGGGTAGAAATTTAGAGGTTGGGGTTTAGAGTTTATGGGTTTAGAGGTTTAGGGGATTTAGCAGTGAAGGATTTTAGGGGTTAGGGGTTAGGGTTTTGGGGGTTAAATGGAATAAACACTTAAATGGGTTAGGTTTTTAGGGGTTTAGGGTGTTTAATTGGTTAGGGGTTGGGAATTAGGGTTTAAGGGGTTGGGAATTAAGGAGTTTTAGGGGCCAGGAAATAGGTTTTAAGGGTCAAGAGTTATGGGTTGGAAATTAGGAGTTTTAAGAGGTTAGAGGCTGAGGTTTAGGGGTTAAAATGGGACCCAGAGTTGAGACAGGAGTTTAGAAGTTAGGAGATTTACTTGGGGTTAAAATATTTAGGAGTTTAGGAGATTGGATTTGTTTTTTTGTTTAGGTTACTTAAATTATTGCGTTAGGGGTTAGCGTGTTAGGGTATGGGTTAGGGTTTTAGGGGTTAAATGGGTTAGGGATTTAGAGGTTTGAGTGGGGAGTAAATGGGTTAGGGTTAAGGGTTTAGAGGTTTAAGGTTTAGGGGGTTAAGGATTTAGGGGTTAGGAATTAGGGTTTAAGGGGTCAAGGGTTATGGGTCAAGGGTTATTTTTCTGCGATAACATAATTCTCCAATCCCATACACTTCTGCTTGGAATGTCACACTTAACATTCATTTCCTTTTCGGATAATATTCTTTATCCCCTTACATCCATACCTAGGAAAATAAACTTCATTTTAATTTAATCTTGTGAAACTAAAGTGGAAGATAAGAGGACCCATTCCAAGAAGGGAATCTCACTCAATGTTCAAATAATATTGTTTATCCCCTTACATCCATACCTAGGAAAATAGACTTCCTTTCAAGTTAATTGTGTGAAACTGAAGTGGAAGATAAAGTGACCCATTCCAAGAAGCTCATCTCACTTCAAAAATTTCTTGAGATTTCCAAGAATTTATAAGGATATTAAGGTGCTATGCATTGTCTCCTTTATCACCTCGTTGCATTTAGTCAATTGTTTTTTAAATTTAAATTTATTCATTAATTTCAAAAAAAATATTATATAAATTATATATAGTTGTTTTTATTTTGATTTATGTTTTAGAATTTTATTTTGTTTATATTAATATATCAATTAGTTTTATATAAAAATATTTTTAGTTTTTTATATAACATTGATATTACAAAATATTGTAACAAATTTTATTTAATTAAATCTTCATGTATTTTTTATCATTAATAATAATAAAATAACTTAAAATAAAATTATAATTTTATTATTTTTTATCATTTTTTAATTTTATTAAATTACTATTTAAATTATATAACGTACCAATTCTAAAAACTTAATAATTTTTGTGTTTTATTATAGGAATAAAACTCTCATACGAGAGTTTTTAAAACTCTCATACGAGAGTTTTTAAAACTCTCATACGAGAGTTTCTAAACTCTCATACGAGAGTTTCTAAACTCTCATACGAGAGTTTTCTAAACTCTCGGCCGAGAGTTTCATCGGGTAAACTCTCGGGCGCAAACTCTCGTCCGAGAGTTTTTTAAACTTTCGGCCGAGAGTTTGGCCATGCGTTTAAATGTAACTTTAGGCGGGTTAAACTCTCGGTCGAGAGTTTTATAAATTTCTCGTTCGAGACATTATCTCGGCCGAGAGTTTCTGGTCAACGAAAAACACAGAAAATTCTACAGTTTTCAGGAACCTGCAACTTTGGAGGGGCAGAACACCTACAAAAACAAAATTTTATATGTCGGACAAAGTACCATTAGATTCATCTCTGAATCTAGTTTCTGATGATATGAGATTTGTGGAGTTTCATTAAAAAAATCAATTTTTTATTAATTTTTTACTAAACTGTGTCACTGTGGAATTTCATTGTTCGAAAAATTGCATTGAATGAAAATTCAATAACTTTCAAATGAGGACACCAAAAAATTCAAAAAAATCATACTGCACTTCCTCTCCCTGTCTACTTCAAAGGGTACTCTCATTTTTCTTATTGACGATCACATTGAAAAGAAAATCAAAGGATGATAAAATGTACTGAAACATCACTGTTTTTTTGTCTTCGTCCATTTCAAAAAATAATAAAAAATAGTGATTTAATCCGAAAATTACCGAAAAATAGTCTGTGCACTAGTGAAATATATGCAGATTATGATGCTATGGTTTTTTTCCAAAAAATGAATAACCTTCCCTAAAAAAAGTAAAGGATGATAAAGTGACTATTTATGTTTGCCTGGAAATTTCAAGTATATGCAGTTAGTAAACAAGAAATTTACCCCTCTATATGTCAAAATTTAAAAAAAAAAAAAATATGGGTATGGAGGTAAGACAATTCTCTACAATTCTTGTTTTTATGTCAAAGCATAATTTGCAATAAAAATATGAGTTTAGTGGAGTTGAAGTTGAAAATCATAGAAAATTACAATTTTCAACGTCAAAAAAGGGCAAAAAGTGTTTCACAAATTCACATTTTCACAGATATATATATATATATATATATATATATATATATATATATATATATATATAACTTGATACAGTGGAACAAATGTGTAGTTTTCTGCAAAATCAATCAACTACAAAATGGTCCCTGATGGAAAAACTTCACGAGATTTTTTGAATTGCAAGTCTTGCCATTGAGCTTTATGGGAATGCTTGGTGTATTTGTAAATTTCTGCCTCAAACTTTCTCAAAAATTCTATCACAAAAAATTCATCTTCTAGTAATTCAATTCTTTTAACACTATTTGCACCTTGAATCGATGTATCGATATATTCATATCTCTTCCATTTCATTTTCATGTTGAAAAATGATTGATCATTTATATCAGTACGATATTTGTTTTGAAATTTAGTCAAATTTCCACAACCATCGCATTTTTTACCACCAACACATTTTTTTTTGTAAAATATTTCATCGCTTTCTCTTTCACATAGAATTTGAGATATGAAATCACGAATAGTGGAAGGAGGAGGTGAATCCTTCCATAATGTTCTACCAAAATCAAGGAATGTGTCATAATATAACTCAAATTCCACATGATAATGGCAACAACAAGTGTCGCGTACAGTGATAGGTTTTACATACCATGGTTTTTGTTGAACAAAAGCACTGATTGAAACATGAATTTCATGATTCTCTTCTTTGAACTTGTTGAATAACTCTATCTGAGTGGTTTCCAAGAAATATTTTTCATGTTCTTCGTACTGATTTTGTGTTATTCTTCTTCGCATCACATGCTTTGCAGTTGGCGAAGCACGCGAATTGTTCTTCCAATATTCATATATTATTTTTTTAACATTTTCTCCAAGTCTATCTTTGTATGGTTTCCTACAAATAGCTCTCCAACAAGCGAGTTAATCATTTACATCTACTTGCAGCCGAAATTTCTGATGTTTGTGCAAATTTTTTCGCGAGGTTGCTAATGCTCGTGCCATAGATGTTACCAAACGATTCTCTTTAGTACTTGATGAAACCATTGCCATATGTATTCCTCTACGTACAATTGAAACACTTTTCTCTCTATATCTCTTAATTGAATTTATAGTACTACTTATATTTTGTATCACATCTTCCTTCATTTTTTTATCTTTGGTTGATTTTCGAATACCCAGTAGTGTCGTAGCTTCTTTTAATTTCCTTAATGATAGGAGACCTTTCAACATTTGAGCTTGAACTGTCACCCGCTCATTTAAGAAATACTTTTCAAAAATGTAGTTAACACGATATCGTATAACATGGTCAGGTTTTTTATCTCCATATGTGTGAGTGTCAACATTTTCTAACATCTCATCATCGACACTGATTTCATCTGTACATATTCAAAAAAATAGTACATAATAAGTTTACATATGAACAATAAATAACTAAATTAATAAATATATGTATAATTTCAATAATACGTTCATGTGTTCAATATATATATATATATCTGTACATACCTTGTGATTCAATTTCTTCATTTGAATTTCTTTCAATATTTTCACCATCTTCAATCATTGGTTCAATATCTCTTTCACTTTCTCTTTCAAAATTTTGTATCTCATCATCAATGTTTTGAGGAATATCTTTGTCTGTTTACATTAAACAAAATATTTAAATTCAAATTAGTTCATCAAATAAAAATTAAGCTTCACATTTTACACCAGGAAAATTTTAAATATATCAATAGATCATAATATTTACATTTACATACTTGCTTCAATTTCTGCTTGAGGTTGATTTTCCCATTCAATATTTGAGAGGGCTTCTATCTTTCTTTTGCGAGATTGTCTCGTCTCTTCTCTACGTTCCTCAGCGTCTCTTTTTCGATCATATTTTCTCGCACAAGTCCTTCGATTTCCCATGATAATAGAGTATGAAGTTCAAAAAATTTCCTTCAAAAAATTAGACAATAACTCAATTAGAAAAAGCATCACAAAAGATTTAATTTTTAAAAAAAATCATTTTAATTTTTTTCCAAAAAATACATATTCCAATCCAAAACACCTACTTTAAAAAATTCGAGAAAAAAATGTCTTATAAAAATGAAACGAAGCTCAAAATATTTACTTCAACTCAAAACATGTACTCTAAAAAAATGTCACTTCAAAAAATGCTTCCAACTTTTAAAAAAAAAACGTCACTTTAAAAATACTTCCAGAAAATGTCTTTTCGAAATTAAGCCCAACTCCATACTTTCAAAAAAAATGAAGCACAAAAAACATCCAAAAAAATTTATTACATACCTCCAATAAATTTCCTTTGAATGTATGTCCAAGAAAATTCCTTAAACCCAAAACAATTCTTTGCAAAATCAAGCCACCTCCAAGAAAAGTCTTTAAACCCAAAACAATTCTTTGCAAAATCAGACCGTCTCCAAGAATTCGAAATTAAGCACATCCATACTTTTAAAAAAAATGAACAAAAAACATCCAAAAAAATGTATCACATACCTCCAAGAAATGTCCTTTGAATGTACGTCCAAGAAAATTCTTTAAACCCAAAACAATTTTTTGAAAAATCAAACTGTCTCCAAGAACTGTCCTCCAAGAAAAGTCCTTAAACCCAAAACAATACTTTGCAAAATTGGTTCGCCTCCAAGAAATGCCCTTAAACCCAAACCTCCAAGAAAAGTCTTTAAACCCAAACCAAGACCTTTATAAAATCATACCAAATGTGCGAAATGTGCAAAAATTATGAATGGTTTCGTGGTAATTTATATTGCCGCGAAATGTGTTTTAGGAGGGGCGCCGCAAAATTTTCTGGCCGACGGAAAATTAGATTAAAGTTCGGCCGAAATTTGATTAAAAGTTCAGCCAAACTTTGATTAACAGTTCGGCCAAACTATTAATTCGTTAGACTTAACGGGCCATCGGCGCGAAAAATAGTTCCGCTGAACTTGTAATCAAAGTTTGGCCGAACTAACGCGTCACCAATTACACAGATTCAAGCTCTAAATACGTTTCTGCAACTTTGGACTAACTAAACTCCATGAAACATTATGAATTAACTGTCAGAACCAAGACAAACATTTTCAGAATTGAATCTACTTTCAGGAAATATAACTTTTATGGAATTTCATAAATATTTACTAATTTTAATTAATTTTCTAATAAAATGGATGCAAACAATTTCTGAGGGTCATTGTCATTCAGTGAAATCAAAATTCTGTATCTCCCAAAATTCATTATAAAAAAAATTGAAAAAATTATGGGGCATTACATTGGTCCGTCGTCTCTAATGGGTAGCTTTTAGATTTTTAGTTTATAACTAATATGTTAAGAAATTTGTTGCGTTGTGAAACATATCCAAAATATGCAGTTTTTTCATATTGGACCAGTTCAAAAAATTCTAGTAATTATGATATGCATCCATTGGCTTTGTAAATATGATGAAACCAAAGTAGACTCTGTCTAGATTGTTGTAACACATTTTTTTTCTCAAAAACACAAATTTTAAATGAATACAACATTGTGTATTAACATGAATTCTTATGAATCATTTGATTGTTAAGAAACACACACTCAAAGAAAGGCTAAGTTGACATATCAAATCTGCATAAAAGATTTCAAAAAATAAGTAATAGAAAGCTAACAAAATTTTTGACAACTTTTATTTTTATCGCAAAATGAAATTCTAAACAGAAAAATTGTTATAGTTTGCAAAAAATTGAAGAACCGAAAAAAATGAAAGTTTTTTCTCAAAAAAGGACCAAAAGTGTAACCCACCTTCACATTGTCACCCCAATGTGATGAGTTCTAAGTAGTTAATTTGCAATTAATATTACGTTTGTTCATGAATATTTATGCTAGGTAGTTTTGGCATTCATCGACGATCTCTCTCTCTCTCCCCAAAGCTAACCTTCTCTCCTCATTGGTGCGCTATGTTTCCAATTTGTTCAAGTTTCTACTGCTAGGATTTCATTTTTCCCTCCCTCGTAGCACTAGGTTTTCCAATTTCCTTCATTCCTAGCACTAGATTTTTAATTTTTCCTTTACATAACACTAGCTTTTTCACTTTTTAAACTTTCTAGTGCTATATTGTTTCTCGTATACCTTGTTTTATAGTGCTAAGATTCCTCCTTTCTTCCTTTTCCAGTGCTAGGAATTCCAAATGTGCCCTTTTGTAGTGCTAGGCTCCCTAATTTCTATTTATTCTAGCATTGAGTTTTTCAATTATAATTCTTTCTAGCAATAGGGTTTGAAATTAGGCTATTTTCTAGTAACATTGATTTTGCAATTGTACCCCTTTCCAGTGTTATGAGTCTCCAAAAGTCATCATTGCAATATTGATCAGTTTCACAATTGTTCCTTTTTCTAGTGCTAGGTTTTGAAATTGTACTCCTTTTGACCTTTTTCCATATTTTCCTTCATCATTTTTCTCCTAAATTGGTTAGAAAGGGACAATTTCCTTAGGACATTAAAAATGAATATTCAAATGCAAACACAAAATTTAAAAAAAAAAAAAAAAGAGAGAGAATAGACCCTATTGTAGCTCAATCTCACACAACTAAAATATTAAAAATCTTTAAAATAATTTTATTTAAGCATGGGATTAAAATTTCTAAATTTGAAGCAGTGGATAATTTTGCTAGACTCACTCCTTGGATGGAAGGAAAATGAACAGAGAGGAAGGTGTTGAAACAAAAGAAAGTGATGAGGAAGATGTTGGTGAGGATGTTGATCTAGAAGGTGAAGATGAGGAAGATTCTGATCTCGATTTAGCATGGAAGATGCTTGAATATACAAGAGTTATTCTGGATAAACAAGAAGCTTCTCGTTGATCCATCTTCTACTGAGTAGCATTATTACTATACTTTATGGTCATCAGTAGCAGTTAATCAAAACCCTGAAGCACATGAACAGATGAAGGTCTAAAATGTGGATGCTCTGCATTGTAATTATGCACATGGGGAAGATAACCCAAAATTCCAACACATAATCTATTGGATGCTTGATAAGTCTTATGAGCATATTTTTTTTGTTCGTTACGGAGAAGTTACAAAGGAAAAGATTCATATAACACAGTATACATCATGTTGCAGATTACTTGAGTTTATTTCCGAGGAGGGTGTGATTTATAGACCATATTGGATGATGGAAAATATGTTTTTAGCACAGAGCTTGCATGTATGAAATAAATCGACGGGAGCACATAGTACACGAAACTTATGCCAATGAGTGGTCCCACAGATAGATTCATCAAAACCGCTTAGTCCAGGATCAATGATTATTAATTATTGTGACATCACTGTTCTCATTTCCATAAACCTCTAAGAGGTGATCCCGTAGGCAGTTTGAGCTTTCCAAAAACCATTTTTTGTTTTCTATACGATGCACACATCATTCGTTATGATCAAAATATCATTTCATATGATTTAAAACTCCCATATAGAGGATATAAATTAATATTATATATATATATATATATATATATATATATATATAATAGTAAGTTTATAAAAGTATTTGAAAACAATAAGTCATGTATAAAAAAGGAGTTATTATTAGTGAATAGAGATAGTTAGGAAATTTTCCATGAGTTAGTTCCATAACCAATTATGGGATAGTTAGTCAGTTAGGCTAACGGGGGAAATAAAAATGAAAAATCAAGGCATTGTAGAGGTTCCAAGTTTTTGGCCTGAGAGGTAGAAATTTTGTACTTTGGATCTCCATGTGTTTATGAATAAACCTTTCACAATGATTCCAAAATTTGTTGAATATGATTCGTCTTTCCATGTTGCATTATATTTTTTATGTCTTTTTTCTTTATAATTGAGTAACGAAGTTGCTGGTATTTAATTTTAAAATTTTGTAAGTTAAAGTTAAAATCCTTAATGATGCACTCCTCTATTCTATTTTTCACCTCTTAAATCTACCATTTTTCTTCTAAAGTTTGAAACAAAAGATTTTTTGCAAGCAGCCTATTTTCAAAGACTTTCCATTATCACTTCTTCATGTCTTATATTTTCCATTTGTACTCATAACTAGAAGGCCACTTGAAATATTGTTCTCACATTGGATACTGATAAGGATTAAATCTCTAGGGTTTTAATAACATTGGGACACTAAAATCTTCTCATCATGTTTATTGATAAATGTCTTGGGCATTGATCTCCTTCAGCCAGATATTGTCTCCCAAGGTACAATCGACCCATCTAACTCTGGTTCTATGAAGCCTCGAGAGGGATAAAATCCCTTGAGGTTCAAACCTCTCCTCACTTTTTTCCTCAAAAAATGGGTTTGCACCTCAAGGGATTTCATCCCTCTCGACGCTTCGTAGAACCGGAGTTAGATGGGTCTATACTGGTTTCTATTTATTTTCACTATTTCATGTTCATATTATTAAACTCATTAAATCTATGCAGTTAGATTGATTTGTTAAAATATTTAATGTAATCATTCCCATTAACGGTATTTTTACTTTGATTATTATGAACGTGTAAGTTTTAAGTTGAACCATATGCAAATAATTATTAGTTAACTAGCTAAGTTGTCTTTGTCTAGCTCTTTGTTATATTTGTTTTCCTATATTATATTTGTAAACATTTCTATCGTTTAAATATTTGCGATAGCTAAGTAATATTATTTTATTGATTGTAATTATATAGTATGGTGTTCCTAAGGCATTCCCTGACAAGGAAGAGGTCATTTTAGTTCAAGCGCATGTTCAAGAACATGAAGTGAATATTGAGTCCTATCAAGCTAATGATCCTATGGAAGAAGATAATGATGTTGATAACACATTGGATGAAGATGGGATGAATAGATTTATCCAGGATACATTTAATAATGTTGCAGGAAGGGATGATGATGACGAACCGTATGTTGGTGGTTATGATATACCTATACTTGAGAGGGGAACTCAACCTCTTTATGAAGGGTTAGAAACATATCTTCTATTTTTTGTATTTCTTCTGGCCAACTTAAAGGTGGTGAATGGTTTGTCAAACACATGTGTGACACATCTCCTGAGGTATATAATATATTTTGTGACATTTAGTAGATCATGATAATAAAGAAATTATTCCTTTGTTTTCAATGTCAGTATGTCAATCACCATTTGTAACATTATTTGGATGCAATATGTATATTGTTTACATTAACCAGCACTACTGATTTCTGATGTTGTAGATTGTTAGGTTAATTTATGTTACCACCATCAAATGTTTTACCTTGCACGTACCAAGATTTGCATGCCATTATGAAAGATATTGGAATGGAGTATCAAGTTATTCATGCGTGTACTAATAAATATATTATCTATTATAAAGAACATGTGTCGAAACAGAAATGCCCAAAATGTAATGCGAGTAGATATCAAACCGATAAAGTAACAAAAAATGTGCCTCGCAAGGTCCTTCGTTATATTCCCATAATTCCACGTCTGCGACAATTGCTCAGGTGCAAAATCATAGCACAATTTATGGATTGCCATGCAACGAAAAGAATTCAATATGGTGTTCTACGAATGCGTGCAAATAGATCTACATTTACGAATATAGAGGAAAGATGACCAATTTTTAAAGAAAAACCTCGTAATCTTAAGCTTTCATTAGCAGCTGACAGAGTCAATCCATTTGGAGAGCTAAGATATATTTACTCAGTGTGGCCCCTTTTTGTTATCAACAATAACATTTCTCCTTGGATGTCAATAAAGAGAGAGCACATAATGTTGACAATGATTGTTCCAGGTATTATTTTGTTTAGAATAAATATATTCATTTACACAATAACAGCTCATGATTTTTCTTTTTTGTTTCATACTTATGTCTTATATTTTTGTGTTTACTCATATATGTTCAAACTTGTCTTATAATTATGTCTTTTTTTTTTTTTTTGTTACTCATATATTTGGGAATTATGTATTGTATGTTCAATCAATTAGGTAAGTACCAGGTAAAATATATGAATGTATCTATCGAGCCTCTTATCGATGAGTTACTAGACTTATGGAAGGGCATCACTATGTATGATATCTCCAGACCAACAGATGTTGGTAGGGAATTTGATATCTCCAGACCAACAGATGCAGCAAGGATCTTAAAGAGTTTATTGAAAAAATTAAATTTCCCATTGGATTTTCTTCAAACATAAAAAATATCCCAACAAATAAAGGTGAATTAGGTGGGGTAAAGACTCATGATTGGCATACATTCATTAAGGTAATTATTTTGTAGTACATATTTGTACATTAATGGTGAAACATCTTGTTAGTATTTTTATTTTATACTTATTTCAGAATAAATAATCATTGATTTTTTTTTTTTTTACAATATGTTATACCTCTATCTCTCCCAGACAACTTTGACAACAATGTCAAACAAGTTATATATGATCTTGGAAAATACATGAGGTAAGTGGTGATTTATATGCAAAGTGTAATTTTTTTAATAATATTTTGTACATTAACTTATATTTGATTACATGTGTTTTACTTGTAATGTACTATATATCTTATTTTTGAAAATTGTGATTTTCTTGTTTCATTTGTAGATGGTTGTCATCTAAAGAAATCAATAAATAAGATATAAAGTATTGGATGAAACAAATTCGTTGTTTAATGTGTGAAATGAAAAAGTATCTACCTCCAATATTTTTCAATGCACAAGAACACTACCTCGTACACCAAGTTGAGGAGATTGAAAAGAGTGGACTTTTACACACAAGATCATTGTGGATGGTTGAGAATCACTTGAAATCTTTGTAGGCTTTGGTCAGACAAAGAGCATGTCCTGAGGGTTTTATGGTAGAGGGATATATGGTATATCAAACCAGGTTTTATATTAGTCAATATAGTCTGACAATAGGAAAAAGTATCAATGTATTGGATCACATTTGGGATGTCAACTCCATGAAAAAATTTGAAGGGGAGCACCTATCGGGGAAAGGTACAATGGGGAAAGTGAGATGTAAGTATATAGTGGAGATTTATAGTACATTTGACTTTTTGATTTTATGTATATCATAATTCTTTAGTTTTTAGACTTCATGCACAATCCAATATTATAGTGGTATAATGTGTTAACTAATTATATATACGCATGTGAACTGTTTTATTTTAATAAAGTCAGTCGAGAGTGGGATGTAATACATTTATACATTGCAAACAATGTTGATTGGATGAAGGTATGGATTGAACGATGCAAACAAGCTAATAATGGTAGGTTATCATAGTATGGTGTGTCTACATTGGTAAAAGAAGCTGAACGTAGTGGAGATACCAATATTACACAGAGGGAAATTGATTTAGCACATGGTTTAGTACATTACCAGGCAAGCATATAATTCACCTATACTACTTATTTTTTTTACAACTATATTGATGCATATGGCGTGATTTTTTTATTAATTTGAAAATTTTCCAAGTATAAATATGTTTATAAAATAATTAAAATGTATTTTTCATGTGTTTCTCATATTGCAGTTGAAACACCGCAAGGAAATGTGGTGCAATGGCTACAAATTTTTGCATCAAAAGGTTGGATGAAAAGAGGACAACTTCAGTTAGTGGGATAACTCCAATATTTCAGGTAGAGAACGTTGCATCTAGAGGTGACAAACATCCAGAATTATCTTCAAATCGATACTATGGGTATATGGATGATATACTTCAGTGTGACTTTAAATCTTTCAAATTATTTGTGTTCGATGTCAAATGGTACAGAATACGAATAAATGAACGAGATCTTGATAGAACTGTTATTCAACATGCTAACAGATTTACCATGGTTAATGCAAGGAATTTTGAGCTAAGCTAAGAGCCCTATGTTCTTCCAAGCCAATGAGAACAAGTATTTTACTCAGAGGTTCCAGGTACAACAGGTTGGTCCTATGCTGTTAGATATGATCCAAAAGGAATTCTGGTAAAGTATAATGTAGTGGAAGAAGATGATATTGAAGAAGAAGATGATGTAGATGAGCAAGGGGTTCATGCGTCAGATGAATACGTTGAAGAAGTTCAAGGATATGTTAATCCAAACAATGTTCTGAACAAATTAGATGATATTGACAATACGTCGGACAAATAACTTGAAGAGGTCGAACCAAATGTGTGAGAGGATGTTCTAGATGATGATATAGATGATGATCATCATCATGATGTTGACATGGCCAATCCTTTGAACATGAATTTTTAACACGTTGATACGGAAGACGAGTTGGATGAAGAAGAACATTAATGATATCAAAATGTTGAAATGTACGAGGTATGTATTTATATGTTTTCAGTTGGTTTGTTCTCTTTCATTTACCTTCAATAGTAAAGAAATTTGTCTAAGGTATTCTTATGGAAATTTATTTTAACTTGATCTTCATATGGAAACTCATCGAGTTAGAGGTGAGAGGAAACAATGAAATGGAAGAAATAGCGAATGAAAAAATTAAACTATATATAAAATATAAATATATATATAATTAAACATAAATATAACTATATATATTAAATAACCAATATTAAAAATTAAAAATTAAAACAAAAAATTCAAAAAAAAAAAATCTAAAAAAAATTCAAAAAACCAAAACTACTTTTAATATTTCTTGCGTGCTATGAATTCTTCCCAACCCCACACCCTTCCCCTAAACCCATTAACTCATCACGTGCACTAGCCTGGTCTCCATGCACTCAACACAAATACCCCACTGAAACCCCACTCACTCAGTACCGACGCATTGCAAACACTTACTCAACAGAGGACTTGCCACAGATGGTGATTGTGCTTCATCCACAAGTGACAATGACATTTCTTCATCCACAAGTGATGGTGCTTCATCCAACCACTCCACAGAGGACTAGCCACATCAATAGACCCCACTCTATATTCGACCAACGACCATGGTAAGTTTCATTACTTATTTAGACTGATGGTGTGGTAACTACAACACAAAATCCATTCTTATGTGTTATTGTTCAAACATATTTTTAATTTCTATTGGCATATATGAAATGACAGTATTATCAGATTCACTTTTTCCTTACAACAATGGCATAACTCACCTTTTCTTCTATCAGCTACTGTAAGAACTCTTTTCCACCAAGCAAAAGAGATTTTGGCTCACTCTTTGTAGCTCCATTCCCTTCTTTTAAAGGCAGCAAAGTTTGTTGAATACCACCCATATCGAACTTATAATAGTTCTTTCTTCCATCATGCACTACTTTCCTATCAAATTTCCAAGGTCTGCCTAACAAAACATGACACACATCCATAGGCATGATATCACAAGTCACTTTGTCTTGATATCAGCCTATTTGAAAAGCCACTTCACTTTTCTCAGTAACCAATGATTGGTGTCCTTTATGCAACCATGAAACCTTGTAGCGTGTTGGATGCTTGACCTTCTTAAGTTTCAACTTTTCCACCATTTCAGTGGACACCAAATTATCAGTGCTTCCACTATCAATAACTACTTTGCAACATTTCCCTTGGACTTTGCATGTAGTTCGAAACAAATATTTCCTTTATGAAAACTCTGCCACCTCCTTCTCTGATTTCAATAGCACCTTGTTCATGAGAATATCTTCTCCAACCTCAGGTACATTCTCCACTACAAGATCTTGTGCTACTGCCTACTCTCCTTGTGCAATATAGTTTTCTCTTTGCCCTGCATTCTCATTATCAGGACACTCATAGGATCAATGACCTAGTTTGTTACATTTGTAACATCTGTAGACTGACTCTCTACCTCTACCTCTACCTCTACCTCACTGGTAGGGTCTTCCACCTCTAGGCTCATATCCTTTCCCAGATTGTTCTTTTTGGTTAGAACCACCAACTTCATCCTTGTAAGTTGGAGCCTTCCCTCTTCCACCTGTTCTCCCTCTTTCTTTCGCAGATCCTTTTCCTCTACCAAAGGTTTGTTTCCTGATGATCTTCTCTTATTCTCTTAAAGCATATCGATAGGCCCCCTCCATGGTTCTAGGAGATAACATGCTGATCTCCTCTTGAATTTCCATCCTTAATCCATTGATGTACCTAGTTGTCTTTTCATAGTTATCTTCTATATAACCTTCTCTAAAGTTAACCTCATAGAACTCTTATGTATACTCTCTCACAGTCAGCAAACTTTGTTTGAGGCTCTGCATATGTTTGTAAATAATCAACTAATAATCCTTGGGTAAGAATTTTCCTCTTGTTATCCATGATAACAATTAAGTTAGTCTAGGTTGGTCTTAAGTTAATTAGGTTGGGTCAATTAGGTTTGAATAAGATCTTTAAAATTTAAATTTTCAAAAAAATGCACATGTGAGGGGTATTGAAAGTCATTTTCATGTGAATAGCTATGGAATGAAAACAACCCCCCCCCCCCCCCCCACCTCTACAATTTACGTATTTATAAAAAAAATAATGTAAAATTTCATATTTCACTTTTTCATAGTTCAACTTTGTATAATTTTTCAAACTATTATTTAAAGAAACCTTTATATTGATTTAATTTTCATACACACACACACACATGCACCTTTTTATATAATGTTGGGATCCTAGGCTTTATGTGGTTCTCCTTGTGCTACAAAGTTTCAAGCCCAATAGCCTATCCCTAATCACGTGCCTTAATAAAGCCTTTTTACATAAATCAACCCCCATTGTTTCGTTATCCCAGACCCAAAACCCTAGTTGATTTCGTTAAATCAACATCACAAACCATTCAAGGTCCATGTTCCTAGGGTTCTGATGACGTTTGTCAATTGTAGTGAATTTTCCCAATCAACTACCAGCAATATTTTCGTCTCAATCCCTGGGTCCCCGGGCCATTATTGTAATTGAATTTAACATAAATTTTAGGTTTGTGATGGTAGGGATTAATGCTAACCCCCAATTGGCTTAACTTAAAACCTAATTAAGAAAATAATCATGATCAACATGGTAATTAAACATCTCGCCTTTGAATCTTTCATTTGAATGTTAGCCTTTTCACAATGTAGATGTTCCATACTACAAAGCATAAGCAAGATTTTCTCTCATATAATTGAAATTAAGGATTCATAATATAATTATGTAGCTTTATCAAAGAACATTTACTCACTAAAATATTACATTATTTTTCTTAATTTCGCTTATTTCTTTCATTTTTTCTCATAGGTCCCTGCACACAACATTTGCTTCTACAACTAATACATGAGGCAGAAAGCAAAGAAAGCACAAAATCCTAGGTAGAAAGGATGCCCAAATCGTTGAATTGAAAATGAAAATGAAAATCCTGAGCAACATTCTAAAAATGTAGAAATATTCAAGGAAGTTGAACATGGAAATGACCAACTCTTAAATTCACAAGTTATATTTTTGAAGATTTAAGAATGGTACAAGCCCAACAAGACATAATTGATAACTCTTGGATGAGGTAATAGATAAAAGTTTTGAAAGGAGAAGGGTGAAATAATTTCTATTACAGTTAATCTCTTAGCAGGCCACAACTAAAACATCTACATCAAGAATTCCCAAAGCATCATATGCCAATATAATAAGAAGCAAGACTGATCAATGAAATTGAGTAATATTGTTCTCTATTAATTGATTCATTGCTCCAAATTATAAGAGAATTTGACATGTCTAATATACCATTCCCAAAGTATTCCAACAAATAAGAGGTTTTCATCAATGATGTGTTAAGTCATAGGAGCGGTATACAAAATGATATTGGAAAATTAGAAAGATCTAACTTAATAGTAATTTCCAATTTCTTTCTCAAACCGCATAACAACTGTGTCATGGTCAAAGACACAATATCCATTGTTGTCCTATGAGATAATTATAGGTTAATTAATTATGCTATAGCATCTAAAATATTTTGTTGTTTTTAATGAGGTTTTTGGATGACCAATGCTATGAGAAAATTACATGCAGATGTTTTAAACTTTCAATAGTATTGAATATTAAGAAAGGGTTGTTCTTTTAATTCAAAACAATTATTTGATTTTATAATATGTGAAAGGGAGAAAATGTAAGAAACTATGATCTACTAGGTATTCAAATTGAACCTTTAGTTTATCATAAGAAATAAATACTGATAAACAATGTTTACAGCTTAACAATATATATTTAACCTTTTGAAGATGACTGATAATTAATAGATGTAGAGGGAATTATACAAACAAATAGTATAATAAATCAATCTCTAAAATAAATGATAACTTCAGAGGATTTAAGATAGACTGATATTCAATTTTCTCTTACTTATTTTTCTCCATAAAACTTAAATATATGTGGAAAAAAAAATGAAATGTAAACTGGAAAGACTCACAAGGAGAGAAGTTGTTTGAAACAAATCCAAAATCCTTTCATTAATGATCAATGATCTCAGTTCATACAATTCTTCTTTACAAGCGCTCATCCAAGGGCTCAACCCTTTACAATTTGTTTATGGAAGTTTTCATACAAATTTTCTAAAAAAGATCAAATTCAAATATATAGATCTTTGTCGAAATATCTCAAACTGTTTACTAAATAAAATTGCAAAAATATAGTAAATTCAAAACTGAATTGAGTTGTTGGCTCTACATTTTAGGATTTATGTTGATGAGGATGCGGAAATAGGAGTCCTCACTAGCTGAAGTTGTTCTAGGTACCTGATCTAGTCATTCTAACAATCCACATAACTTTTCCTAGTTACTTTGATCTAGCAATGAAAATTTACTTAGCTTTCTGTAAATTTGATCAACTTCTATGTATCTTTCAAAAGTCGGTTTAGCTAAAAATAGATGAGGAATTTCATGTCTGGTTGCTAAATCCAAGCTAAGTCCTTCCATGAATGCATTTCCTATAATGCTTCCTGTAACCTTTGCAAAGTTTGACATGTCTCTGGAAATTTCACACAACAATTTGAACTAATTCATCTCCCATACCTTGTAATCCAGGATGACCTTTCTAATGTAACAAATTAATTTTTTTGTGAAATATTTGCACAATATTCCATAAATTTTCACACTTGTTCTCAAATTGTAACATCATATTTTTCGTAGTAAGAACTTTCCTTACTTCCAGAATACTGCCACTGCTGTCTTCAATATCCAGTTCTTCTAATTCATCTTTAGTCTTCGAATTTAAGATTTTGATAATAGCTACTACATCACTGGGCTTAGTATCAATTTCTATCTTTATCTCTGCAATCAAAATGTTATATCTAGCAAGAAGTTCACCTTGTTCGAATATGATTTGAATAGATGGCAAAATGTGAGATATTTTTTCATTTATCTGAATCCAAATACTTTCTTTAGCTTGAGAAATGGTGTCAGCCATGATATTTTGATTCTGTAAATATTGAACTCTTTGTGCAAGCTTATGAGTTTTCTACAATTCTAATAAATAAGCACCATATGATTTTATTTTATGTTCCTGCAATTTATCACACTTTTCTGTAAGATTTTCAATTTCTTTACCTTTCATGGCTAGATCATCCATGGCTTTAGTTAATTCTGACGTTGTTGTAGTAGACTGTGAAACTGTTGTTGCTGAAGAAGATGCCTTCCATGTTGTTGTACCTGATGTTGGAATTGTGGCTAATGGAGGGCCTTGTACTGGAGCAGCCTCCTCTTTATCTTTAAGGATTTTTTCAATCTCCTTTTCCATCTTGGAGATTTGGTCATTCTACTCAATGATAATTTTTAACAAGTCTTCCTTTTCTTTCTCATGCTCTCCCATCTCTTTAGCCTGTGGATATTCTATTGTTGGGAGTTTCATTTTCTTTCTCAAGTCTGCTATATCTGCATTCTTTGATTTAATTATTTCTTCTGTAGCTTTGATGTCTTTGGGATCATATCCCAATTTTATCACTAGCTCCTCTAAAGATTTAATCTTGGTATCTTTAGCTAGAGAAGAAATTTTCTCTAGCTTCAACTGAATTTGAATATTTTGCACTGTAGTTTGGAGCTTAGCAGCTGTCATGGCAGAAGTATTTAAAGTACTGAAGGTTATTTCACTGATTGCTTGTGAAGGTCCATTTGATCTATAGGATGAATAGTTTTGTGTCAAAAGCAAAGATTGATTGTTTGTAGTCATCTGATGTCCAGGACTGAGGAACCTTAGGCTCTAGAAAAGAAATTTTCATTTTTCCTTCTTCAGAGTCAATGGTTAATAAAATCATGTGTTGAGAAGTTTTTGTTTTTTTTCCAAAATTGTGAAAACATAGAAACTTTTAGGGCTAGATTCCTCTTTTTGATTTCTTGATAAGCAGCAAAAATGTTGGGCTCTTTTTTACTGCTCTACTCCAATTCCCTTGTTGGTGATTAAATAAGTATAAATGCATTCATTGGGGTCCCTGGAGTTGTTGGATATTGTGGCATATTGTCTTGTCTCCCCAAAAATAATGGAGTAAATGCTCCAAAAAGAACAATTGGGTGCATTTGTTCAGTATTTTCATGTTGATTGTATTCCTCATTTGTTTGCCTTTTTTCTTGTTATATACAACGAAATATTTTACTAGAACTTCTGGTGCTACAGGTGAACTAGTTTCCCTTGGCCTTTTCTCTCCCTTTTCTTGTTCTAATGGAGTTTGTGAAGAGGACAAATTTTTCTCTTCAGCCTCTTGGAGAGTATTTTCTTGCCATTCCTCCTGGTTCATGAACTATTCAAACTCTGGTATGGATGTATGAATATAAGGGGTATATTTCTACTCTATCCTCATCTTTGAAACAATTCCAAAAGGGTAATAAGACCAAGTAAAATTGTTCTTAAAATCCATACTCCTTAAGATAGCGTCTGCACCTTGTCTTGTTTCCCTTGTAATGCATATGAAAGGGCCAACCTATATTTTTAATTTGAAATGGGATTTATTCTTGGCTGCCTGGAAATGTATTTGATCCATGTTTACCATTTTTCTGATGAATTCCAAATAAAATTTCCTTATGGGCACATACTTAGTAAGCTTGTAGGGGGCTAATTCACAATCATAAATTCTGATTTCTGAGTAGCTTTGATACAAGTATTAGTCACCCTTTTTGGTTTGCTCACTAAGGTGTAAAATCCTCTTTATCTCTAAATCTATCCATGGCTCTGTATTACTATTCAATAAGCTTACTGCCACATGCAAAATTTGATCTACAAACTGACTGAAAGAGAATTATGTGTTGTCCTTCCTAAAAAGAGGGGTCTAGCTAATTACTGATAAAGGATTTCCTTGATCATCCATCTTCTATAGTTGAAAAGGGAATTTCTCTGATTGATAATAAATAAATAAATACACAAGGACTGAGGCATATCTAAAAACTCCTTCCTTTGATAAATTAACAAACTTCTCATGGATCCTCTCCGCTATAAATTCACCATAACAAAAGATAATTGGTGGATTTTTTTTCACTTGAAAAAATGGAAAGAAAAGCATAGATATGCTCATCAATCCACTGGTCTAAATTATAGCCCAGAATATAAGAGATAATGGAGACAATTTTTTTGGTCATTTCAGGGAAAATGGAGACTGAATATGGAGGATTGGCTTTAAGTATTGGGACATTATTTGACAGAAAGGTTTCAAAAACCTTTTCTCTTTGTGGAAAGTCCATCTTGTTGTATATTTCCATAAGAAAATATGGGTAGCAGGGTTTTTCGAGGGGATCATTCTTGATTTGGATCATTTTAGAAAATGCATGGGAATTGATGTAGAAGAGGGTTTCTCCATTCTGCGCAACTACAACTCTTTGACCAGGTATGTAATGAAGTTGATAGGAGGTAAAAAATTCATGAAAATATGGCACATGAGGGAAAATATACTGGGGTAATGTTGAATTCCAAAGGCCGATTTCATCACTGTTGTCGAGGTTTTTTTTATGGAACCAATTGTGAATTTCATGAAGATCAAAGTCACAATTGATCTCAAATATCTAATAGAAATGGTGTACTAATGGTTGATGCTCTAAATCAAAAACCAGAGGTGGTATTGAGGTATCCTTGGAAGTATATTTGTCCTTAGGAGCCATTGAAATGAAAGGGAAGTGGATGTTTGTAAATACTTGTTAAAAAATAACTCGATAAGGAAGTACAGGTACTCTGAAGACAATCGATCTAATCAAGATTCCGCCTATATGCTTTTCCTATAATTTTGAATAGCCGATAAAAAGTGATGAAAATAGAACAACGAAATGTTTTGAATTAGAGTGAAAGTGCATAGTTTAAACAAGATAATAACAAACGTTGATAGGTGCGAGAGGATTTAATGCAAAGACGTTACGGTTAACGGGTATATGGTAACATGTAATTTGGAGACACATGGGAGTTTATCATTTGATACATGGAATGATGTGTCAATGATGACAAGATGGCGAAAGTAGTCAAATGGTCAAAGGGAAGTTTTGGAGCCTACCCGAAGGGGGGCGGATGGTAAGTGGAATTGAAGGGGGGTGGGGAGCTCTCCATGGTAAGATGACACGTAGTGGAGGTGGCTTTGATTTATGACTTTATTTGGACCTCCCCAGCGGATAAATTTCGGAAGCACTGGAGGGTGCAAGTTTGCATGCACGCCATCGATCTAAGCGCATTCTATATCGGCCCTTCAAATCTGCAAGATGTTTATTAAACATGAAAATAACTTATCACTTTATTACATAATGTATTAAACTTGTAAACATATGATTAACACTATAAACATACTCTATTCTAAATTATTTTTGAAGCGAAATTTTAAGTGGCGCACTTTTTCCCTTTTTATCTTTTAATTTTCTATTTTTAATTTTGTTGTAACAAAACTAGAATATACATTTGAAGTTAAGAGGTTTATTTAAAGAATAGTCATAGATTGTATTAGGGGTTCTAATTTTTTGGAAGAAGTAGACACTTTGAACAATTGTAAAGTTTATTTTGGAAGAATAACTTGAACCACTTCATATTTTCAAGTTGTTTTTTATCAACTGAATATGGTATTTTTCTATAAGTTTGCTTATTATATTTTAGTGAAATCGAAATATCAATACTTTTGCTTGATATAATCGATATCTTGTATAATTGATTAGGTATTGTTAACTAGTTATTTGATTTGATTATTAGAATGATCAAGTGAATGATACATATATGAATGTTGTGAATGTAGTCGATTCAATTAACTATTTATTTAATTTTACATCATTTGCATTCTAGTTTATTTATGTTGTCAGTCTAAAGATCTAAATCTTAGGCTTATTACTAATATTTTAGAATTCATGCATGATAATAATAATAATCCTAGGATATAGAAGAGTGATAATAGTTTACTATATATTTTCTTTTCAATAGATATAATTTCAACCTTTAGTTTACAGCAATTCTTCCAAAATCTCTTTCAGAACCTCATTCATTAGAATATTCTTTTAGGATTTCTCCATATTTTAGAGCAATGTATAGGAGGAAACTGAGCCACATAGTGAGAATCACCATCCAAGATTGATATAATAGGGGTCATGTCAAAGGAAAATCTATTTCACTATTTCACATTACACTATTTCACTATTTCACTATTTCAGGCCAAGCATGAAAGAAAAATCTTGATTCTGAAAGAGGCTATAGTGGAGGACGAGCCACAACTCGCCAAGAAATTCTCCACATTGTTAAAGAAAGAGTATGTCTCACTCCTGGATTCAGAGGATATTTCCAGAGATGGTTGGTATCTAGACAGTGGTGCCACGTGCCATATGACAAGGGAGTGTGATCTATTTTAGCCACCTGACTTAGTAGCTAATGGACGCTTGGTGAGGTGTGAGATCCACACTGAAGGAAAAGTCAGTAAAACAAAGGGCTCAATTTTATTTGAGTTAGAATCAGGATGTACTGTAGCCTTTCATCATGTTCTATATGTTCCTCGTCTGAGAGTGAATGTGCTCTCTATTTCAGCCTTGGAGGATCAAGGCTATAGAATTGAGTTCATAGGAGATTCAGTACAGTTATGGCTAGAGGGATTTGTTTATGTTGAGGACTCCATCATATTGGGGATCAGAGAGGGACAATTATACTGATTATGGGGTCGACCTCTAGTTCAAGAGGGACATAGAGCTATTTACGCAACATTTTTTAGGAGGCAAGAGGACCGCCTTAGCAGACCCACATGGTGGGAATGGACACAGCTGGAAGAGATGGGATACTCAAATGACTTCATTAGAGCTTTAGCTGGTAGCCATAGCACATATGAGGTCGGGTTTCTAGATTCAAAGGGATAAGGGTGCTCTAGTTCAGAGGGAGCAGGATTTTGAAAAAATTATGAAAAAATATTTTTAAAAACATTGTGATTCTACTCTCATTGATAAAAAGTGATATTAGTAATATGTTTAACATGTAGCTCCAAATAAATTGTATGCATGTTGGTTTCATTATTTTTCACTTGAGAATGTCATGGTTACATCAATCCACCTCCCAAGGTGTTTATATCAAGTGTGATCAAGTTAGATGTATAGATGGTAGCATATTTTTTTTTAGCATGGTCACAATTTTTCTTAAGGAAATATTTAAAAAACCTTAAAAAATGAGGATCCTACCAGTGTTGAGATCCTCTCTTACATGAAAATATTTATGAAGTTTTCCCTTATATTAAATCTGGGTATATATTTGCAAATGTTGCCTTTAAAAAAGCATTTAATGACAATGATACAATGCAGATAATTGATTTTCAAATTTCTTATGGAAGCCACCACGTACTAAAGATTCAATCATATAAAGAAGGTGGATCACCATGTACTAGATTTTACTCAAGGTTAAGTAATATACTTACTTGGCCAAGGATTATTAAAGATTATTAAAACTATCAAGTTCATTTTGAATTTCATGCTCTACTTGTGTTATGGCCTAATGTTAATGTCGATATGCTTGATATTCAACATGGGGAAGCATTGATTATAAATTTATTTTAAAGTTCCATCATATAACTAATTAGAGTATGAGTCCAAGAACCATCAAGATTCGATTTTAGGCTTGCGTCCCATAGAATGATATGCATATTCAAAGAAATTTCAATCACAACTCGTTGTCCAACAATCACAGAGCAATCACATCGATTCTCTTAGAAACACAGCGAGTTACCACAACAATAAATTTTCTATTTCGTTAAAACTTTTTGAATCTCCCTTTACACAACAAAATGCCATCACATATATACAAAATAGAGCTAACTACTCTTCCTCTTCGAATGAGGAAAAAACAAGATCAAAATTTATAATTTCTATCCCTAAATAATCTCTAATCAACTGCCACGTATTTGATCAACAGGGTCACAAGGGGGAGGCACCAGCCTCAAACCAATCCACAGATGCTCTTGAGGAAGTGCTTACTTAAGAACAAATTTATATGTCGATCGATCTAATCCAAACAATCAAGAGGCTTCTCGTAAAATTTAACATGAGACTCAGTTTTTAATTACGATTGAGCCATAGACAGAAGATATAAGAGACCAAATAAAAACCGTGATGACCCAAATACGTCAAAATTTGGTAAGAAACTCATTTAATTATCCCATTTCTTTATTTATGATTTTAATTTTCTCATCCTTCGAAAAATAAATCTTTATTTTACAGGGTTTTTTTAGGGAGTTTGATCCTCGAGGTGAGACTATGGGTGCGACGTTGGTAGCAGCATTGTTGCTCCACTTGTGAGTGACACACTGAACACACCACCGTTAATGCAACTCCTGAATAGGGTGACATGCCATTATATGCACCCATTGAAAAATGCACAGAAGGATGTGAACATGATGCAGACCATGATTCCATCACATCTAGTCAACCAAGCTTTCCTGGGTCTACTCATGTTACTAGCACATGAACACTACTAGTTACATTCTTGGTAGATGATGACCATGTTTCCATGAAATTAGAAAATATTTCAAGCATTTAAGAAGTGTTTTACATATTAAGTATGATCTAATTGAAATTTACGTATAGAGTGTCATTATTTTCAAGTATTGATAATATCATTTTGAAGGAAATGATACCTTCTATATGCACTTGAATAAGGAAACGTTGCAACTCTTTGGGCCCACCATTCGCACAAGGTGGAATTCACAAAATTAAAATTTGATGGAAGAACTTATGAATAGGTTGGTTGGATTTTTCGGAGATAGTACCTTCAAAAAAAGTGGAGTTACTGCGATGGCAAGCCTATATTTAAAATATCTACTAGACGAATATAGTGTTCATTTGCAAAAGAACCCTAAGTATGAGTGCCCTCCATCGATTTCAGAAAGTGAGTGGAAATCCCTCCTAGAAGATGCGAAGGAGAAAAAACTTTGAAAAGAAGGGCAGACACCTCCCAGACCAAGAAGGTATGAGGCACTTTTATTAATGTAATTATGATGCTTTCTCATCAATATTGTGACATGTAATTAAGCTTATAAATACCATAAATATAGGCTCCCAAATACATATAAATCCATGAAGGTGAGAATAAAAAGACATGGCCAACATCATCTTGGCCCTGGCGTTACTCAAAACTAGTCGAAAAAATTGTAAGTATAAAAATAAAAATAAAAACTGCATCCAAATTTTAGAGTCTTAATAATTTTAATTTAATATTGCAGAAGAAAAAAAAATCATGTTGTCATGAAAAATTGAAGGGCGAACAATTCGATGAAACTCCCATGGAGGAAGACCTCAAGCTTGCGTACAAACATGGATATCAAGCAATTGTTGAACGTATGACAAGTTGTCAAGCACGGGGCCTTCACGTACTAGTTCTGATCCCCCACCTGAGACTAAGGTAATAAAAGCAACGAAGAACACTTATAAATTAATACTTGTATACAATCTATTAGTTTTTATTTTTTCCCATAAAGTAATGTGCTTGATTGTAAAAATTTGGCAGACAATGTAAATACAGATGTCCCAAGCAATGTTGGAAGACATGAGCCTAGTGACAGTGGATTGAAAATTGAAACTAATGTTCAACTCGATTCTGGAGGTATTTCATGTGAATTATAATTTTTTTTAGTATGGATTAGAATTAGAAATATTTAAATTAAAAAGGTGTATTAATTATAAATCTTCTTGGTTCTACTCTAGAGCATCTACGGGATGAGGCCAGACAAGAGGAGGAACCTATGGCCACATCCAAGAGTATCCCGCTTCCCTCTACTACCAAAGGAGGTAACGAACACTCTACTACCTTTTTATTAATAAAACACTTGAATTAATAATTACTATAAATAAGAATTTAACATTTTATTCTTATTGTAGTTGATGCTTTGTCGCCCTTACATCAACATAGATGTTTCACCAGGTTGGGATTAAGACATCTTACAGTTGAAGGGGATGACGTCATTACTTCATACATGAAAAATTGCAAGAAACTGAAGAATAATTTATTGTACTTTTAATTTAATTAGAACGCCCTTGTTTCAGATTATGTATAGCATACAATTTATTATAAATCATACCGAGATCAAATATTATTTAAACTCTATGAATGAATGAATAAATGTTTACTATATATTTATTTATTTATGACCTATCTTAATATTTTTCTTTAAAATGTTTCCTAGTAGATATATTGGTTACTAGGGAATTGAGAGTGATGTGAGGGGGGGAGGGGCCATGAGAGCTTCCACCTTCACATGGTTGGCCCTGTTCAGTAGAGAATAAATTAATATTTGGAAAATATTGGAGTAAAACTCTAAGATCCAACATAACAACAACAAGGTCAATGTTGACTTCGTTGTTGCTTCGTCAAGTGGAGGGAGGTTTTCTCCAAGATTACACTACACCAATAATTTATTCTCGAAACCAAGAGGAGCTCATTCAGGTATTCACGCACTCAATTTTTTTAATTATTATTTATTGGTGCAATCAAATTTAATAATCATTCAAATTTAATCTAATTTTGCCGCATTGGTCTCATGAATATGTGTAGGACAATCTTTATCGATTTAGATGTTGAAGAGGAACAACTATCGGAATAAAATATCTCAAAAAGGTAACATTACATTTAACATATACACGATAGGTCCTGAATAAACAATATGTACATTGAGAAATGTAGTGCAAGAAATAACTTGTACATGTTTCAAAAAAGCATAAATAAGACATGATAGAGACATATTTCCCACATTGAACAACTAAGAGAAAGTAATGCACAATAAGGATGAACTTACATGTTTTAAATAGGTTGAAAGTAAATTGTACAAAGAATCAATACAATCATATGGATATGTACTTCCATATGGAGCAATGCAACAGTTGTACAACTTCTGCCTTTATTTTTTTTGTAGATCATATACCTCATTTTGAGATGTTTATGATGACCATGCAGTTGTTATTTTAGTATCTTGTAGAGGTTTCCTTGAGGTATGCAAAGTTGATGTTGAGAAGAAATTACTTATGTATCTACAAAACTCTTTTATTCTTCCATTGATTAAATTTTTAGTTATTGTGTGATTGATTCTATGATATGGACATAATTTCTACATTATATTAAATTTAGCAATTTATCTATTAAACTAGGATCATATGGATAATAGTCACCTAGGGTTGAATTTTTGTAATGTACTTAACCCCAGATACCTCAAAAGGTGAAATATGCCTCTAAATATGTGAAAACGTGTCCTTACACGCAAAAATTTCTACTTGAGGGGAAACACACCTTCAAATACATGGAATCTCTTCCATTCAGGTTATTTCTCACCCCTTCTTATCTGTAACATCCCCCAGCCACCTCCTTGAAGAGGGTGTCCAACCTCAAGACTCAAGTGGGCCTTTGACCAAACCCATGTGTAACTTAGTGCTACATGACATGATCTCAAATTGGGTGTTCATCTTGTAAAGCTCCCTTTTTTCTCAGATCCTTCTCCCACATGGTCCATCAATGGCATGACAAAAGAGAATGTAATACATGTAATCATTCCTCCAATTACATGTAAAACATACCTGAATGGATCCTCATAGTGAAATGCATCTCTAGAAGAACCTTCATCAAGCCAACCAAACACGTTCTATATGTTTTTTCTTCCCTTGGATGATGAAGAGTTCTCAGGCTTGATGGATTTAAAATGCAGATAGCATCCCAACTAGAGGATATGGGGCTACAGGTGTTAACCTTTGATATATGCAGAGAAAGTGATCTTCGTAAATGAGATGCTTGCTCCTAGATGGAATATTGTAAGATTTCAAAATTTTTAATCCACTAAGGACTCTATGAAATGTTGAAAAGTCAACAAGAAAGGTGTGTCTAATTTAATTTTCTCTTAATTAAATTGGACAATAAATTGTAATCTTATCTCATAATCACTTGTAATAGTTAACTGAGCATGATAGACTCAGTTAGCTCATGAAATTCGAGTTGAGGGTGGTTGGCGAGGCATGTAGAGTGATTCTATTTTATTTAGAGTCCAAGTTTCAGTTAGTGTATTAGTTTAACACATGATAAATCAGTTAACTCAATTAAGTGAGTTAAATTCAGTCTAACTAGTTGTAACTAATTGTTGTACTAGTGAGAGGTCAAGTGAATTAAATCAGATTTAATTCACATGCAGTGATCTATCAAGTGACTGATGATTTACTATTAATAGTTTCATGCATGTCAGTTCTGATGAAGACCCAGTTGAGACAGAGGTTAAAGGGATGTTATCTATTAGTTTTATTATTAGCAAATTGTTGGCATGCAATTAGACAACCATAGGATTTTCCATGATGTATTGCGCAATTTTGGAAGGTTGGATTTCCTAATTAATAGGGAGAAATTGTACTTAGAATTGCGCAAGCAAGGTAGGCTAAGAAGAGGTAGGAAATTGGCTAAGTGTTGGTCGATTTTGTCCATATTAGTGTGAGACAGTTTGTAGAGTGCAGAAGACTCTTGTGAGAAGAGTGAATTGTAATTGTTTCATGATTCCTTGGTTTTATACAATACAGATAGAGGGGTTTTTAGTAGATTGTTTTCCCCAGAAAATTTCATGTGTTGTGGATTTGATTCTTTCTCATACTTGGTGTGATTGTGTGATCATGTTTAATTTCCGCAAATTAATTGTAGAAGGATTCAATATCTTTCTCTAGAATATTTCATGATTGGATTGACTCCATTGGTATAAATATTGTTTGTATAATTTCTACATGGTATCAAAGCGCCAGAAATCACTATAGTGGAGAAGAAATTGAGTTTGTGATGAACAACATTCGAATTTGAAAAAATATTCTTTGGTGAGACAGGAAAATCAAGATGGCTTTCAATGGATTAAGATTGGAATATGCACTCGAGGGCAATTCTAATTATATTGCATGGAAAGACAAAATGGATGCAGTTCTAGAGGACAATGGGTTGAAAGAATTTATCGACACTGATATTCCAAGGCCCACAGCAATAGACGTCGCTCTTCTTGATGCTTGGAAAAATAAGGTTGCAAAGGCAACGAGGATCTTATTAGAGGGAGTTCGAGATCACATTGTCCTGAGTCTCCATGGCAAGGCGACTCCATATGCAATGTGGAAGGCCTTGACAGGCCTGTTTCAGAACAACAGTGACCACATAAAATTGGCACTGAAGGACAAGCTTAAGAAAATCAAAATGGAGAAAGGCGACACTATTCTGAATTAATTGACCAAGTTCATCCAATGTCGAGATTAGCTTTGAATTGTCGGGATTACTGTAGCAGATGATGACTTGGTGAGCCTAGCACTTCTAGGCCTTCCCAAGAGATGGCATAGTTATCAAGACTCTATCAATGGGAGGGAGAAGCTACCAGATTAGGAGTGACTTTGGTCGGATTTGATACAATAAGAATTCAGGCAGAATACCAGTGATGGATCCTCATCCAAGACAGATGATGAGGAAAATTGCACCTTGGCTTGTAAGGCAAATAAGGGGAAGGGAAAGAAATCCTATTCCAAATCTGAGACCGAAAAAGAAGGCAAGAAGCGTGACATGTCCAGAGTCAAATGTTTTCGTTGTCACGAGCATGGACATTATGCTACTAATTGTCCATAGAAGAAGAATAACAACAAGACAGATTCAGGATATGCAGCAAGTGATGCTTTGGCTTCACAGTTCGAGTTGGACTTCTCACTCATCGCATGCATGGTGTCTAGTGCGATGGGATCAGTGTGGTACTTGGATAGTGGTGCATATTTCCACATGATGGGAGACAAAGAACTCTTTAGTAGCTTGGAGGAGAAGGATCTTAAGATGCACATAGATATGGGTGATGACGAGAGGTATAGCACTACCAGGATTAGTACAGTTACTTTCTAGAGATATTCAGGTAATTCTTTCTTATTAAAATATTTAATGCATGTACCAGGCTTGAAAAATAATTTGGTTTTAGTTGCTATGTTGGAGGATAGAGGATATGATGTGGTTTTCAGGAAGGGAAAGCATTCCTTCGCCACAAAGCCACATGACATGTTAAGAATATTTGAGTTCTTATGAAGAACCTCTACAAACCTGATGTAGATAGTTGCGCAACATTGATGAGTAAAGCAGACAGAGTGGTGAGTCGGGATGAGGGTGATTTATGGCACAGGATATTGGGCCATCTACACCAGAGTGATTTGAAGGTCATGTAAGAGATTCCTACGGGGCTTCCAAAGGTAATCTTGCATAGATAGACACATGAAAGAGATGTACCATGGGGAAGTATAAAAAGGCCACTTTTCACGAGAATGAGAATCGATCAGCGGAAATCCTTGAGAGAGTTCACTCAGATGTGTGTGGACCATTCTCTATAGCTTCTAGAACAAAGCACAGGTATTATGTGATTTTTGTTGATGATTTTTCTAGAAAGTGTTGGATCTACTTCATGCAGAAGAAAGATCAAACGTTCTCAAAATTTTGTGAGTTCAAATCACTGGTTGAGAAAGATACATGGAAGCAGGTGGAGGCTCTAAGGAGCTACAATGGTGGTGATTACATCTCCAATGAATTCAATAACTTATGTGCGAAAGATGGAATTCAGAGAGAGTTGATTGCGCCTCATAACCCACAACAGAATGGGGTTGAAAAAAGAAAGAACAGAACAATTGTGGGTGCGGCACGAGCTATGTTACATGATTAGGGCCTACCATTGCATCTGTAGGTAGAGGCATGCAACACAGCGGTATTTTTGAAGAGTCGTATTCCTCATCGGATACTTGGCATGAGTACACCAGAGGAGGATTTTTATGGTAAGAAACTTGATTTTTCATTTTTATTTTATTTTTGGCTCATTTGTCTATTGCCATGTGACCAAAGATTCAAGAAATAAGATAGAACCAACAACAGAGATTGGGATATTTGTGGGGTACGCTGATACTCCCCATAACTATCGGGTGTATTTTTCGAATGACAGGATGACAGTTGTCAGACGAGATGTAAACTTTAATGAGGAGAAATCCATGTAATTGTCCCTTGAGAGGGAGCTTGATTTGCATGCAGATGCGGAACTCTTGGTTCCAAAGGATTAACCTCAATATGTGGAGAAACCACATGAGGAGGATCATGGAGTACCAGAAACCACTCATGCAGAGCCATCCACTAGACATGGTAGGAGGCGGACCACAGAGGCTTACAGATTGAGACTTGATGCGGAAAAACATGTAGGAGCACCTACATCACAATGCAAACAGAGACAGTCACCAGACATGTATACTGCATACATGGCTCTTATGAGCAAGTGTATAGTGACAGAACCATCCTCTTTTGAGGAATCAGTGCAACAACCAACTTGGTTTGACACCATGGTTGAGGAGTATGACTCCATCGTCAAGAACAATGCATGGGATGTCGTCCCAAGACCAGCCGGGAAGTTAGTGGTTGGATCTAGATGGATCTATAAGGTGAAGCAGGTTACAGATGGGAGTGTGGAGAAGTACAAGGCTAGATTTGTAGCCCAAGGATTCTCACGGGTTGAGGGGATTGAATATGAGGAGACTTTCGCACCAATTGCACGGTACTCATCAATTAGATCTATCCTTGCACTCTCAACGCAAATGGGTTGGAAGATACATCTTATGGATGTGAAGACTACATTTCTCAATGGATTTATTGAGGAAGAAGTGTACATTGAGAAGCCAAAATGTTTTGAGACCTTTGACAGGGAGTCACATGTCTGTAGACTCAAGAGAGCATTGTATGGTCTGAAGCAAGCACCTTGTTCTTGGTACACCAGGATTGAAAGATATTTCACCGAGTTGGGCTTCACAAAGAGTGAAGTGGATGCGAACATGTACCAGATTGTGGTTGATGGTAAGCTTCTGATTATTGTACTTTATGTAGATGATCTTATTCTGATAGGTGATGAGCATCTCATAACTTCTTGCAAAGAGGATCTTGCAAGAAATTTTGAGATGAAGGACGTGGGACTCCTTCACTATTTCCTTGGTTTGGAGATATGGCAGTGAAATGGGGAGCTATTTGTTTCTCAAGGCAAGTATGCCAAAGAGATTCCAAGGAAGTTCCACATGGACAGTTGTAAACCCATGGAGACTCCTCTTGCAGGAAACTCGAGGAAGGAGGATGCTACTTCAGGCGAGGTAGTGGACGATACTGTTTACAGGCAGATTGTGGGTTCACTCATGCACTTGGTGAACACACGACCATACATATGCTACACAATTAACCAGCTTAGTCAATCTATGGTTAAGCCGACCAAGCTCTTTTGGAAGGCAGGGAAGCATGTCTTGAGATATCTCATGGGGCACTACAGAGTATGGATTATGGTACAGATGGACATAGGGAGTGAAGCTTCAAGGCTTCATCGATGCAGATTAGGCAGGCAGTCCATCAGACATGAAGAGCACATCAGGAGCGATCTCCAGCATAGGATCGACAACATTTTCTTGGTACAACAGGAAGAAGAGATCATTTTCACTTCGTTCAACTGAGGCAGAGTACATGGAAGCCAGTCAGATGACATGTGAGGCCATCTGGGTGAGGAAGATACTTTCTGGTTTGTTTGGTCATCAGATGGATCCAACGATGATACATTGTGATAACCAGAGTTGCATAAAACTCTCGGTTAATCCAGTATTCCATGAAAGGTCCAAGCATATTGACATCCGGTACCACCATCTCAGAGTTTTTGTTCAGAGACACATTACGTTAGTTCAGTACATTATCAAGATGCAGATATTCTAACAAAGGCTCTCGCCAAGAGAAAATTCGAATACCACAGAGGCAGGATTGAGGTAGAGGCAGCATCGAGGTAGTTGATAACCCCTTTCTTGTTGAGAGTGAGTGTTGAAAAGTCAACAAGAAATGTGTGTCTAATTTAATTTTCCCTTAATTAAATTGGACAATAAATTGTAATCTTATCTCATAATCACTTGTAATAGTTAACTGAGTGTGATAGACTCAGTTAGCTCATGAAATTCGAGTTGAGGGTGGTTGGTGAGGCATGTGGAGTGATTATATTTGTTTTAGATTCCAAGTTTTAGTTAGTGTATTATTTTAATGCATGAGAAATTAGTTAACTCAATTAAGTGAGTTAAACTCAGTCTAACTAGTTGTAACTGATTGTTGTACTAGTGAGAGGTCAAGTGAATTAAATCAGAATTAATTCACATGCAGTGATTTGTCAAGTGACTGATGATATACTATTAATAGTTGCATGCATGTCATTTCTGATGAATACCTAGTTGAGATAGAGGTTAAATGGATGTTATCTATCAGTTGTATTATTAGTAAATTGCCAGCGGGAAATTATACAACCATAGGATTGCCCATGATGTATTGCATAGTTTTGGAAGGTTGAATTTCCTAATTAATAGAGATCAATTGTTCTTAGAATTGCACAAGCAAGGTAGGCTGAGCAGAGGCAGTCAACTGGCTAAGTGTTGGTCTATTTTGTCTGTATCAGTGTGAGACAATTGGTAGAGTGCAACAAGCTCTTGTGAGAAGAGTGCATTGTAATTGTTTCATGATTCCTTGGTTTTATACAATACATATATAGGGGTTTTGAGCAGATTTCTTTCCCCAGAAAATTTCATGTGTTTTGGATTTGATTCTTTCTCTTATTTGGTGTGATTTTGCAATCGTGTTTAATTTCCACAAATTAATTGTATAAGGATTCAATTTCTTGCTCTAGAATATTGCATGATCTGATTGAATCCAATGGTATACATATTGTTTGTATAATTTCTACATGAAATTCTATATAACCAATATATTTTTCATTATGACGAGGTTTTATGCAACCATGCATCACATTGACTAGTTTCATGGAACCATGTTGGCCTTCAAAATGCAGGAAACACCACGAATCTAGAGCTTTCTGTGTTGAAGTGTCGTAACATCTTTACACAAGGATATTGGTATTGGACAAGATTTGGTGCTTTTTTGGTATTTTCATTACTCTTCAATGTTTTGTGTTGTTTAACTTTTCTCTTGCATATCTAAATCGTGAGTTTCTTAACTAAATGCATACCTACCATTCTCTTTTTGTTTATTTCTATTTTATCAAATCATTTCCAATATGAAATGACATGTGATTTGTTTCTGCATAGTTCTTGGGAAACCTAAAGTTTTCATTTATGAAGAATACTATGAATAAATGCAATCCCAACAGAATGGTGCAGAGTAAGGGCTCAATACAAGATCATCAAGGTTAAGAAGAGGTTATTTCTCATGTTTTATGTCTTCTGCAAATGCCAATAATACTTGTAAGAAAATTTTTAACCATCTCTTTCTCAAATTTTGTTGAACATATTGAATTGTAACAAACTAAATTTTAGATGATTCCATGATTTTCAATTCTATAATTTTTTTTCAATGGTTATATAGCCGAAATGCAAATCAGATAAATGAGCATCCAATCAACTAATCTAGCGGGTAATAATGAGTTGGCTTTGGAGGATGCAACATGAATTTCTCCAAAGCGAGGAATGATTTTTCCATTTCAACCACTAGCCGTGTCTTTTGAAAATTTCAAACCCTTTGTTGACATGTCCCTTGTATGGAACTTGAGCCTTGAGACTGATATATTATGTGATCCATCTATTGCTATTTTTTGTGGATTCTCATACTTGATGGATTTGGATAACTAATTTTGGATTCATCTGCAGGAAATGCGGGATCAGGAAATGACTAAAGATATAATTCAATTGCTTTGTTACAGGTGCACTCATACTTGTTGTTCTTACGACATTTATGGGGGTCAATGGTGAAGGGAAGACACCTCTCATGGATGTCTTATCTACAAGGAATATTGGAGGATATATTGAGGGTGATAACTAGATATATGGATTTCCCTAAAAGTAGGAAACCTTTGCTTAGATTTTCCTCATTGGTCTCATGAATATGTGTAGGACAATCTGTGTTTATTTGAATGTTGAAGAGCAACAACTATCGGAAGAAAATATCTCAAAAAGGTAACATTACATTTAGCATTCAATTTTTTGTTATTGTTATTAGGAATTTGTTTGGTGGTTCTTATTATTTGAGGAACTTGTGTTTTAGCCCTTTTATATATTTTCATGTGTATCCTATTTCTTAGAATTAGAGATACTTTTCCTCTCTATCTATTCATTATTTCCTAGTTTTCAAGCTGAAGTTTGGGAAAATGGGGGAGGCTCCAAGGAATGGTCATTAACTGTAACAAGGTAATTTTGTGTTTTGAAGTTCTAGAAAATTTGAGTTCAAACTAACTCAGTCTAGACCTTTAATGTAGATGTATCCCAATTACTCAAAGTATGGTTCAAGTAGCAAAAATTGGATAATGTTTAATTGTCATGTGTTTCAATTCAAGAATTCGCTCAAATGAAATAATGTACATGGGATGCGAGGTTCAACAATGTTGTGCCAAAAGAGGATTGTAATGCAATTTTATGTAGATTGCATGCCAATCCTCTTTTGGCACAACATTGCTGAACCTCGCATCCCATGTACATTATTTCATTTGAGCAAATTCTTGAATTGAAACACATGACAATTACACATTCTCCAATTTTTGTTGCCTGAACCATAATCTAAGTCATTGGGTTATATCTACATTAAAGGTCTAGACTGAGTTAGTTTGAAATCAAAATTTTAAAAACATCAAAAGGAAAATATCTTGTTAAAATTAACGGCCATTCCTTGGAGCCTCGTCCATTATTTTTCAATAATAACCCGTTGGATATTCGACGTACAATTAAAAAGTGTCAGATATTCGTTGGCACTCATCAACAAACTAGTGTCGGATATCTGTCTCCTGTCCTACATAAAATATCTTTGGATCCATAGCATCTTCGTCGAAGGAACACATATAACGTCATATATTCGATAAACACATCCGACAGATGGATGTCGGGTATTCGACCTTGGTTACAAATTAAAACGTCGACTATTCGACAACTATACGTCGAAAAAATGCCCTGTTAAGCGACAGTTTATTTGGTATCAAGGATGGCGGATATCCAACGTACATGTCCGACGATTTCCTAGTTGTCGAATATCCGAAGAAATCCCACCGACTATATCTATGTCTCGGGTTCGTCAAATAGTAGATGAAGTGGAGTCGTATAACCGATGAAGTGACGTCGGATTTTGGCCCCATTTGTACTAGTGCATTATATTTTTGGATGAAATACCTATTTATTCTAAGCCAGAGGAAGAACATGAACATCATTTGATATTGGTGCAATAAGTGATAAGGAAGCATCAGTTGTAACCCAAGTTAAGCATGTTCTTTTTTTATCAAGAGTAAATTCACTATTTGGGACACATCATTTCATAGGAAGGCATAAAGTGGATCTAGAGAAGATTGAAGCCATTATAGGATGGCCAACACCAATGAATGTTTAGAAATTAAATATTTTCATGGGATTAAGTGGATATTATAGGAAGTTTATAACATGTTTCTAAAGGATTTCTTGTCCTATCATTTAAAGAAGGAACTTAAGTTTGAATTGAAAACACGCATAAAGAAAATTTCCAATTATTGAGGGAGTTACTTACGAGTGCAACTATTTTAAATATTGCATATCCAAATTTGTGACATGCACAATTAAATGCAAAGAGAGATTTGTTAGACTCCTTAGTCATAATGAACATATTATTGGTTATGAATTGAGAAATCTTAAAGAACATGAGAGGAATTATGTCACACAAGAATTGGAGTTGTATGCCGTACTGCATGTACTAAAAATGTGAAGACATCACTTAATGGGGAAAAAATCATTGATTAACCACCACAGTTACAAATATTTATTTAAACAACTAAATTTAACTTCTGAACAAACAAGATGGCATAATTTTTTTTAGTGAATGTGAATTTCACATCAATGATATCAAAAATAAACTAAAATAAATTTATCGATGCATTCAGTAAAATGGTACATGCCATATATGTTATAGCCATTAGCATGCATACATCATATTAAAATTATATAATTTTAAAAGATGATGTTATAGAGCAGCATTATCGATAGGGTGAAGAAAACTTACAATAGTAAATCTACCATAGAAATATAAAAAGCATAAGCTCAAAGAATATGGAATACTTATCCATAAAAATAACCTGTATGTTATTGATTCCAGATAATTGAGAAGTTTGTGTTAAAATAGATATATAATGCTCCATGTGCAAGAAATATTAGTTACTATTGACACATATATTTCCTATCTATGTATTAAATCTTGCAAAGAGTTTTAACGCTTTTATCCTATGTTAAAATCAAAATAAAGTAGGTAGTGTCCTCTAGTGAAAGTATGATTGATATGGCACATACTTCTATATTTTACTCAAACATCTTTGATGAATTATTATTCTTATGATGATTGATATGGTTTCAGAAATGCATCCCTGCATATGGTATTCTACGATGCAAAGAGGAATTACATAATTATAATTAGTTGTCACATGAAAAACTTAATGAGATTGGCAACACACCCAACCATAGGCATGGAACCTGGTTTGAAGCTCACGTTGAAGGTGATTACATTACTCAATGCCCTATCACAAAATGATGTGTTTTGTTATATATTGTGATATAATTTATGGTATAGCCCTCTGAAATTAACATATAGACATATAATGATCACATTTTGATAGTGGTTATAAAGTTATATAATAAAAATATCATGGCATTATTAAGTGGTATAATCATACAGATCAATCATGATAATACTCACATGGTGGTAAAAAATGTTTATATATTAAGTGCGTGGAAAGAATCACGTTATAGGTTCTTAGCCTTTCATTGGAATTTATCATAAAATTACCAAAGTCCTATCATTACGAGGCATGTTACTACACTATACCGAGGTTATATTAAAAGGAATGGTGCACAATGGTTGAATGTGAAGATTTTCGGTTTTAATATAGTAAGAACTTATGTTGTGTGTTATGACATGTAGTGAGTGATATGGTTCAAATATTTCAATGGCATTAAAGTATTGTATGATAGGGTTGATTGCATTAATTGTTGGTTAATGGTTACACATAACATGTTATTGTGAAGGTGGTAAGGTTAACGATGTTGTATTGGCAAGCTAGCATATACGTAAATGTCATGTACTAACTCTAAAAAGAGTGGAGAATTAATGCCACCAAATTCATAGTATTACCACTCTTGGAATTTGTTAGAGTTCATTCAACTCTTCTCATTATGTTATTCGATTATTTGAGAGTTTTGTATTTGTTTTTTTTTTTTTTTTGGCTGTGTAGAGACTTAGAACTCAATTGAAGACCTTGGTAGTTGCTCAATGGATTTTACTGGTTTAAAAGCTTATACTTCGGTTGAGGTGAGTATTTATGTGGTTTAAAGAATTTAGTAGACAAGTTTCATTGATAAATGTTGTAATATATTTTTTTTAATTTTAAGTTTTGCAATGTAAATAAAGTATGATAATGTTAGAGAGTTGGCAAGGATATATTATTAAGACTATTTGATGTAGATTTAATTATAAATTGCTAAAAGCTAAAGATGAAGGAAAATTATTTATGGATCTCGTGTCAAGAAGGATAGCTTGCTTAAGAATCGTATAAGGGAGATTGGGAAATTTCATATCTTCTCTGAATTTAATTTTTTCACCCTTATGCTCTTATTGAACTACCAACTTCCCAAAAAGTTATGAGAGGATGGGAGAGGAGGAATTAGAGCCACCCAACCATGGACTACATACCTCACAATAGAGTCATGGTTAACTTTGTAGCCTGAGAATGGGAACCCTTTTACATGAAGCGACGCTCATGGGGAGAAAGAGAGAGTGATTTTTTGAGTTAGTAGAGGAGAGTAGAGTTGGAAGATGGTGGTGATTTGAGAGCAAGATAAAAAGAGAGACCCAAATTGTGAATTGTATGCAAACCTAGAACCATTGTGAATTTGTAAACATTCAACCCTAAAAACCTATATTTAGATATTAGACCATAGAGTCTAGTATTGAATTATGATAGTTGAGGAAACCAATGAGAAAGCCCTCCACCCAAGTCAGGTATATCAAGGAGAACTCTACTATTTTTTGTTGTGTTTGTGCACGTGAAGCATTGGAAAGAGAGAGTATCATCCAGGGAACTGTAGGAAGTGGTGAATGGGTCTCCCATTGTGTTGTGTGAGCCCTTAGTGGCCATATTTTGCTATATATTCATCCTAGACTCTATGCTTGAGGGGTGGCTACCTACAAGAAATTTGCAGTGTAGATGTGCCTACGATTGGGTGGAGAGTAGTAGTCCCTTCTTCAATTTCCAGTAGAATTAAGAGGAAGAAATAAGTATATTTCTATCTTGTAAATGAATTGTAAATGTTGGTCAATGTTTTATATTTATATACCATGTTGGATTTATTGTGTAAGTATGTATTAGTGAGTTAAATGTTATTATATATATTCAGAATGAAAGTTATGTTCAAAAGAGCATGAATAGAGAATGAAGGTCTGACATAACTTGCTTGGATGTTTCTTTGTGTTTCTATTCGAAAGTAAGAAGTTTCGCATTGCCTAGTTAAAGGAAGAGAAATTTATATTATATTGGGAAGAGGATGAAGAGCTTGGAAGAGGATTTGGGTAGAAATACCTAAGTTCTTATAAAATATTTGGAGTATGGGGAATTCTTGGTCCTAGCCCATGGTCACATGGCCCAAGGGGAGACAGGACCAGGAGTCAATCGTAAAGGGGGCATACCAGGACATTGGGCCCTATTGTGGCCACAACACCCCCCATATTTTTTCAAACTTATTATGGGACTCTCCATATGAATTTTTCTAATATCACTTTTAAAATACTTTGGTTTGCTTTATTTTGCAAATTTTTCGATTTTCTTGGATTTTCACTTTGATTGCTCCATCTTGTGCTTTTTATCATCATATTTCCAATGGTGCAAGTTTCGTCTCATTCTAACTTATGGTTTGAAAAATATCTTCAGTCAAAGTTTGGCCAAATTTCACTACCTAGGCATATATAGATTTATATTGTATCTTATTTTTATAAATTGTAAATAAAATTCGTTTTAATTAATTAAATTAATCTAGTTTAACACTGGATCGGGGTCTGTTTAACACTCGATCGGGGTCTGATACAATTGAAGATCCACATGAGGATCATGATGAAAGAAATTAAGGGAGGGCATGTCAGCGTGCAGGCTAGTCAGGATAGTGGCAAATGGAATGAGAATCATGATAGCGATGGCCGCATGTGAACTGGAGAATTAAGTGTAGGTGTGTGCCACCATCATGGTATTTGGTATTTGGTTCGAAGTATGAGTCGTCGGGAGATAATAAACTTGTTTCGTCTCAATCAATTCATTATTCCGTTAGTGGTGGGTAGCTAGTTGGTTTCAGACATGAGCATCGAACAAAAGCATTGCAGAGGTTGAAGAAACTCAATAATTCAAGGGTATGTGGTACTCTCCTTCTCCTTTTTCTGTCACAAGATCGTGGAGAATGTTATCAATTTATTTATTTTAACCTTTAACTGGAGCATTCTGTCGGAAATAGCGATTATTCTGTTTTCATGACATCCTGTGAGGTTTTTCTTAGTTTTATTTGGGTTGATAGTGTCAATTTCAATTCTCTACAACATTATGCTTCAGAAAATGGGGGACTTAGGCCTGATTTAGGGGGGTTATGCTTGTAGCCACCCTAACTTCGGAGGGTTTGAAACCCTTATCACGGGTTGGTAGAAAATATTCGACCTGCATGTTAATTCTATGGATAGTACTGTGTTTAAGACTTGCTATCATCGGCCCTCTGTGGTGAGCAGTGAGATTCTAGAAAATTCACTTAGCGTTTTTTCGGTGGTGCCTGGTAAAACCAAACATCGAACCATCCCTTTGGCTATGGCTCAAAATCATCATCGCGGTGTGGAAAGGAAGTACATGTTTCATATTTCAAGAATAACTAATGTTGCTTCACGTTTGTGTCTGGTCTTGACCCCTGTCACAGAGACAAGCCTCGGGCAAGGAGTCTGGGCCTATATCGGGTGGACAGTTGTTGATTTTATTTGGGAACGTCGAACCCCCACAATCCCCCAGGTACCAATGGTGTGTGCAAAGGCTATCAAGGAAGGAGCGCAGGTTAACTGTCGTCAGAAAACATGGAATAGAGGCACTTAGAAGGAGAAAGGTGAGCCTTCCTCCCAGACGCCGAGAAGATCCGGTCGTAAAACCAAGACTAAGCATAACATGGATGTCGCCCAGGCATATGTGAAAGAGATTCTGAAACAAGTCAGAAAGATAATTTCGGGGTGGGAAGAGGCCCTCACTCGCCAAGCGGAAGAAGAAGAAATGGATTTGGACAGTGAACTTCTAGTTCCCAATCCGGGCAATACTAGTGGCAAAGTATCTCAATACAAGAAAACCATCCATATATACCGAACGATGAAACATCTGATGGAAAAATACATAATGCATACTTCAGATTTTATGTGGATTGATCCTTCCCTCCAGGAAATCCAAATAGACTTTCATCTCTTAGATTTTCAGGTTCAACAGCAGAATGCCCGCCTGGGTAGAATTAAGCAGCTTCTCTAGAGGCCTCAGCACTCTGAAATTCCCGGGTCCAACACTAAAAACCCAACGCCTATTGAGTCCTCTGAGGACTAGTTTCTTTCTTTTCATGTCTATCAACAGTTCAGCCTTTGTTTATTTTTTATGAAGATCATAGTGATAGGAATGTTTAGAATTAGAAGGATAAACTTATTATGAGACTTAGACAGTGTGACTTATCTAGCTGGATTTGGTAGACTCAAGACATTTCGTTTATGGTTGGCTTATATAATTCCTTCCAATGGCCAACAGACCTAGTTTCCCATTGGGCAAGTTGAGGCCTCAGAAGCTCTTTCTTATTGTAACCCGCTCTTTTGATGAATGAATGAAAGGTCTTACTCAGCTTACAAAAAAAAAAAATTAATCTAGTTTAATTTAGATAATTAAATGTATAAAAAGATCTTTCAGTGATAATCACATATGAACATAAATGTCAACGTGTTTTGAACCAACCATTGTGGTTCATCTTTAGGACAGGATGAGAGATTAGATCATGGACATAGATTTAAATAGATGCAGAGAATATTTTACTAGCCGTTATAATATAACAGCTAATTTAACTTAAAGAGAAAAATTAATAAATTATTTATTTTATTTATCAAATAATTTAATTTATTATTATTTTTATTATATGTTAACATTATTTTATTATATTAAATATTTATAAAATAAATAGCCATCTACGTTAGAATTAATTTTTAAATATTGTTAATATATAAAATGGGTAAATTGAAAATATTGTATAATATATAAAAATATATATATTAAAATAATATAAAATAGATAGGGTAATATTCCTTCCGGGCTCCACATCTCTCCGAGGATTATTCAATTGCACTTATTCAATACCTCCCATGTTGACTAAGCTTGAGGCTGACGTGGGAGGAGCATGAAGGGTGAGGGGGATATTTCATAATATATTGCATGAGGGTATTTTATATTACAATGAGGGTATATGTACTTTATTTTGATTTAAAATGGTGATTGGAAAGGGGGTCACTCCCACCCACGTGGGCCCCTGATGCCAGGATACTGGGTTAAATCAAATCCTAGCATATTAAAAACTCATGTGCTTCTTCACATTTAAAATTCTCAAAAAACTCTTCATTAAACAAACATTTGCAACTGCTTAAAACGTACATAAATAAAAGAGAGCTTATACAAACACAAATATATTGATATATAAATGCACAAGAAATTCCTTGGAAAAATATTACAGTGGATGGCCTTTTGGCTCTCGGCCCTTTACAAAAAGCTCCCAACCCATTCCTCACTCTCTCTGTATTTCTCACTTCCTCACTTGTTTTTCATCCTCACACACTCCTCATATTTATACATAATAATGAATTTATTTCACTCCATAATTTCTTCCACACAAATCTCAACTAAAATCTAAATTAGATTTATCTTTTTTTGGACTCAACTAAGTCTCATTTATGGAATTCCTAATCCCTATATTATCTACCTAATTCAACTCCACTTATATCCTTTAATTTATTAAAAGAATATTTACAATAAGCCTCACTTACATTTTTCTCTCTTAATTTATTAAAATGAGAAAAATAATTAAAACACCTCACCCCCTAAATCACACAAATGAATAACGAAAATTTAGCTTTGATGCTCCTGCATCAGACTCCCCATGTAGAGAAGTTTCCATAGACTCTTATCTATGAGGTCTGTCGCTTTTATGTAATAATGCAATAACCACAAGTCCTGATGACTTGCTCCCTCCAGGATTCTGAACTCTGTTATGTCGTTGGTCCTTCAAAGTATCAATTCGATTTGGTAACTCATCACTTACTCTGTCAATCGGATTCCATCGGCCTCTCCAACACTTTCTTTCGCCAATTCCTCAGAGCAATTCCTCTTTGTTTGCTGCTTCCATCTCTAATTGTGTTGAACACTCAACTTTCTACAATGAAGAATAATCAAGAACTCCTTCTTGATTACAACTATAGTCTTTGATTTCTTTTATAGCAACAAATTTCTCATCCAGTGTTGTACCTACATTCACCAACAAACTGTTAGTTTTAAAAAGATAAGACCTTTCGGTCTCTTTTGATGCTTCAAGTACCAATCTCCCATCATCGACTTTCTGGATTTCAGTAGATCTTGTTTTGAACTACTGGTTGCTTTCATCTTTATCCTGCTGGTTCAATATTTCTGTCTCCTTTATGTCTCTACAGACATAACTTTCTTGTTGCCCCTGATATTTCATCTCAACTCCAAATAATTTCTGTTCAATTTCTCTGATTTCAACATCATATCTGTTAATGTCATTTTCTGTACCTATAACCACATTATTATTTGAAAAGCTATAACATTCATTCAACTCTATAAATGTTAAAAACATTTCATCCCTATCATGCACAGTAACTGCAATATCTTCTATATCAGGTTCTGCAAGCTTCATTTCCCCTTTAGGTTCCTTAAGCCATCGTTCCAAGAAATCTATTTCCGTGTGAAATCTTTTCAGCATTTCATCACAACCTTCATTCCCAGCTTCATTCTTCTTCTGGAAATATTCCTGAGTTATCCTGTTTTCTATTTCATCACACTGCAAAAATCCATCAGCAATTTCATTAAACAAATACATTTGTTTACCTCCTTGGAATATCTCTTCGGCATTTCCATTATGCTTTTGCTCCATAATAGCTTCAACTTGTTGTCTTACCCCAAACAAGAATTAATTTATGATTTCTTCCTGCTGCAACAAATCAGTACCTTCCTCCTTTGAAAGGCATTCTCCATTAGACTTTACCTCAAGAGTTTCATTCTTCTCTCTGACAGTTTCACCAGATTGTCCACCATCTTTCGCACATCCTGCAAACATACATAAACTGTGAGATTTAAAAATACAAGGCTTCATAGCCTCATCTGCTTCTCTCAACAACACATCTTCAAATTCTCATGAACTATCCCAATAGTTCATGAGATCCTCCTCATTGATCTCTTCACCCAGAATTTCACCCTGTTCTGGGATACAAATGGAAACATCCATTTTTAACTCAGCCTCTTTGAGTTCTTCACATCCCATGTGAACACTTATCATCTGCTCGAGCTTCCTCAGCTCTTCTTTCAACTGTATGTTTACCTGCTTTTCCCTCTTTGTGTGTAGTCTCAGACACTTCAATTTCTTCCTCATGGTCCAGCCATGTGTCTGGTCTTTCACATTTCTCTGCAACCACTCCATCAACAATTCAAGGTGAAATATTATCTCAACCTTCTCCCACTCATAATCTTCATCCGTCAACTGCTCACATATGCCATTTGCCTTGGCATTTTCCTTCTTCTTTCTTCTTTTGTGGCCTTCATCAGATCTTCTGAAATGACTATCACCAGTCATCTTCTCCTCCTTTGTGAACTTCATCTGTTCACGTGTGGATTTCATTCGAATCCTCTTTTCAGCAATTCTTTCCACTTTCCATTCAACAATACAAGCTCTCTTCCTGTGCTTGACCTCTTTCAGTTCTTTATCTTGGAATCGTCTCTGGGCAATTTTCTTGCTCCACTTTGTTGTAAACACTAGTTTAGTAATGATTTTGTTACAATGACCAACTCTTTGGGTGTCGGGCTCCGCCGATCATGCACCCAATTACATTTAGACCTTTGACTTAGCTTACGACTCTTTTGACTTCAGACTTTACATAAACTCTTCATCTTGGATGAAAAATACTCAATCTTAACTCAAAATATCCAAACTTTCATTTGACCCTAACATCTGTTTTGAATTCAAGGCTTGCCCAATAATTATGATAGTGGATATTTTGACTTAATTCAAGTTATACAATCTTCCAACGAACATACACCCCTAATACATTTTTAGGATGTAAAATCTTCGCTCTCTTTCATACTCCATTCTTATGAAAAACCATTAGTTTCCCATTATCATTTCGCATGATGCTGAAGTCTTTAACTTGAAATGCATTTCACTTTCCCAAGATTTATTTTATGGTGAAAATAAATAAACCATTCAATTTTCAACATTCAAAAATACCTTTCTGAATTATCATACCTTATGCTCCCTTCAAGTTTATTTAATAAACCTTTCCCTTGCATTTGCAACTCTCTGGATTCCACTCTTCTATGTCGTCTTTGTCATTGTGAATACTCGCATGCCCTTCATACCATAAGCTCATCATTTTAGTACAAACATTTTCCTACACTTTTATGCACCATACAACATCAATTCACATCTCTTCGCCTGTGTACAGAGAACAAGTTTTCAACCTCTTTGATGAATAATGTACAACTCGTACATTATGTCCATCCTGAATAACACCTCCTTAGATGCCACCATATGATGGTAAAACAAAGATTTTACAACATCGAGCAATTGTGTTTTCAATCTTAAACACAAATCAAAAGAATTCTCCCATTTCCAACTACAAGCTTTGGTCCAAAATGAATTAGCCAAAACTGCGAAGAATTCACATTATGCATAATAAACCCTCTCACATAAAAATGCATGCTTATTTTTATATCACCCAAGATAGTGCATTTTCATTCATTTCCATTCATTTATACCTCCGCATTTGCAACATTTTCACTCTTTCATAACATTTACAACAAATCAACTTCTCGAGTATGGCAAGGAAATTTAATCATCCATGTTTTAAAATACCTCTACTCAATGAATATTGATTCATTCAATGGGCACTTACCTTGAATCTTCTTGTGGTTGAAATGATCCAACCCTTCTCTCGTGTATTCTTTTAGGAATACATTCAAGCCTCTATAGACTTTGTCTCCACACCAAAATTCAATGCAATCAACCAATGCACACTTTAGTATTGCATGTATCAAGAAATTATAATATATATAATTCCAAATAATTTAGACTCTTCATTTGAATTCCTAATTTACTTTACTTTGAATGTGCAAGTTCCATTCTCTCCCCAGCAAATAAATCTCTTCCCAGCAATTTTGCAACATAAATCTTTCCCAGCAAACAATGTTTGTAAACCTTCAAGGTACGCACAATCTCCATTCTTATCTTAAGCCAAGTTCCCTTATCTCAATCTCTCGGGTTTCTATTTTAATTTCAATTTCTTGGTTTTGAAAACATGAAACCTTAATGTAACGGAATATCCTTCCAAGATTACATTCTCCAAAAAAATGTACATGAACTATTTGCAAAAACCTTACCTCGATCAATCCCAGTGACCTTTTGTTACGCTGGAAGGTGGTATCGTGGAAACACCAGATCCATACCTTGAATATTCCGTTGGAACCGCACCTCTTTCACAAGCCCCACACATGCCTTTTTTAAGTGCATTGGTACGACTAGCTTCCAAAAATTGATGTAGAAAGAAAATTTCCACTTTAAAATTTATATAGAAAAATTGTTCAATTTTACTAAGACCCAGATTTACTCTCCCCAATGATGGAATTGATTCCTTCTTTACCACTTAGTATGCTATTCCAAATTCCACTCTATTAATACATATAATAATGAAATATTGCAGCTTTATGCAAACTCCATTTCACATAATCGATGGGTCCTTAAAGGACCATCGTTATACATATAATAATAACATAATTGAAAGTTGCATTTGGAATCCATTAAAAAAATTCAACTCAGTCTTGGTTATTGAACCCACAATTCATACAACCAATGCCACTATCAAACAACTGTGACACGGAAACCCTTAAGCCATGGTTCATGTCAATCCACCGCTGCTATTTAAAAAAATGTGTTGTGACTTTTACGACTTGCAAATGAAACAATGCTTGGTCACCCATCACTATATGTTGTATGTTATTGTAAAATAAGTCAAAGGAGACATTTATGTCGTGACATATTTCAAATTCCACGTGGCTCTGCAACATGGCTTAATTAACGCTGAGACACTTACCAATGCCGCGGATAGCTCATTTGTAATCAACAATATGCTGCTTACCATATCATACCTGTGAATTAATAATGCATTGTTCACCATGTTAACGTTTTCGCTATCAATAACGAGCACGAGTTCCCCAAGCTCGGCCTCCACGTCCTCTACGCGGCTTTCTTCGATCTTCTAGAATTTGGGCTTCATACCATTCGTCTGTGAATCACACCGCTTGGAAATGGAGGGTGCTTTTAGAACCCCTCCGCACTGACACAACACAGATATAAACCCCCCCATTCGGCCTCTGGAGAATCACTCCATCACAGAACACTACATCTGCTTCATGTATGCAACATGTTATCACTTGTTAAAACTGACTACCATGTCAATAAAATCACCCACCAATACGTATCTGTTATAGACGGTATCTCTGATATCAAAGATTGGGCTTTTGTCTTCACGTCGTGTGAAGTTTCACGTTGTGCTGAGATGGCTCAATCGCACTCTTGGCTGGTCAACGGAGCATGTAATAGATATGATCAATGTTTGTGGCTCATACACCACACAGTGGTAGCCACTTCGTCCAAGCCCAACAGCGCTCCACGGACTTGAGATCGCACACCCAATCACAGAACTGTGATCTATATTTTTCTTGTTTTGACACACCCTCAATCTTTCTCTCCTTGCTCACAAAAAGCAATCAAACGAAACAACCTTAATGTAGGAGAGACTCAACCTTCAACTCATCTCCTTGCTCTAATACCAAATGATGCTAGGATACTGGGTTAAATCAGATCCTAGCATATTAAAAACTCGTGTGCTTCTTCACATTTAAAATTCTCAAAAAAACTCTTCATTAAACAAACATTTGCAACTGCTTAAAACGTACATAAATAAAAGAGAGCTTATACAAACACAAATATACTGATATATAAATACACAAGAAATTCCTTGGCCAAATATTACAGTGGATGTCCTTTCGTCTCTCGGCCCTTTACAAAAAAGCTCTCAACCCATTCCTCACTCTCTCTGTATTTCTCACTTCCTCACTTGTTTTTCATCCTCACACACTCCTCAGATTTATACATAATAATGAATTTATTTCACTCCATAATTTCCTCCACACAAATCTCAACTAAAATATAAATTAGATTTATCCTTTTTTGGACTCAACTAAGTCTCGTTTATGGAATTCCTAATCCCTACATTATCTACCTAATTCAACTCCACTCATATCCGTTAATTTATTAAAAGAATATTTACAATAATCCTCACTTACATTTTTCTCTCTTAATTTATTAAAATGAGCAAAATAATTAATAAAATATATAAAACACCTCATCCCCTACATCACACAAATGAATAATGAAAATTTAGCTTTGATGCTCCTGCATCAGCCCCCTTCCACATGCTCATTCTCCCTTCCCATATAAGCTCTTGTTCAATTTAAATCATTCCCTATACATTGCATTTTGTTTAAATAATTGTTTATAAAAATTATTTTGATGTATGATACGTTGATTTTATTTGTTTTATTTTATTCATTTATTTTAATTATTTTGTTTTATGTTATAATTTAAGATTTTAATATATATTTTGTTTCATTTGTAATTTATTTTTTTTTAATTTCTCAAAACATATTTTTTAATTTAAATGTCTAGAACTATGATTTTTCAACACTTGGACATTTTTATGAGCTAATTTTGGAAGAGCATAAGTTTAGTTTTACACAACGAAATTGAGTAAATGAAAGTTTGTTGGAAATTTTATTTCGTGGAGAAGGATTTGAAAGTGGTTGTGTGACTTTATTTCTTCATTAACAACTTCAAAAAATTACCATAAGTAGTAGATCTGGATTTGCAAAAAAAATTCATTTTCTAAAATTAGCTTTGGAAATTTTTTATTGGCCCGAAGCTTCTTGTCGTTGAAAATTCATTTTTGATTATCAATTTTTCCATAAATGATCTCCACGAAAAAGAAATGAGAAGCTGGAAATTGGTTTTATTAGTTTACCAAATGAGATTGGAATTCATTAATTTATTTTTTACAATTTTGGAAATCTAAATTTTTCTCCATTTTAATTGGTTTTCATTCTTATTTTAATTGGTTTTTTTTGTAGGGTTTGTTGGAAAGGATGAGGCGAAGAAATCTTGGAGAAATGGGATTGCACCAACAAAGAAGAGAAAGGGATTTTTTCCAACTAAAATCAGAGATCCGAGTCATTCTATCACGAGTTTTCCTTTTTGTAATTATAAATAACAATTAGGAGGAGAAAGGGTTCTAATTCTCTGCTAAAGAGTATTTTTTGCATTATTGTAGAGGTCTGAAATTTGTAGAAGATTGGTTATCTTTGGACCAAATCTTAAGAGGTGTATTTCAGCTCCAAGAATTTCATGCTATCATGAAATTGTTGGAGAAACCATGTACTCAAAAGCTATAATCAAATCTACAACTTTTTTGCACTAATGCCAAGGTTAAAGGTTGATTGATGGTCTTCATTTTAATTCAATTTTGATTGAATTATTAATCCAAATAAGTATCTTATTCACATTAAAGTTGAGTAATGAATTTGAATAGATAGACACAATTATTACATAAAATTATTTAACAGATTGATGAAAATTGTATCTTTGTTTTAATCATGATTGTATTATGAGAAATATTTATTTACTATAATTAAACCACTTATTTTAAATTCATTTTATTCAAATTTAGATATATGTGCAACAGAGATCTGGTAATTATTTATCATATAGTTGAATGTGCATATTTGTTTGAATTAATAGCAAGGCCTGAAATTATTTCCTTAGCTTGCTAACTTCATTTTTAATTCTAAATTCAAACTGGTCCACATTTCAATACCTTGCACTTGATTGAAAGGGGGACTAATCCTTCTTTTAATCAAGATAGATTTAGGTTTTACTTTTGTTTACTACGTAATAGATTAGATTGCATTTGCATTTAGATTTAGATTTAAGTTAATTAATTTCATTCATATAAGTCTCGTTATAGAGGAACAATCTCATTGGTGGCCTGGTTGATCCCTTGTGTCAGCTTAAGGATTGCTTTCTTGCAAGCTACCTGCAAGAGGGTAAATTTGATTTCTCTCTTCTTGTATGATAAGTAATAAATAACATCACAAGTCAACAGAGAGAGAGTGAAGGGGTAACTAGACCCATTTGAACCAGTCAAAATCACCATTCGATATGGATAAGGGCTTGATTGGTTCCTTGACCGAGTGATCTCCCCATTGTTGGTTTCGGTCAATTTTTTCCATCAACATTTTTTACACTAGGAGGAGGGTCACTAACAAGTATTCATTTTTAGAGTCTTGTATTTTTAAATTTTCTTTTATTTATAATGGATCCTTCTGAATTTCCTGTTTGGAGTTGCTTCATCGGACTCACACTTGCCACCACTTTAATCAAGGTAATAAAGCTCTTGTCATAAACGAATTTTAACAGTAAGGATACTGTTACTACTTTTGATAATGTTCTTCAATTTATTTTAAATCATAATGATTATGGTATTGATGAATGTGTGATTTGCCTGATATTTACTCTTACCCCAATAGGCTTACCCAAAGACTGGTGTAGATCACTGCCAATTACCTCAATACATACTTCGGATAAGTTTACAAGAATTTTCATCCATGATTTTCAGGATTATGATTATTACAAGGTATGTAATCAACTTGAAAGTATTCATAGATTTGAAGAGGAATCTTTTGAAAAAATTCTTATCATATTTAAATTAATTTTCTTTAAGATTTACCTCACAAATCAAATTAATTGAATGGTTTTGACATATATTTACCCTTCCTTGTATTTCACATAACTAGAATGAACCTAAAGATATCATTTTTCTTAAGACATTTTCCATTGTTGAAGAGCCTCTCATTACTAATAGCATGACCAACTCTCTTCAAGAAGAAAATTCAAAAAATTGTTAATTGGTCTTCTCAGGAAAGCATAAGGTCATACGACATAAATAATGTTCATCTTGAGAATGCTTTAATTCATGCTGCTATTGAAGAGTCAACTGCTAATAAAACTTATTTTTATAATAATGTCAAAAATCAGCAAGTAACAAAATTAGAAAATAATAATTAGCAAGCAAATTAGGAGCCAACAATGCAAGTTGAAAATGTCAACAATGTTAAATATGTCACAGAAATTTAGAAAATTTCTCATGATGAAATTAATGATCAACCACAAAATTTGGGGTAGCCAAGCATTAATCTTCAAGAAAGTGTGGTCAACCAAATACATAATGAAGAATGTGAAATTTTCATTATGGAAAATGAGAAAGGATCTACAAGCAGGGAAATTTTCAAACTCATATCTTCAAATAGTAACTTATCTCTTTATCCTGATCTTTTTTATAATTTTAATTCATTTTCTTATAATCCAACAATTCCTCCTTGCACAAATGTTATTTTAGAAAACAGAGGCACTGCCATAAATTTAACAAGTAATGAATTTCCAATTAGTTTTTCTCGGGACAAAGAGTCATTCAATGATCACCTTTCAATAGTGTTGTAAACTCATTTAATATTTTTTCTTGTTGTAATATATCTTATGCAAAGGAAGGGAATGCTAATGAAAATTGTCAAGTTATTTATGATGATGATTCTGAGTTTGAGAATATTCACTTATCCCAACAATCATTAAATTCTTTATTCTTGATACTCAAAATCAATCTATTTTTTAAGTTGAGGGATATTCTTCTACTGATATCACTAATACTGATTTTCATCTTGAACTACGAAAACATTATGATGACTCCAATTTTATTGAAGAGAAATACATTCCAATTCGTGATCTTGACATTATTCAAGTTCTCATTCTTGGTCATAGTCTAAATCCCCCTTTTCATTCACAAGTAGATGCCAGTAATAGCTTTTATTGTAATATCTTGGCTGACACTTGTGAGGAGGAAAAAAATCCAAATAAATCTCAAATGTCATGTAACATTATTAGTAACAATAGTGTAAATAGTGATGTAATTTTATTATTTATGCTTCATTTGTAATTTCATATGTATTGTTGGGTCTTTCATTTTGAGTCGCGATACATTATCGAGGTTGAACACATTTTGACCAGAATTAACCTTTGGGAATTCGCAGAGGAGACAACTAGAGAAGAAGAAGGGACCCGCCAAAGACTACCAGTTGCAAAAGAACGGCTTGTAATAGCCCTGGTCAAAATTCCATGTAAATAAAGTTAATAAAGGAAAAAATAATAACCAACGTCATAAGACACTTATACCAAGTTGAATTTTGGGAAAAACATCCAAGTGTGGCATTCATTTGGTTTATTATGACTAAGGGAAATTGGAAAAGGCAAAGGATTTGGAAAGGAAAAGTGGCATTTTTGGAAATTTATTTATGAAAATAATGGAAATTAGGAGAAAAGGAAGGTGAACGGTCACAAGTTTCATGTGAGGAGGAAAATGAAGGAAAATAATGGAAAACGAAGAAAATAGAGGGCTCATTAATAAAAAGGCTTCTAGGGATCAGGGGGTACCTTTTATCACTTCAGTTTTGGAGCTTTCTCTCTCTACTCTCTCTCTCTCTCTCTCTCTCTCTCTCGGACACTTAGAGAATTCTTGGAGCACTCTAGCATTAGATCAAGGAAATAAAAAGAAGAGCAAAGAAGGAAAGAGGAAGAAAATATCAAGAAAGGAAGAGCAGAATCAAGCAGCTACTGTGGGATTGCTTGTAGTTATTGATTTGCATGCGTGGTTTCCTTGCTAGTTTTGGCATGCATGGTACATGCATGGTACATGCATGTGTGTTCTTGGTTATCTTGTTTTCATTGGAATGGGTTTTTTTAATAGCCATGGTGTGATGGGGTTCGATTGTTTTTGGTTGAGCTATATTTTCATATGGACTCGAATCTGAGTTGGGTGGTCTCAGGATTATTCATGAGGCCTAGGAATCCTGATATGGGATACACAATAATTCCTAGATGTGGACACCTTGATTAAGCCTTGGAATCCTCGACCGATGAAAGGCGGGGTACACGGTAAATCTCAGAGGTGAATACCCTTGATTGAGCCTAGGAATCCTCGACCGATGAATGACAGGATACATGATAAATCTCAGAGGGGATTACTCTTGATTGGGTCAATCCCTTGATCGGTAATGGAGAGATACATGGTAAATCCCAAAGGGTGGTGACCTCATAGGCCTTTTAATCCCTTGACTGGTAATGGAAAGATACATGATAAAGTTGAGTGGTTGAGATGGATAAATTCCTCCCAATTTAGGTGGAGAGATCCAGAGGCATCCATGCTTATTTAGGGCCTAGTGATCCGATGGGGATTGTGGTAAATCCTATTTTTATTTATGAGGGTTGAGGTGGTTTGGCCTCTGGAAGCTTTGGTTGGTTTTTTTTTGAGTCCCACATTCATGCTTGGAATATGACACGGGGGTGATTGGATGAAAGAAATATTTGGTTCATCCTAATCTATGGTCAAGTGGTTCGTGAAAGTCCCAAACCTAGTTGGCTTATGCATTCATTATTAAGAGCTCTTTGTCCTTGGTATTTCATGTGTAAATATATTGGTTCATATGTGGTTTTTATGGATTTTATATCCATGTTATTTTTATTGGTTATATGTTGTTTATGATTATGTTTTATGACAGACTTAATGTGTGGCTCTCATCATGTTTTTATTAGCAAGTGAATGAATAATGAACATATGATATAATAGATGATAATGCAGCTATTATGATAAGGCGTCAATGCTTCTTTACAAATATCATATAAGTATGGGACCCCTATGCTCAGATATGTTGTTATGACCTTTAGATTACATGTTTATGACATGTTTGACGATATGTTTGTCATGGCTAGTAGGGATTTGATCAATTCATTGATCAAATGTTTGCATTAGTAACCTTGCTTCAATGTTATTTATCATTTCTGAAAGTTTCATGAAGTTTTGGGTAGTGGCCTAAGACCTAACCTTGAAAAAGTGGCACAAAATTCGTGGTTGTTGGCTCACAACTACTTGAAAAAGTCCACAGTCGCTAACATGCCTTGTTGTGGGAGTGACTGGAAGGCATCAATTGCATGCATGGTATTTCATGGGAGCAATTGAGGGTCCATGTCAGTAAAATGATGGTTGCCTCTTGGAGGGTCTGTAGCTCCTAAGGAAGGTCAGAATGGTTTGGTTCCATTGATTTCACTTCCTTAACTATACATGGGGATTTGAATCATACCATAGTAGCCTCTAGTCACATGTTTACCCTAGTGGACCGGTTAGGTCTAGTAAATGTGGGAGGAGAGTGTTCAAGAGTGGTATAAGAGCATGGTTCACCCCTTGTACTGGATGGGTAGTGTGCTGATCATGCATACATGATGGTTGCATATGTGTTCATTTTGCTTATGGTCTATGTTTTTGTTGCATATGCATGGTGGTGGTCATGGTTTCAGTTGTGTCACCATGTGAAAGTTGATGGTTTCATTGATTGGATATGGTCTTCATGAGTGTATGTCAATTATGCATTGGTTATGCATGTCGATGTTTATATGTTGTTATGTATACATTGATTTGGTGATAATTGTATTGCATGAGGTCATGATATGTGGTTGGTATGGTCATGCAATGATAAGTGGATAATGGTTGAAATTATGTTTATATACTTCTATGCTTATGATTATACATGTATTGTGCTAATATAGGTGATATTGTAGATGAGATATCCTTCCCTAAACTATACTGAGGTATGTTGATTATGTTATGTTTTGGTTTTAGCTGGCATGGTGTACTTGCAGGAAGAGAGAAAAGATGAGTAGAAAGATGATAGAATACATTTCACGAGATTATCCCTATGGGTTATATGAGCAACATGGTAGTGGGAACTCTTCTGACTTAGCAAACACATTGAGAAGTTTGAAGGAAAAAATAAGAAGTTGCAAGGAAGACAATGACAGGATCATTCATGCACACGAGAAACAAGTAGAAATCAATGCAGTAATCCTTTAGAGTTTATCAAAATTGCAGAGACAGGGACTACTTCGAATCAACCATGGGAAGGAGGATAGGACTAATGGGGCATATGGCAGTAGATCTCATGGTGGGGAGAGGGTGGATAGGTATGACACGATCAGAGATCATAGACTCTTGGATACTCTCGATAGGAGATTTGATGGACACAAGTTTTATTCTAGTTATGGTTCTAATAGACATTGTGATCGTCATTGTTATCATCCTTATAGGAGGAGTGACAGGGGATATTTTCCATATGAGTTCCAGAAAGAAAAGCCACCTACCTTTGATGGGGTTTTGAATAATTTGGAGGATGCAGAGGCATGTATACTTGGGATGAAGAAGTTATTTGAGTTGCATGATTACACAAATAATATCAAGGATATAATAATCATCTTCATCCTCAAAGGGAAAGAAAACATTTGGCGGGAAGACATGAAGTGTGTCAGAGACATTGACAGGTGAGTTGATTTGGCATGAATTCAAGAGACTTTTCAAGAATAAATATTTGTCAGAGAGGTATTATGATAGCAAAGCCAAGGAATTATATGAGCTTAAGATGGGACCAATAATAGATGAGGAATATATGACCAAGTTCCTGGAGTTGTTAAGGTATGTACCATATCTTAAGGATGAAAAATCTAAAGTTCATATATTTGTCAGTGGATTGCCATTAGAATTTAGAGATCAGATTGAGTATGATGAGCCTCGACCACTTGAGTAGGTCATTGGGAAATTGAACCAATGTTACGAGAAGTCAAAGCATAAGACAAAATCTTAGCAAGGTTGGAAAGGGAAAGACAAAGTTAAAGGTAAATGGTAGTAAAAAAGAACAAGGCCTCAGAATGCAGAAGAGAAATAAAATGTTGCACCTTACAAGAAGTTCAACGTAGTTAGACAGGGACATGGGTCACAGCCTGGAGGGGAGCATAATAGAGGTTATGGTATGGGACTATTTTAGTGTTGGATATGTGGCAAGGAGCATATTAAGAGGGATGTTCTATAGAATTGGGGTGGTAGACCTCATATTTATAGTGCACAGGAGGCACAAACAGTTGGGGATGTTGGGAAGAGAATTCCATGGATCTATGCAACATTGGATAACAGGCAAGCAGATCACTAAGAATCCATTATCAAGATGGATGGTAAGCTTTGTGATCAAGTTATTTTATTTTGAATGACCATGGATCTAACTATAATTATGTTAGTCTTGACTTGGGGGATAAGTGTGGTTTGAATAAAAAATTGCATGCATAATCTTGGTTAATGCATTTGGCTACAGGTACAAATAAGAGAATTCATCATTGGTTAAGAGCTTATACATTTGCATTGAATGGTATTCCTATATCAGCACACTTGAATGTATTACTATTGGGATCGTATAGTATGCTTTTGGCTATGGACTAGTTGTATCTTCATAGGACTAAGGTGAATTTCTATGACAAGGCCATTGATTTTTTGGATGATAATGGGGAACAAAGAATACTACAAGGTAAGAATAAGGCAACGTCAGTCATAATGGTTACATCTATGCAGGCAAAGCACAATCACAGAAAATCATGTGTGTTATTTGTAGTGCATATCTCTAGTAATAAAGGTAAGTATGTTTAGGATGCAGAGATATTGGGTAGGTACCCTATCTTACAATAGTTTCAAGATGTATTTCCTGCAAAGGTTTCAATGTTTCTGCCTCATAAAGAAGTGGACTTTTCTATTGAGTTGGTACTAGGGGCAGCACTAGCATCAAAGGCACCATACAGGATGAGCACTCCATAGTTAGTAGAGTTGAATTTGCAGTTCAAGGAAATTCTTGAAAAGGGATACATTAGGCTAAGTCTATCACTGTGGGGTGCAATAGTATTTTTTTTGAAGAAGAAGGATGGTACTCTCAGGCTATGCATTGATTATAGGCATTTGAACAAGGTAACCATGAATAACAATTTTTTGTTGCTGAGGATTAATGACTTGTTTGATCAGTTGAAGGGAGCATCAATGTTCTTGAAGATTGATTTGAGATTAGGATATCATTAGGTACGCATTAAAGAAGAGGATATATACAAGACTATTTTCTGAACCAGATATGGGCATTATGAGTTTTTTGTAGTTCCATTTGATTTGACTAATACTCCAACTATTTTTATGTGCTTGATGAATATTATGTTGTGTCCTATCTGGACAAGTTTGTTATTGTATTTATTGATGACATCACTGATATATTCTAAAAATTAAGAAGAGCATGTCGAAAAATTAGCAGCAGTATTGAGATTGTTGAGAGAGAATTATTTGCATGTTAATCTTAGTAAATGTAGTTTCTTTTAGACAGAGGTACATTAATAGGGGCATGTGGTTTCCAAGCAAGGCATAACAATGGATCTAGAAAAGATAACGGTTATCATGGAGTGGGAAGCTCCTAGAAATGTGGATGAGGTAAGATCATTCATGGGACTAGAAATTTATTATAGGAGGTTTATCAGGAAATTCTCTTGGATTGTGTATCCTATTATGTCACAGTAAAGGCAAGGTAATAAATTTGAATGGACAGAGGAATGTGTAATGATTTTTGAGCAATTGAAGCAATTGTTGATAAATGCTCCAGTGTTAAAGATTGCAGATCCAGAAAAGGAGTTTGTGGTATGTATAGATGCTTGCAAGAGAGGACTTGGTAGATTCCTTATGCATGATAGGTAGTGTGTTATGAGTCACAAAAACTGAATGAGAATGAGCAGAATTATCTGACACATGATCTTGAGTTGGCAGTGATCATCCATGCATTGAAGATGTGGAGGCACTATCTTCCTAGCAGAAGATTTTTATTGATGAGTGATCATAGTGGATTTACATACTTGTTTGACCAACTAAATCTGAATTCCAAGAAAGATATATGGTTAGCCACGATTAGTGAGTTTGACTTTGAGATCAAGTACATCAAGGGTAAAGAGAATAGGGTTGCAGCTGCTCTTATCGGGATGATGCGGGTGAATCATATAGCACTTATAATTTCTTATGGGACATACTTCTAGGATCGTATCTTATAGGAAGGACAACAAGATGACAGGTATATGGATCTTAGGCACATGTTACACCAATGTACATGTGAGCAGGATGTGGACTATCATCTTACATTAGATGGTTTGGTTAGATTTAGTGACAAGATATATGTGCTAAATGACAGTGATCTCAAGAATACTATCTTGTGAGAGTTCCATGAGTTCCATGCAAAATTGTATTCAGGTCACCCAGGATACCAGAAAACATTGACAACAATGAATAAGTTATATCATTTTCCAAATCTGAAGAAGGATGTGTCAGATTTTGTGGCTATATGCTTGGATTGTCATGAGGTTAAAGTAGAATGTAAGTATCCAAGTGGACTACTACAACAGATTCTAATTATATATTGGAAGTGGGAGGTAATTTCCATGGGTTTCATCACATGTTTTCCGAGGACATATAGACAAAATGATTCCATCATGGTTGTGGTAAGAAGTTTGACAAAGGTAGTGAACTTCATTCCAGTGAAGTATATTTATTCAACTAATGATGTAGCACATGTCTTCATTATATATATAGTGAGGTTGCATGGTCTTCCAAGGAAAATTGTGTCAGACAAGGATGTTAAGTTCACTTCCAAGTTTTGGAAGGATTTGTTTGCAGGTTTGGGTGCACAGTTGGCCTTCAACAAAACTTATCATCCGCAAAAAAATGGACAGATAGAGAGGGTCAATAGGATATTGGAGGACATGTTGCAGATGTATGTGATGCATTAGTAGAGGAGATGGGAGGATCACCTTCCATTGGTCGATTTTTCTTACAACAATGGTTCTCAGGAGACACTAAGGATGAGTTCATTTGAGGCAATGTATGGGAAGACTTGTAATACTCGCATCAGTTGGAGTAATATAATGAATAGGGTGTTGACTGGACTAGATATGTTGGAAGAAATGGAAAAGTAAATGCAGGTGATCAAGAATAATTTAAAGGTAGCACGGGATAGGAAGAAAAGTTATGCATATTGGAACATGTTGTTTAATGAGTTCTAGGTTGGGGAACAAGTGTACTTGCACATCAAGCCTAGAAAGAGCTCCTTGAGGATTGGATCATGTGGTAAGCTGGCACCTCAATTTTGTGGACCTTTCAACATTTTTTAAAGGATTGGACTAGTAGCCTATCAACTTGCACTGTCTCCGACAGTGAAATTCCATGACATTTTCCATGTGTCATTGCTTAAGAAGTATGTTAAAGATGTTGATCATGTGATTGACTGGTCTAGATTTTGGGTGGAGCCAAAAGGGTAATTCCAGTCGGAACCTCAACGAATTTTGTATAGAAAGATGTTCATGCCCTGGAACCAAGCAATCGAGTAGCTTAAAGTGTAGTGGAAGCAATTTCAGTCCGATGAAGCTACATGGGAGATGGAGGATCATATGTGGGCTATGTATCCTTCTCTATTCAATGGTTGAGTGAATGATTTTGGTGTGTGTTTTGGTGTGATGTTTTGGTATATGTATATATATGTATATGGATGTAAATATCACCATGAGTTGTGTTACAAATATCTAATAAGCGTTATGGGTGTCGTGTCATTATGGTTGTCATGTTGTTATATTGTCATGTCGGTTTGCTTCTCAGCAGGTTGATCATTGTAAATACTACAAAAAGCTAAGTTATAAAGTTTCGTGGGTAGTATGTATTTCTTTTCAGCATTATTGTTGGTTGTAGGTGTCATTGAACACCGAGGATAAGGTTCCCCCAATGGGGAGGGTTCTATAATAGCCCTGGTCAAAATTCCATGTAAATAAAGTTAATAAAGGCAAAAATAATAACCAAGGTCATAGGACACTTATTCCAAGCTGAATGTTGGGAAAAACATCCCAGTGTGTGTGTTCATTTGGTTTATTATAGCTAAGGGAAATTGGAAAAGGCAAAGGAAAAGGCTTTGGAAAGTCAAAGTGGCTTTTTTGGAAATTTATTTATGAAAATAATGGAAATTAGGAGAATAGGAAGATGAAAGGTAACATGTTGCATGTGAGGAGTAAAATGAAGGAAAATAATGGAAAATAAAAAAATAGAAGCCTAATTAATGAAAAGGCTTTTGAGGATCACTGGGTACCTTTTGTCAATTCAGTTTGGGAGCTCTCTCTCTTTATTATCTCTCTCTCACTCTTGGACACTTAGATCATTCTTGGAGCACTCTAGCATTGGATCAAGGAAAGCAAAAGAAGAGCAAAGAAGGCAAGAGGAAGCAAATATCAATCAAGGAAGAGCATAATCAAGAAGCTACATCGGAATTACTTGCATGTATCGATTTGCATGTGTGGTTTCCTTGCTAGTTTTTACATGTATGGTACATGCATGTGTGTTCTTGGTTCTCTTGTTGTCATTGGCATCGGATTTTCCAGGCACGATTGTGTTCTTCAGCCTTGCCTTGCCATTTCTGGATAGCCATGGTGTGATGAGGTTCTCTTGTTTTGGTTGAGCTGGATTTTCAAATGGAATCAAAGCTAAGTGGGGTGGTCTCAAGATTATTCAGAAGGCCTAGGAATCATGTGATTGGATACACGGTAAAGCCTGGATGTGAACACCTCGATTGAGTCTTAGAATCCTAGACTGGTGAATGGTGGGATACACGGTAAATATTAGAGGTGAATACCCTTGATTGAGCCTAGGAATCCTCGGTCAGTGAATGGCGAGATACACGGTAAATATCAGAGGGGAATACTCTTAATTAGGCCTAGGAATCCCTTGACCGGTAATGGCAGGATACATGGTAAAGTTGAGAGGTTGAGATGGAAAAATTCCTCACGGTTTAGGTGGATAGATCTAGAGGCGTCCATGCTTATTTAGGGCCTAGTGATCCGATGGGGATTGTGGTAAAGCGTAGTTGTATTAATGAGGGTTAAGGTGGTTTGGCCTCTGGAAGTCCTGGTTGGTTTTTTTCCGAGTCCCACATTCATGCTTGGAATATGGCATGGGGCTGATTGGCTGAAAGAAAGATTTGGTTCAGCACAATTTATGGTCAAGTGGTTCATGGAAGTCCCATACCTGGTTGGCTTATGAATTCATTAATAAGATATCCTTCTCCTTGGTATTTCCTGTGTGAATTTACAGGTTCATATGTGGTTTTTATGGATTTTATATCCTTGTTATTTATTTTGGTTATGAGTATATTTTATGACAAACTTGATGTATGGATTTAATCATGTTCTCATTATAAAATGAATGAAAAATGAACATATGACCTAATAGATGATAATGCAGCTATTATGATAAGGCATCAATGCTTCTTTACGAATCTCAAAAAAGTATGAGACCCCTATGCTCATATATGTTGTTATGACATGTATATTACATATTTGTGACATGTTTGATGAAATGAATGGCATGGATAGTATGGGTTTGGTCAATTCATTGATCAAATTTTTGAATTAGTAATCTACAGTTTCAATGTTATTAATCATTTTTTAAAGTTTCATGAAGATCTTGGCTTTGACCTGAGACCTAGCCCTAAAAAAGTGGCACAGAATCTGGGGTCATTAGCTCAGAACTACCTAAAAAATTCCATAGTTGTTGGCATGCCTTGTTGTGGGAGTGACTAAAAGGCCTTAGTCACATGCATGGCTTTTCATGGGAGCAATTGAGGGTCCACGTCAATAAAATTATGAGTTGTCTTAGGGCTTAATCACCTAAAAGGGTTAGTCGCCTCCTGAATGGTTTGGTTCTGATGATTCCACTTACTTAAATATACATGGGGATTTCAATCACATCATAATAGCCTCTCATCACATGTTTACCCCAGTGGATCGATTAGCTCAAGTAAATGTGGGAGTAGTGTGTTACACGACCATAGAAACCAGGACTTAGGTAGTCACAACCGAGATGAGAGGAACACTAACAGCTGAGGAAGTAGACACAACCGAGCAACAAAGGCATCCGAAAGAGGAAAAAGGTAGAGAATATAAGGGAGAAGTAGTAGTCCAAGTGAGCGTAGGGTTTAAAAAGGTTGAGGAGAAATCAGAGAGAGGGGAGATAGATAATATACAAAAATGTTGTTGTGGAGTTGTTCGAGCTTTCTCTGTTATTTATCATCTTGTTTCTGTATTTCTCTATTATGTCTATGAGGCCTTCGAGCCATATGAAATGTTGTAATGTTGTGGGATTTAATAGAAGAAGAGATTACAGGGATATGTGTGTACCTTTGTGTGTGGTCTTATGCGACTTTTTCCAAAATTTTAATATGGTTGTATATGTGTGACATTACTTCTATAAGTGTGCTTGATATGTTATGGTTGGGTCTCTAACTGCTATAATTCAGATTCCATTGGGAATTGATAACCTCCATATGGTTCATTCCTACACCTAATTCCAACACCTTAACTAACTAAGGTCATCGCACGCCTCGGGTGACATGCCTTATTCACCCTAAAAAAGGTGAAAATGTCGATGTTGTGCTAGACTACAACAGAGCCTTTTTTGGCCTTTGTTCCTGAAGCAAGGGCTCAACCCATCCATTATTTTTCTACCAACAAATGGTTATGTTTCTAGGTCCTGAAAATATACAAATGGGTTTGGAATATGGTGCCAAGGATCTTTAAGAAGGAACTTCAATATTGCTGGCATGAATAAGTAGAATGGTTCGCCTCTAAACAAGCTTGACTTCGTCAATGAAGTGGGAAGCAGTTGAAGGAATAAATATTGTACGTGAAACCTTCCAGTGATCAATACAAGATATTTTGGTGCAAGTTCTCGAAGGAACTCTACAATTGGTTGCGAAGATTGCAAGTAAAAGGAAAGGCTAGGAGACTTAACTTATATCTTCGTACTTGGACTCAAGCAGTGTTGAGATTCAACAACATGATGAGCCTAGTGAAAATCAAGCACCTTCACTAGGTGGGATTCGCGGGCTATTTTTAGGTGTATGTCTATTTTTAGAATGGTGAGCATATTCTAAAATTAGCGGGATGCTAATTCTAGATTGTTGAGAAAATTCTATCTTTGGATAAATTTATATTTTTAGAAGATGGGTGAAGTCTATTTATAGATTGCTAATCTAAAAATAGAATGCATGTCGATTATTATTAGCCCTTAATAATAATCAAACAATAAATAGTAACTTATTCTCTTGGAGCACTTGATTTCAGTGAATAGATGTGGCACATCAATGGGCTAAAGGAATTACGCAATTCCTAGGGTGGTTGGTGACTCATGCATGGAGGACTTCGTTGTAACTGAGTGTGACACAGTTGTAACAAAGTTGGAAGAGTAGTTATGGGAGTTGTTATTTATTTTAACTCAGTTAAGTGAGTTAAACTCGGTTTTGCTAGTTGTAACTAAAGATACACTAGTGAAAGATGAGTGAATTAATTATTTAATTAATTCACAAGTAGTGTCTTACTTGCAACTGAAGAAATACAGAAGTTAACTACTTGCATGTCTTGACGCGTGGAAAAAGAAAGTAGCGAAGACAAGAAGAATTTTGTTGGAAGGTGTGAAAGACCATATTATGTCAAGCCTTCACGGAAAATCCACTCCATTTTCAATGTGGAAGGCTTTGACATATCTTTTCCAAAGAAGCAGCAAACATAGGAAGTTAGTGTTGAAAGATAAACTCAGAAAAATCAAAATGGAGAAGGGAAACAATATTCCAAAGTATCTCACGAATTTTGTCCAATGTAGGGATGAGCTGGGGAGTGTGGGAATTACAGTTGCTAATGATGACTTGGTGAGCTTGGCTCTCCTTGGACTTCTGAAGATTTGGCACAGTTATCAAGACTCTATCAATGGGCGGGAGAAACTGCCGGATTGGGAGCGACTTTGGTCAGATCTAGTGCAGGAGGAGATAAGGAAAAGTACCAGGGATGGCTCTTCATCAAAACATGATGATGAAGAGGATTTTGCTTTGGCTGCCAAAGCAAGGAAAGGGAAGGGGAAGAAATCCCATCCAAAATCCGAGGCTAAAGGCAAGAAGCTGGATTTGTCCAAGGTGAAGTGTTTTCACTGTCACGAACATGGGTATCTCGCCACTAACTGCCCACAAAAAAAGAAGAAAAAGAAGGTTGTTGGAGTTGTAGCTGGTGAGGCCCTTGCCTCACAATTTGAACTTGATTTCTCTTTGATCGCATGCTTGGTTTCAATAACAATGGGATTGGTGTGGTATCTTGATAGTAGTGCTTCCTTCCATATGACGGGAGATAAGGATTTGTTTAGTGACTTGGAGGAGAAAGATCTCCAAATGCATATAGATATGGGCAACGATGGACGATACAGTGCAACCAGCATTGGTACCATTACATTTGAGAGGGATTCAGGTAAACCATTTCTGTTGAAATATGTTATGCATGTTCCAAGTCTAAAGAAGAACTTGGTCTCAGTCGCGATGTTGGAGGACAAAGGTTATGACGTTGTTTTCAGCGATGGAAAAGCTTTCCTACAGCATAAAACAACGGGTCAAACCAAGAGGATAGGGATTCAAGTTAAGAATCTCTACAAGCCGGAGGTAGATGGCTGCGCTGCAATGGTGGGCAAAGAAGAAGAAGTGATAAGCCGGGATGAGGGCGAATTATGGCACAGGAGATTGGGCCATCTTCACCATGGAGCCCTGAAGATTTTGCAGCAGATTTCTATTAGACTTCCCAAGGGTACACTTGCATAGATACATCAGTGCAAGGGATGTACTATGGGTAATTTTGTGAAGACCATCTTTCATGAAAAGAAGAACCGTGCTTCGGTGATCCTGGAGAGAATTCACACAGATGTGTGAGGACCATTCTCAGTTGCTTCAACAGCAAAACACAGGTATTACGTTATTTTTGTTGATGACTATTCTCGTAGATGATGGATCTTCTTCATGCAGAAGAAGGATCAAACATTCTCAAAGTTCTGTGAGTTTAAAGCATTGGTGGAGAAGGAGTCAAGGAAGCAAGTGAAGGCTCTGCGGAGCGATAATGGTGGTGAATATATCTTGAACTAATTCAAAGACTTCTATAGCAAAGAAGGAATTCAAAGAGAACTCATAGCGCCTCATAACCCACAACAAAATGGGGTCACGGAGAGGAAGAACAGAATGATCATGGGTGTTGCACGAGCTATGATGCATGATCAGGGCCTACCAATGCACTTGTGGGCAAAATCATGCAACACTGCATTTTATGTGCAAAACCGTTGTCCTCATAGAGTACTTGGCATGAGTACACTTGAAGAAGATTTTACTAGTAAGAAGTTGAACTTTTCTGATTTAAATATTTTTGGCTCATCTTTTTATGTTCATGTGACCAAGAATGCCAGAAGAATATGGAGCCAACTGCAAAAGTTTGGATGTTTGTGGGGTACATAGAAACACCCCATAATTATTGTGTGTATTTTCCAAACAGTCGGATGACTGTGGTGCGATGGTGTTTGGTCAATTTAGTGTGTCCTAAATTGCTGCATTTAATTGTCAATCCGGGAATCGTAAGCTGATGAAGTGCGGCGCACTATATGTGCAAGATAACCTCTTTCTTAACTTTTTGTCGTTTGTGGTCTTTCTAAGGTAAAATGGAAATTCTAAAGTGAAAAGAAAGCTTGGTTATATTTATTCAAGGAAGTGATATCCCCTATAATGATTTACCAATCTTGAAACTTTAAAAGTAAATTGAAATTACAATGACAAAGAAGGTAAACTGCTGAAATGAAAAGTGCTGCTAATCTAATGAATCAAAACAAGAAACTAGTGAACATGAAAACTAAACTATTCTTGCTGCCAACTGAACACAAAAGAAACTACGCTTATGGAAATTCAAAATTGCAATGAATTAAATCTAAATCAGATTACATCAATTCATTTTCTGACCCTTCATCATTAGACCAGCTATGACTTGCGGAAGTAATCATAAACAACTTGTGTAACTGATCATTTAATTTGCAGAAAGTAAACTAATACTAAACCATACACACATAATTCAATCCCTCGCCATCAGTCCAGCTGTGGCTTTCGGAGGCAACTGAAGATGTCATACATGATTTAATATATCTAAATTTGGTGTAGTAGAATCATTACTAATCATTTATCATGCAAAATTTTCACCATCACCAAATTGGCTGAGGTAATCAAGACGCTATGATGTTTTTCTAATATATCTAATTTTGCAGAAAGGAAACTAATACTAAACTACACATTTCATCATTTTATCAGGATTGTGTCGGCCTATTTGGCTTTGATAAATCAAGAGACTATGAGAATCATATATTTAAATTTAACTACTGAATCAGATAAACAAAACTGAAATTTAACTACTGAATCAGATAAACAAAACTGAAATGAACAAAGCAAGACTGAAGTTAAACAAATGCTATGAAAAGGAAACTAGCAGCAGAATAATGTCAGTCTCATATCAGTAGCTAAAATACTATGAAAATGCCCCGGGCTGTCTACCTAAAACCTGCACAAGAAAACTGATCAGTGATTTAACAATCATAAAAACATGAAAGACAAGAATGCAATGGAAATTATAGAAATGTATGAACAAAAATGAAGAAACTATGAAATATGAACATGTAATGGATTATGATACAATGACTTTTAAAAGAAATGAAATGAAATATATATACATTAATACACAGAACCTCGGCTGAGCAGGGGCCCTCTACACAGCTCTGGTACGATCCTCAACACGAATTAAATTGAAAACAGAGTCTTTTCACATTAGAAGCAGTTCATTACAGACTGGTAGTATTACGGCTCAAGGCAGCGTAATCACTACATAACAGAGTACGCACATCAACTATCAATTAACAACTCAACAGCTATGATCTACTAACAACTAACTCTACGTGCGTATGCAAACGCTCTTTATAAAACAATAAAATGTAACTGTCTCCTGAAGTTTATGATAACAGCCAGCACATAGACCACTAAGGCCACGGATATAGGAGTATGGCCATGTTGGAAAACGGATCTATGGAAGGTGGGCGCTTGAATTCAACTCCAGAACTTTGCACAGATGTCAATTAACCTCCGCAAGCTTGGAAACGGCCATATGGATGTTTATATGCCACGAAACAGAGTCCAGCCGACATAGAACTCCATAGTTGACTTCCACGTGGATGGCTTTGACCGGGGCTTTCTTTGACGAATTTACTTGAACCAATAGGACACGAACCATGTCCTCGTCATTCCTAGCCTGCCCATGTGGCTCGTTTCCTTCGTAGACACCTGTAGCATATATTTCCACAAAATAGCTGCAGAAAGTTGCAGCAGCTGCGGAAAGTGGCAAGTTTCCGCAGCTGTATGAAAAAAATCTAAATCAAATAGAAAACACAAAAACATAATTAAAAACCATGTTAGATACCCTTTTGCACATGATATTGACAATTTTGGAGGTTTAGGTGAGTGGAAAAGATATGGAAAAGTGTATGGAAAAGAGGCAAATTCGGGGCTCAACATACCCCCACTGTGAAGGTGTTGCATGTCCTCATGCAACCAAAATTTTGACACTCTTTGTTCAATTCATGTGCCTTGATACTTCAGCCAGCACATCTAACCCCCTTCTCTTCTTCTTTGGTACTGCCATCATTCCGGGTTTCTTCATGAGGCACCTGAATTTGATATTCACAAGTGCTCTGCTCAATTTTTGGCATTTCCTTTTTAGCTTCTTATTCTTCTTTTGCCAAATACCCAAATGTAACATAGTATTGTCATGGATAATCTTGTCCAGTTTTCCTTGCTCTTTGAGTGTTTCATTTTCATTTTTGATATGCCGGTTCAAAATCTCAAGCTCAAAAATCTCCTGTTTTAATGACTGAACCAAGTCATCCTGCAATGTATGAGGCTGAGTAGAAGAGGTACTTGGACCTGTGGCTGCCTTCTCCAGGGATTCTATATAGTCATAGACCTCCTGCTGTTTGGGGTCTACTTCCGATGTCTTTTTCATTGGACTGTCCTCAAAATGCTGCAAGGGAGAATTATGTTCAAAATCTGGCCGAGGAGAACTTTCATCAATATTTTGCTGAGAATAAGATGGAGTACGCTCATTGTCTGATTGGGAGTGAAAGGAGTCAGGTTCACTAACTGACTGAAATGGACTATGGTCAGTTGGAGACTGTTCAGATGTCTCCTCACCCAAATCAATGAAATGAGGACCTTTAATTTGTGTTTTTCTCTGTTTTCCCTTAAGCCTGCTGCTTCTCCTCACATGCTGTGGTACACTGCCATTTTGTTCTTGTTTTCCTGTTTTTGCCTTCTTGGATAGAGATGACTGTTTTTGAAGAAAAATTAATCTTTTTGATAGAATTTGGTGATCTTCTTCTTCTTCAGAAGAAGTTTTATGGACAGCCTCAATAATTTCTTTCCCTTTTGGTATTATTGGCTTCTTAGTTTTGATTTCCTTCTTCTTCCTTTTTACCAATCTCTCTTCCCTATCATTTGTCTTCATAGTAATAGTAGAAGTATGGATTTCATCTACTGTTCTTTTCCTTCTACTTCTTTTTGCTGTGCTAGCTGCGGAAATTTCCTGTGTAGGAGCAACTTGGGTTTCAACATCCATTTTCTTTCTTCTACTCCTTCTAATTGGATTACCTTCAGGAATTTCCTGAGGTTCTTCAAAGAAGTTTCTAACTAGGAATTGTTCCCATGTATCTTTTCTTTCTTTTAGCTCCTTTTCAATCAGAATTTTTATAAACACATGATGATATAAATGAGGCTCTACATCTCCTAGGTGTTTTTGCACAGTGACAGCCATTTTCTTCAAGCTATTGAATAGGAAATAAGGAAGATTGAGAGTTTGGTTTTCAAGAAAATTCATCAATAGCCTAGTATGATACATGTACATGGAGCCAAAACGACCTTCACATGTGATAAATTTCTGAACAATGAGTAGTAAAGTGGCCCATTCATCTTTTATTGCATGCACAGGGATTCCTCTTTTGAAAACAGTGATATCCATACCTTGATTTCGGAGGATTGTTCTCCATGCCTCATCACTGATACCTTTGTTTTTGAACCAACGTTCTCCTTCCTGAAGAAGCTCTGTGGCTGCTGCTATTGATGCTTCATTGACTAAAAACTTGAGGTCTCCCACTTCTGCTTCCGAGCCATCAAATGATCTTGCAAATGCTTTGGTAACTTCTCTGTGGTAACCCCTGAATTTCCGAATAAAACGTAGCCATTTAGCTTTCCTCAACATCTCTTTTGCTTGTGGAAATCCCTCTATAAATTTCTGTCCTTCCGGCTCTGCCCTTAATAATTTTCCCATTTTACTTCTCTGTGCTTCACAGGCTTGCCTTTGTGAGGGTTTAAGCGGAAATGGAACGATGGAATACACAGAATCTAGCACAATACTGTGGGGATGTTATCACAAAACGGAAATGAGCACCATAAACAGAATGGAATAAGACTGTGGGTGGATATACGGGAATGAGAGTGAGCAAAAGGAATGGAATGAAACAGAGAGTGAGAATGAGTAGAGTAGGGTTTTGTAAACACGACAGAGAAACGACAAAGAGGTTAACAAAGTATAATGCATTCGGCCGCATTTTGAATTTTGGTGGCTGTGTCATAAATATGAACACGTTTCAATCAATGATTATGAAGTTATGCGGCTTGTAAGAGTCCTTTGTCAACTCAAATACGTATCATTATCTACGGTGGGATATTTGAACATGAGAGAGAGTCGGAATTTCAATGATGAAACCGTTTGTGAATAAATGCAAGAGGATAACATAGAGATCGTGAAGGTTACGGACTGTCAATATAATCATTGCGCGTTATGGGTAGAGCTCATAGTTTAAAATTACATAAAAATGTGTTTTTCGATACTATTTGAAATAAACTTTATTCATACCTTTGGACTCCTTGCTTTTTCCCTTGGTCTTCAACTGATTGATCTTCATTAGTGTCTTGAATGTCCCATTGATCCTCTCCTGCATTTTATTTCATAATTTATGAAAATAACAACTAACTTTACATTCTTTTTGAAAACAGAGTAGTAGTAGCTGCGGAATCTGCTTCTGGCTGCGGAAACTGGAGTCAGCTGCGGAAACAGATGTCAGCTGCGGAAACTGACACAGATATTACTTGGCTGAAATAGAAATGAACAAATGACAAATGACCAGGTGGAAATGGCCATAAAAAGATTTTTATTGATGGAATGGATGAAATGAAGTGGAATGAAGTGAAATGAAATGAAATGAAATGAAATGAAGTGGAATGAAATGGAGTGGGTGGTGAGATGAAATGAAATGAAAGACAAAAAAAAAAAAAAATTTGGAAAATATAGAGTGTCAGGTGTCCCTGATTTTCACCCCATATTTTTTGTATAAGACTGCCAATCAATGATTGGTTTTCAGGCTTATACCATTTTTTTTCTTTTTTCTTTTCTTCTTTTCTTCTTCTTCTTCTTCTTCTTCTTCTTCTTCTTCTTCTTTTTTTTTTTTTTTTTTTTATAACTTGAAAAACAAAAGCTAGGCTGGTGAAGAAGAAGAATTCTTCTGTACCATCCTAATTGCAGAACTTTCTTGAAACAACTTGACAAAATCCTCTTTAGAAAGTGGCTTATGATAAACTTTCAATCTATGGCCATTCACTAAAAGAGGAGTTTGAAACTCATCAATGGTCTTGATTCTTACAGCTCCATTGTTAAAGATATTGTCAATCTCATATGGCCCAAGCCAATGAGTCTGAAATTTCCCTTGAAAATCTTTAAACTTGGAGTCAAATAACAATGCCCAATCTCCTTCTTGAAACTTCTTTTCTTTGATATATTTGTCATGCCATTTAGTTCTTTGATATTGAACAAGATCAGTTCTTAGAATTGCTTCTTGTCTGATCTCATCTAGCTCATTCAACTGCTCCATTCTATGCTTTTGGGCTTCTGATAAGTCCATCCCCAATTGAACTGCTATCTTGAAGGTCTTGACTTGGAACTCAATGGGGAACAAGACTTCTTTCCCATAAACAAGTTCATAGGGAGAATGTCCTGTTGTATTCCTCCATGTAGTTCTGTAGGCCCACAAGGCTTCTGGAAGCCTTTCTGCCCAATCTCTTCTATGTAGATGAACAGTTTTGTTGATGATACTTTCAAGAACTTTGTTTGTGGACTCCACTTGACCATTTGCTTGTGGATGGTAAGGAGTAGATTTTCTGTGCTTGATTTTGTATTCTTCCATCAACTTCTCCACCAAACTTGATGTGAATTGGCTCCCCTGATCTGTTACAATTTCTCTTGGAACACCAAAGCGAGTAAAAATATCCTCATAAAGAAAATGAACAACTGAATTTTCAGTAGCAGATACTAATGCTTTAGCTTCTACCCATTTAGTAACATAATCAGTGCAAACCAACATATACTTCTTTTGCTTCGATGGTGGATTAATCGGTCCAATGAAATCTAAAGCCCATTTTTCAAAGGGTTCAATGAGTACCTGTGTTTGCAGTGGCATTTCATTTGAAAGGGTAGGTTTCCCTACTCTTTGGCAGCTATCACACCTTTTGACATATTGCTTTGCATCTTTGAAGAGAGAAGGCCAATAATATCCCAAGGAAAGGATTTTATAGGCCGTCCTTTTGTCCGCAAAGTGTCCGCCGCATGGTTCATCATGACATGCCTTAAGAATATCAGGCATTTCATCTTCCCTGACACATCTTCTGATCACAATATCTGGCCCTGTTTTAAACAATTCGTTAGAAATCCATGAATATCTTGAACTCTCATGAATAATTTTTCGTTTTTCTCTTGGAAATAAATGTGAAGGTAGTTTCCCTGTAACCAAATAGTTAGCAATATCTGCATACCAAGGGGTCTTAATAGTTACCGCAAACAAATATTCATCAGGAAACTTATCTTCTACAGGAGAATCTTCTTTAGTATTCTGAATCCTAGACAAGAAATCAGCTACTGTATTCTGTTTTCCTGGTCTATCCAACACAGTAATATTGAATTCTTGCAAAAGTAAAAGCCATTTTGTCACTCTGCCATTAGTAACAGGTTTGTTCATTAAATATCTAATTGCAGAATGGTCAGTATGAATAAAAGTTTCATAGCCTGTTATGTAATGTCTAAACTTATTAATTGCATGAACAACAGCTAAGAACTCTTTTTCAGTCACAGTATAGTTCAACTCTGTGGGAGTCAAATTTTTACCGGTGTAATAAATGGCATAAGGAATTAAATCTTTTTGACCCAACACAGCTCCAAGAGCTGTATCTGAAGCATCTGTAGAAATATGGAAAGGAAGTTTCCAATTTGGTCCTCTCAAGATAGGAGCTTCAGATATTCTTGTTTTCAAAGTTTCAAAAGCGGATTGACAATCAGGATCCCATTTAAATTCACAGTCTTTTGTAAGCAACTTGAAGAGTGGAGATGCTATTTTAGTGAAGTTCTCTATACATCTTCTATAGTAACCAGTAAAACCTAGAAAACTTCTAACATCTCTTTGACAATTTGGAATAGGCAACTTGGAGATGACTTCAACTTTTGATCTATCAACTTTAATTCCATCTCCCGAAATATGATGTCCTAAAACAATCCCTTCAGTAAACATCATAAAGCATTTTTCATGGCTTAATGAAAGGTTTGTTTCTTTACATCTTATGAGAAATTTTTCCAAATTTTCTAATGCCTCTTCAAATGAATTACCATAAACTGTAAAATCATCCATATAAACTTCTACACAATCATGGATTAGATCAGAAAAAATTCCTAGTACTGCTCTTTGGAATGTTGCCGGTGCATTACATAACCCAAAAGGAAGCACTCGGTAGGCAAAAGTTCCCCATGGACAAGTAAATGTGGTCTTATCTTGATCTTCAGGTGCTACCTGAATTTGATTATAGCCACTAAAACCATCCAAAAATGAAAAGTACTTTTTACCCGCTAATGTATCTAATACCTGATCGATAAAAGGCAAAGGAAAGTGATCCTTCAAAGTTGCTTTGTTCAATTCCCTGTAATCAATGCATACCCTCCATTTACCATTCTTTTTAGGTACTATAACCAAAGGAGAAACCCATCGGCTATCTGAAATTGGATAAATGAAGCTTACATTGAGAAGTTTTTGGAGCTCTTCTTTCACTATCTCCCTAAGATTTGGATTCATCCTTCTTTGAGGTTGTCTGATTGGTCTACTGTTTTCCTCAATATAGATATGATGGATGCAAGTCTTAGGATCAATACCCTTCATGTCAGTATACTCCCATGCAAATGTAGTAGAATGTTTTTGCAAGATTCTGGTTAGTTCTTCTTGTTGTGACTTCTCCAGATGTTTGTTGATATTCAATGTCTTTTCTGGAAAAATCTCAATAGCAGAATTACCAAACTCTTCCATAGAGTAAAGAGACATTTGTCTTGATGATAAATATTCTATGTCAGATTCCAACTGAAATTGTGTGGGGTCATATTCTGAAGTTATCTCAAAATTTTCTAATGTGTTCAGAATTTGACTATCCTCACTAATTTCAGAAATGGTAAAGACAAGTTGTATAGTGTTCTCATCATCGACCCATTCATTGTCTCCTATTTCTGTAATTGCTCTTGCAGGAGGATACAAATTGAATTTCTTTGTCGAATTACCATTAGAAATGTACATGTCTACAGATCTACAACTAATAAAAGCATCAGCTGTGGCCAGCCAAGGTCTTCCTAAGATAATTGGATGTCCTCCTAGATTACTTTTGGGAGTCAAAATCATAAAGTCTACTGGATATTCCCAAGAATCTAAGGAGACTAAAATATCTTCTAATACACCATCCGGTTTAATAACCGATCGATCTGCAAGTTGCAATAAAGTAGGTGTAAAAAGAAGGTTAGGAAGTTTTAACTGTTCCATAGTCTGTCTACTCATAATGTTGATAGCAGCCCCTAAGTCAATCAATGTGTTTGGAATTTCTATCCCATTTATATGTGTCTTGACAATTGGACTTCCAGGATCTACATACTTCTGCATGGCAATTTTTCCCATCATAATGTCTCCAATCTTTCCTACCAGGTGGATTCTTCTTGTGTCCTTTAGCTTTCTTCCTGGTCTTTTGAAACTCAACTCCTTTATGGTTTTTGCTAGAATAGGAATTTCTCGAATGGCTTGTAGCAATGGAATCTTAATACAAACATTCTTCAATTCATCTAGAAAGTCATAGTTAGGCAACAAAATTTGTTTTTCCACCCCCTTATCAATTTGTAGTCTTTCCGGAAAAGGAGGTGTAGATGAAGATACATGTTGCTCGACTATAGGAGTTGTGGATGCTAGCTTTTCTTTTTCTTTTTGAATTTTTGAATTTTGAAGAGATTCTTCCTCAGAACCCTTATTGACTTGAAGAGAGTCCTCCTCAGAGGTATCTTGCTCTTGAATTTCTATAGAAGGTTTTTCTAAAACTCTACCAGATCTGAGTTGTACATCGTTGAGAGGAAAAATCATATAGGTAGGAAATTGTTGTCCTTCTACCATATAAGTAGTTTGAGGATTCTTATTGTTAGGATTTGGCAATGGCTGAGCTGGAAGTTGATTTGTCTTCTGTTGGTATGGAAGCATGAGTTTAGGATTTGTATTTTGTTGAGAAGGTTGTTGTTGTGGAAATGGTAATGAAAGTTGTTGTGGATTTTGGCTTGGAAATTGTAGAGCTTGTTGATTTTGAAAAGATGGAGGATATTGATAAAATTGAGCAAATCTCCCATAAGGATTTTGCATCCCTTGTACCCATGGCTGATATGAATCTTGATGTTGGGGCCAAGATTGTTGCCAAGGAGTCCAATTTGGTGGGGTTTGAAGATTCATAGGGTTATTAAACCCTTGAGATTGTTGTCCCTGCCAAGGTCTCCTTGCGACAAAACAGAGAGATTCTATTGAATTTGGATCTTCTTGAAAAACAAATTTGAGTCCAGGGATTGAAGGACAATCCTTGATTTCATGATTTTCTGAGAAAATCATACATGTTTCTACAATTGCAACTGTGGACACTTAAAGAGTTTTCTCATTATTTACTAAAAGACAAAGTTAACTGTTTCTTTCTATTTTGATTTTAGTGTCTAGTTGTTCACTAAGACCCCCTAAGATATTAGTTTTAAACTCATCAAGCATATTACCAATCTCTGCCCCACTTACTGATCCAGTTGCAGATTTGTTAGCCCTAATAAGAGAAGAATCCCTAGGCCCTTTTCCAGTTTTAGATCTTCCCCTTGAGAATTGGATACATAGTTCTGTTATATCATGAAATGGGAGTTGAGAAATGTCTCCTTTACCCATCATGTTTTAAATGTCTATCCATTCATCTCTAATGGCTTTTAATAGGAGGGCTTTCAAGGTTTCATTATCTAAGTTGCTCATCTTTGCTCTTTTCAAGTTGTATTAAAATCTTTCAATTAAGTCTTCCAAATTTTCATCTTCTTTTTGCATCATTTTGAATACCTCATCCTTGTGATTGGTGGGCATACAATAGTCCAAGTATCTATCCAAAAATGTTTGTTTCATATCATTCCAAGTCCCGATAGATTGAGTGGCTAATCCCATGAACCATTTCAGAGCAGATCCCTTCAATGTTGAAGGAAACAGTTTGAGTTTTTGAGAATCTTCCATATAGTCATAAGTTCGGCACACTACTTCAAACTCAAACAGAAATGTTTCAGGATCCTCACTTTCTAATCCATAAAAGTTAGGAAGAACAGATGGTGAGATTATTTTCATTGTTGCATGAGTTTCCTCATCAACTATAGGGAATCCAAGAAAATTGTCCCTATTTCTACCGTTATTTCCTTCACCATTGTTATCTTCATTATCTCCTCCTCCTCTACCTCCACCTCTATTTATTACTTCCTCTGCCATGATAGTTTTTTTAGAGTCCTTATAGTCCTCTAGTTCTTCTACCAAGGAAGGATGAGAGAAAGTTTCTTTGTTTTCTAAGTGGGTTTTAGTAGGTGGTATAGGAGAATCCTCTAATTCAGCTGTTCCTTGACTTCCAAAAATCTTAAGGCTAGGGGTAGATGGTGGTGAATCTGGTCTATGCCTTGAAGAAGATGGAGTTGTGAAAATCGAACTCTTGGCTTTAGCTATAAACCTTCCCCTAGAATCTCTTGCTCTATGCATGTCATTTTTTTATTCTTTTTTAAAAAGTTGGGCTAATAATTCTCTTTCTGATCTTCCAGATCACACTAGGTGCAAGAAGAGAGCATACTTAAGAAATTACTAAACCAATAACTCTCTTTTCTGATCCTCCAGATCACACTAGGTGCAAGAGGAGAGCATACTTCAAGAAGTTATCAAGTTTCCCCTTCTTTTATGATTTTATGTTTTTTTTTTTAAGAAATTGGCTACCTAGTTACACTTCCCCGGCAACGGCGCCAAAATGTTTGGTCAATTTAGTGTGTCCTAAATTGCTGCATTTAATTGTCAATCCGGGAATCGTAAGCTGATGAAGTGCGGCGCACTATATGTGAAAGATAACCTCTTTCTTAACTTTTTGTCGTTTGTGGTCTTTCTAAGGTAAAATGGAAATTCTAAAGTGAAAAACAAGCTTGGTTATATTTATTCAAGGAAGTGATATCCCCTATAATGATTTACCAATCTCGAAACTTTAAAAGAAAATTGAAATTACAATGACAAAAGAAAGTAAAAGTGTACTGCTGGAATGAAAAGTGCTGCTAATCTAATGAATCAAAACAAGAAACTAGTGAACATGAAAACTAAACTATTCTTGCTGCCAACTGAACACAAAAGAAACTACGCTTATGGAAATCCAAAATTGCAATGAAATAAATCTAAATCAGATTACATCAATTCATTTTCTGACCCTTCATCATTAGACCAGCTATGACTTGCGGAAGTAATCATAAACAACTTGTGTAACTGATTATTTAATTTGCAGAAAGTAAACTAATACTAAATCATACACACATGATTCAATCCCTCGCCATCAGTCCAGCTGTGGCTTTCGGAGGCAACTGAAGATGTCATACATGATTTAATATATCTAAATTTGCAGAAATGAAACTAATACTAAACTACACATTTCATCATGCAGCCCCTCACCATCAGTCCAGCTGTGGCTTTCGGAGGTAACTGAAGACGCTATGAGCAACTTAATATATCTAATTTTGCAGAAAGGAAACTAATACTAAACTACACATTTCATCATACAGCCCCTCACCATCAGTCTAGCTGTGGCTTTCGGAGGTAACCGAAGACACTATGAGTAGCTTAATATATTTAAATTTAACTACTGAATCAGATAAACAAAACTGAAATGAAAAAAGCAAGACTGAAGTTAAACAAATGCTATGAAAAGGAAACTAGCAGCAGAATAATGTCAATCTCATATCATTAGCTAAAATACTATGAAAATGCCCCGGGCTGTCTACCTAAAACCTGCACAAGAAAACTGATCAGTGATTTAACAATCATAAAAACATGAAAGACAAGAATGCAATGGAAATTATAGAAATGTATGAACAGAAATGAAGCAACTATGAAATATGAACATGTAATGGATTATGATACAATGACTTTAAAAAGAAATGAAATGAAATATATATACATTAATACACAGAACCTCGGCTGAGCAGGGGCCCTCTACACAGCTCTGGTACGATCCTCAACACGAATTAAATTGAAAACAGAGTCTTTTCACATTAAGAAGCAGTTCATTACAGACTGATAGTATTACGGCTCAAGGCAGCGTAATCACTACATAACAGAGTACGCACATCAACTATCAATTAACAACTCAACAGCTATGATCTACTAACAACTAACTCTACGTGCGTATGCAAACGCTCTTTATAAAACAATAAAATGTAATTGTCTCCTGAAGTTTATGATAGCAGCCAGCACGTAGACCACTAAGGCCACGGATATACGAGTATGGCCATGTTGGAAAACGGATCTATGGAAGGTGGGCGCTTGAATTCAACTCCAGAACTTTGCACAGATGTCGATTAACCTCCGCAAGCTTGGAAACGGCCGTATGGATGTTTATATGCCACGAAACAGAGTCCAGTCGACATAGAACTCCATAGTTGACTTCCACGTGGATGGCTTTGACCGCGGCTTTCTTTGACGAATTTACTTGAACCAATAGGACATGAACCATGTCCTTGTCATTCCTAGCCTGCCCATGTGGCTCGTTTCCTTCGTGGACACCTGTAACATAGATTTCCACAAAATAGCTGCGGAAAGTTGCAGCAGCTGCGGAAAGTGACAAGTTTCCGCAACTGTATGAACAAAATCTAAATCAAATAGAAAACACAAAAACATAATTAAAAACCATGTTAGATACCCTTTTGCACATGATATTGACAATTTTGGAGGTTTAGGTGAGTGGAAAAGATATGGAAAAGTGTATGGAAAAGAGGCAAATTCGGGACTCAACAGATGGGATATAAAATTCAATGAGGAGAAAGCCATGAAGTTGTCGCTTGAGAGGGAGCTACACTTGTATGCAGAGGAGGAACTGCTTGTTCCCAAAGACGAGCCTCTAGATGTGGATCAAACACAGGAGGAGATTCATGGAGTGGAGGAGTCCACTCATGCAGAACCAAACATCAGAACTGGCAGAAAGTGTACCACAGAAGCTGAGAGGCTGAAGCTTGATGTGACAGAGAATGTAGGAGTCCCTACTTCACAGTGCAGACAGAGATAGTCACTTGACCAATATACTGGATACATGGCTCTCATGAGCAAGTGTATCATGACAGAGCTATCTTCCTTTGAGGAAGTAGCATAGGAGCCCAAATGGGTAGATGCCATGGTGGAGTAGTATGACTCCATTGTCAGAAACAGTGCTTGGGAGATTGTTCCAAGGCCGATTAGTAAATCAATAGTAGGTTCAAGATGGATCTACAAGCTAAAGCAAGTTGTTTATGGGAGCGTCAAGAAGTATAAGGCAAGATTTTTTGCCTGCGGCTTCTCACAGATCGAGGGGATTGATTATGAAGAAACCTTTGCACCTGTCACACGGTATTCTTCCATAAGGACCATCCTTGCTCTCTCAGCGCAGATGGGTTGGCACATTCATCAGATGGATGTGAAGACTACGTTCCTTAATGGGATCATTGAGGAAGAAGTGTACATTGAGCAGCCTAAAGGATTTGAGATCTTCAGCAGCGAATCGCATGTGTGCATACTCAAAAGAGCATTGTATGGGCTGAAGCAAGCACCCCGTGCTTGGTACACTTGAATCGACAGGTATTTCACTGGACTTGGCTTAACCAAGAATCGGTTGGATGTAAACCTATACCAAATTGTGGTGGAGGGTAAGCTTTTAATCATTATTATTTATGTTGATGATTTAATACTTACTGGTGATGAGCAGTTGATACACTCATGCAAGGAGGATCTTGCAAAGTAGTTCGAGATGAAGGATATGGGCCTCCTTCATTATTTCCTTGGATTGGAAATATGGCAGCAAGAAGGTGAACTGTTTGTGTCTCAAGGCAAGTATGCTCGGGAGATACTCGGTAAGTTTCACATGGAGGGCTGCAAACCCATGGATACTCATCTTCCAGGAAATTGGAGGAAAGATGATGCTACATCGACAAAGGTAGTGGATGCTACTGTCTATCGACAGTTGGTGGGTTCGCTCATGTATTTAGTTAATACAAGACTGGACATATGCTATGCGGTGAACCATCTTAGTCAAGAGATGGTTAAGCCTACCAAGCTCTTTTGGAATGTGGGCAAGCATTTCCTGAGATATCCTAGGGGCACATTTGAGTATGGCTTATGGTACAGACAGACGGATGAGGTGAAGTTGCATGGCTTCATGGATGCAGATTGGGCAGGTTGCCCAATGGACAGAAAGAGCACATCAGGAGGGGTTTTCAGTATGATATCTACAGATATTTCTTGGTACAGCAGGAAAGAGAGATCTGTGGCACTCAGTTTAGCAGAAGTAGAATACATGGCAGCAAGTCAAGTTGCATGTGAGTATCTGGATGAGGAAGATCCTGGTCGGTTTGTTCAGTTCTCATTTAGATCCTACAATGATTCATTGTGATAATCAGATTTGCATTAAACTCTCGATTAATCATGTGTTTCATGATATATCTAAGAATATAGATATCTGGTATCATCATATCAGATATTGTGTGCATCGGAAGATCATGTTGCTTCAATACATTCCTACGAAAGATCAGGATGCAGATATTCTGATGAAGGCACTCACCAGGAGTAAATTCGAATACCATAAAGACAGGATTGGGGTGAAGGATAATCCCTATCTTGTTGAGAGGGAGTTTTGTGATTCAACAATATGATGAGCCTAGTGAAAATTAAGCACCTTCACTAGGTGGGGCCCGTACGCTATTTTTAGGTGTATGCCTATTTTTAGAATGGTGAGCATATTCTAAAATTAGCAGGATGGTTATTCTAGATGGTTGAGAAAATTCTATCTTTGGATGAATTTCTATTTTTAGAAGGTGGGCAAAGTCTATTTATAAAACGCTAATCTAAAAATAGAATGCATGTCGATTATTATTAGCCCTTAATAATAATCAGACAATAAATAGTAACTTATTCTCTTGGAGCACTTTATTTCAGTGAACATATGTGGCACATCAGCGGGCTAAAGGAATTACGCAATTCCTAGGCTGGTTAGTGACTCATGCATGGAGGACTTCATTGTAACTGAGTGTGACACAGTTGTAACAGAGTTGGAAGAGTAGTTATGGGAGTTGTTATTTAGTTTAACTCAGTTAAGTGAGTTAAACTCAGTTGTGCTAGTTGTAACTAAAGATACACTAGTGAAAGATGAGTGAATTAATTATTTAATTAATTCACAAGTAGTGTCTTACTTGCAACTAAATAAATACAGCAGTTAACTACTTGCATGTCAGATCCAGTGGAGACCCAGTGGAGAGATAGCTAAAAGGGTGCATTTGACTATTTGTTGTGACTATAGTGATGCATTCAATGCATCTACATAGACATTGGATATGCCAATGAGGATTGCGCAATACAATCAAGGCAAGATCAAATTCATTCAGGGATCTTCTTCAACGGGGATTGCACAGTGGAGGCAGGTTGTCAGGAGGCAAGAAATTGGTGCATAGATAGGAAAATTTCTGCATGATAGTGTGTGACAATTGTATATTGTACTGAGAGCTCTATGAGCTGAGCTTTGTATGAGATTGTTACCTGTTCCATTGATATGCATAATATATGATAGTTAGGGTTTTAACTTTAAGCTTTCCTGGTAAAACATCTTGTTATGTGCGATTGGTTTTTCTTCATATGTTTGCAATTGGCGATGTAATTTTCCACAAAGAATTAAGTGGAAGGATTTTGTATTTAACATAAGATTAAATTGTTAGATCGGGAGAATCCAGAAATACATTATTGTGTTTATAAATTTCTACAAGTAGATCTTGTTGTGCTACAATGACTTGACACAAATCTGACGTGAGCTATATATTTATGGGTGCATACCACTTTAGAGGGATACATTATTGAGTTTGTAGCAAAGGTTCATCAATACTTCTCTAATGCTAGGGTCATGTTCAAGTCAGGGTTGCAAGGTAGATTACCAGGAGAAATCCTGTTGTGGGTTAAGGTTATGATGGTGGAACAAAACTTGTTGGTGTTCTAGAACCCACCGATGGCAGCTTAAAATCATGGTACTGGGGGAAGGACCTAAAGGGAAGGATGTTACCTTGCGGGGAGCTATGAAGATATTGAATAAATGGACGTGGATGATTTCGAGAGGTTCAGAGATTTGAAGGCACAAAGGATGGTGTGGATAGTTGAAAAGTGGCGGGAGATAGCTTTACAGGATATCAATAGAAGGCAGAAAGAGCTACACCAAGCAACATCAGTGTTAGGAAATCCAGAAGTGAGAGAAAGAGAAGGAAGTTAGCTGAACTTGTGGAGTGGGGGATATAGAGATAGAGTGTAGGTTAGCCTGTCTAGAATAACAGAGGCGGTTATAGATACAATGGATAAGATAAGTAATAGGGACCCCACCCCTCTAGAAGATATGAGAACTTTAGATGGAATGGGCTTGATAGGCCCCAAGGAAAGCCCAGAGGATGACATGCACTTCACCATGAGAACTTATTGTTTGCTGAGAATGATGTTTCACCCATGAGTAATGATTCACCTCCCACCAACTCAAGTAGTATCTCCCTCAACCTTCCCTTGGTACTTTATCATCAACCTGATCAATTTTTTTTCTAAGTTAAACAAATTCATAAACTTTCAATATGTGCATGCTACCTACAAGGTTGGTACTAGTAGTAATAAAAACAGTCATAGTAGTACAAGTCTCCCAAGTTTCATCACAACCAGGTTCTCAAGGATTTATACTCCTCCCAAAAAGTCAGTAAAACATGACAGGATCCTTCACCAAGTATCCTGAGTTTTCAAGTAGGGGGCATGAGGATGTAGAGAAACATTGGTATCTATGTAAAGCCATTTGGAGGGCCCGCTAGACTCTCAATGTCGTAAATTTTATTGAATTTCAAACCAATCTTAGAGAAAGAGCATTGAGATCGTTTATCAAGTGGTTTGAACTACAACAAAATCCAATGGTAGACGAGGTCAAACGAGAATTTTTTCAAGAATTTAAGCTTCCACAAACAAAGTAGCAGAGGTTGTCCAAGTTATGGGAAATCAAGAAGCGGGAAGGAGAAACTTCCTGGGAGCTAATGTAGAGGTTTAAGGATTCAATTGGCAAGTTTAGATACCTGATCAACCCAAATCATCAACGGGATTGATTCATTAAATCATTATTACACGTTACTCGCATGTCGTTGACTCATCAGAAAATTGTTACTCTACAATACGCATTAGAGCAGGCGACTCGAATGGAGGATATTGCAGAATTGTTGCGTGTGGAACCTAATTATCTTCCTGATTCATAGGTCTTTGTTTCAGCTAGATGTATACTGCGAGAATATTGTACACCCCTCCACGTGGGGGGGTGCAGTGGCTGGGGGGTTTGAGGGCCAATAGGACCCTAGCGAGGGTTTAGGGGAAGCACCCCTGAAGCTAAAAATAGATGAAAATTTTCCTTGTAAAATATTTTAATTTCATAGTCAATCTAGTTCGTTCATTAGGAAGATTATCTAACAATAGAAGTTATGTTAATTTATGTTTTTTTTCCCTAGAAGGAAACCCTCGATTTATATGAGGGAATTTTCTAGCAGTTGTGTATTAGTATTATGAGTGAGAGAGAGAGAGAGAGAGGATGTTGTGTGAGAGTGAAGAGGAAATTACAATAGATCTGTTGTATATTGTATCTCTTGATTTTTTTTGGATAATATAAAAGGAAAGTATTGGTTGTTTCTCCATGAATGTATCCAAAATTATGTGAACCATGTATATTTGTGTCTCTGCTACTTTATGTGTTTTCTATGTTTGTGTTTCCGCAATATTTTATGTGTTCCATTGCTATGTAATATATAATTTTCTAATAAGGATACCCACATGAATACCATGGGGGATCAGCCTCACATGACTCCTATATATTAGTTCCACAACATCAAATTGCAGACTTGAAAGAGAAGTTGAGGAACTTGTAACCGACATGACCTGCGCAACCACATGTATGGTGTACCAACTGACTTGTTGAGGGGAATCATGCTACGAAGTGCCGAAGGTTGCAGCACCCGATCACTCCCTCTGCACCAGTAGGGACATCCACATCTTTACTTGTTGAAGGATTTGTGCATATCGGGACATAAGGTTTATACACAAGGCGCACCCAATTTCATGCATTTTCGAGCCAGGAGAGTGCAACACCAACCGAGTACTGCATGATATGCATAACATATGAACATCTCCTTAGTATTTTTCTAATTCTACAGAAGTATTCCAACATTCCAAACAACACATTTTGTGAATCATGTGCTTTTCCAACTCACCACATTGATCAGTGTAGAGCTTTGTACACCATAGCTAATTGGTTGGATCGATTGGCCTATCGAATCAGTGAGACTCCTCAAGGATGAGGAGGTGGAGGAACAAGGGGGGGTAGAGCAAGAGGAAGAGGTCAAATCTGTTGCTACAACTGTGACCAGGAAGGGCATGTCACAAGAGATTTCCTGCTACCTAGAAAAACTTGTTGCTCTCAGTGCAGGGTTAACAAACATGCAATAGAATAATGTTTAGAGATGATCGCTAGATGGGAAGAGTGAAACCGCCGAAGGGGAGAAAATTTAATCAATGTTGAGTCAAGGTTGTCAGAGACAGCTCCACTCTCAAACATAAACATAGTCACCCACGGATGGAAGAATATTGAATCGAATTTTGGAGCCACTAAACATCCCAGAATCATAAAATCGGATTCACCAAAATTCCCATATAACTCTGAACAACAGAAGTGGTACTACAAATAAGTCGTAGAGAATTTTTACAAATTTACTTTAAGCGGTGGACCTCAAGGAGAACAGCCGATATTTTCAAAATATAAGAGCCCGAACCCACCACAATCTAATTCTAGACCTATAGCGAAATGGTTCAAGCTATTTCTTCAAATTGTGAATGATGATTAGATGCTCAAACAGTTGCGAGAAAGTATTAAATATGTTGTCAAGGAGGGGGTGGTTGGGGAAGGATTAATTTCGACCATTACTCGAGAGACACTTCAAGAGGATGTGAAGGAACAAGAAGAGAATAAGAAGGGAGTTCTGGATTGATGCACAGATTGTAGGGTTTCAAATCAAGGATACAATGTTAGACTTAGGCTCAGATGTGAATATCCTACCAAGAAAAACTTGTGAAGCCTTAGGAAGGCCAAAGTTTATGCTTTCTCCAATTCAGCTACGTATGAAAAATCAATATTATATCCTTCCAATCGGAAGGCTGGAGGTCGTAGAAGTTGACATAGCAGGGGTGAAAACTTATGCTGACTTTTATGTAATATGAATTATGGCGGACAAAGACCCCTATCCGGCATTGCTTGGAATAGATTGGCCTTTTGAGAATTGTGTGATAACTGTTACACAGATGGATTTTATTACATTTGAAGTGGAGGGAGTTAGAGTGATGCAACCCTTATACCCATACTAAATACCAAGGTTCATTGAGCCGACGGATGAGAGGGAAGAACCTAAATTGTTGGATTAGTTGCATCAGCTGACAGCGGGGAGAAGAGAAGATTATATCAATCTAACATCAGAAGGATCAATCAGTTGGAGGAGTATTCAGAGCTAGGAGGTCAACTCTGAGGCCGATTTGGATGACTGGAAGCAGGTTGGGTACGATATTACCACCAAGTGTTAGTGCACAATCCATCGTAACAACTGGGTTGGTACTTAGGTATGAGAATTCCCTATATTCAATGGCATGGACTCAGTTAATAATTGTCTTAATATAGTTGATGAAATTGTCTTTGAAGAACATAAAGTGCCCTTACTGGATGTCCCCTTACAAGTGACACTAGCAAGGTGTTGGGAATCTCACCGCAACAATCTAAGGGAATTGCAGGAGATTAAGACAACGATGAAAGTTATATTTGGGCATTCAGAGGATTATCCACAGAACTTCATGAAGTAAAGGGGAAGCTTCAACCCTCGGCAACACCTGCAATATTGTAAGGCTAGATGGACTAGAGAAGGACTTCCAGGGGACATGTGGGTGTATAGATTTGTACACACCCTCGGGACATTTTTGAGGCATGGTATGTGAAATAATAAATAAGAAGATAGACCAGTGATTAGGATTTCTATAATATCGATTCATCATTGACTTTTATTTCAAGGATAGTAACGAGAAGATATCCAATTCTTTGCATGTCGTTAAAAAACTTTTTCTTATGGCAGGACAGTTGACGGAGGGATATGTAGATCAAAACACTTTGGAGCATATATATGAATCGGTGTTCCACAAAGTTGTAGCATATGGAAAGATATATCAGGAGCCTATTGAAGATGATATAGAGGAGATGCGACATCTGAAATTCAGGGAAACTGAGGGGAAATGGAGTGTTGAGGACAGGTCTATGACCGATGGTCCGTGTCTACTACCTCTAAAGTTGCGGAAACACAACATCAACATTGATGAAAAATTGAATTTGACCTCAATTGGAGATTACTGGGACGAGCATACTACCAAAGAAATCTTCGACTTCCTAAGGGAATATGAGGACTTGTTCCCTTCATTTTTTGCAAAACTTAAGGGGATTAAGGGAGAATTAGGGGTGATAGTGTCAGTATTTACATCCTACCATCAGTGATTAGAAATCATCCTTTCATATCATTTTCGAGGTCTCACTCAGAAATTTTTATTCACACCACTAGGTCATGCAAGAAATTAGTCGCTGATGGTAGCCCTAGACCAAAAAACATCACTCTTCCTCAAATTTGATTACTTTCTAGCATAGTTTCATACCTTGTTGACTGTACACCATTCATAAATTCGGTGTCATCATGTCATCATAGTAGTCATGTCATCTTGATGTTCATTCCTTCAAGGTCTCATTAGGTCTTTTCTGGTTTTTCAAGGTTTCAATAGGTCATTAGGGTATACAAGGTTCAATAAAGTTTCATCTCCACTGCATAAGACCAGCAAGTAAAGGGTGATCAAATAACATCTCTTCACCATGTGAAGATGATTTTAAAGAGAAATGCTTATTTCATCATGTAATTTTGAGTTCAAATGTAATTTTGTATATTTTCATCATGTAATTTTATTTCTTTCAAAATGTAATAATTTCACCATCCCAAGCTGCTAAGTTAGTGTTCTAAAGATGCCAAACCACCAAAAAGTCAAATTCAAAGAGTTCTTAAAGTCATCAAAAGATCAAATTGTCAAAGGAAAGAGTCAAGTAAAGGGTAAGTTTCAAAAGGTTAAGTGAATAAAAAAGGAAGAAAGTGGGTCCCAAGGCCCAAATCATCAATTTAATGAAGTATAAAGACCACTAAGACATCCCATTCAAACTCATTTGCACATCCAAGATTTTGCACTCCCTTGGCCCGAAAAAAGTCAAATTGCAGATTCAGAGGCGAAAATTTCCTTGGCGCTGTTAGCACCTGAATTGGACCCTAAGCTGAAAAGGAAAAACAGGGTAACAACTAAACCATGCTCAGCCTTGTAGCTAGCCCTACAAGGACAGGAGAGGGCTCTCTCCATAAAATAATATTCAAAGGAATACAATAAATGGACTGATATTAGGCTAGGTAAAATGATAGGGATAAAAGGTTTTAAAAAAATGAGTGAATGAATGAATTTCAGGGATGTGTGGGATATAAAGGGACAGTTGAAACCGGGAATTAAATCAGGACACAGGGTAATTCATGGGGCAAGATAGGCAGGAAAATTAGCAATTAAAATTTAATGAGGATGGGATGGAAAGACTGGTGAGGAGCTGAAAAGGGCACAGTTAAATGGATCCTTTTCAAACAGAAGAAAAACATAGAACATGAATGATTTCCCAAGGCAAAGCATATAAAATGGATTCTACCTTTCTATCTTGAAAGCATTCAAAAGGAAATGTTTATGAATGGATGGAACACATAACAATTCACATATGAAACAAAGGAGAAAACAAATGCTAACTCTCATACCACATGGATCCCACAAATCAGAGCTGCATCTCTTATTAATTCCTGTCAAACTGTACAATGTAGCGCAGAGAAGTTCTTCCACACTATTCCCCAATTACTCAGACTCAGACTTCTTTACAAATGATTTACAATTACATTAAATAGGCTAAAATGTGGGAACATAGATCCACAAGAGAAGGGAGCTGTTTTAACAGCGGAAGAACTGAAATACAATCATAGTAAAGAAATAGAACAATCTACCCCTGAAAATAAGGGACATCATTGCATTTGACCACTTGGAGATTTTGCTGTTAGGTTGTATGAAATAAAATAGGTAATCCGATGAACAGATCTCTTATTTTGATGCTTGCTGTAACAATATTTGTCTTAAATAAGCTCTCGGCCCTTTGACTGTCGCTTTGCTTTCCATTATCTTTTTTGGAGAAAACTGACTTTTTTAATAAACTGTCGTAGAAATAAAATTGAATTGAATTTATGCCTTTCGTGAGGGGAAAATTTATTTTTAAATGGGAAAAGGGAAGGGAAATGGGGCGGAAATCACATTAATTGCAATCGGAATCGGGTGGGAGCGGAGAGATATAATATAGCAAATAATAGTGAAATCGCAATCAGAATCTGGGAGGGGGGTAGGCGAAGTGATACATATATGAAACGCCGATGCGATTAGGGAAAAAGGCCTTTGTATATAACCAAATATAACCAAATTTTTGGATTAACAAAGGGCTAGGCCTTTTATTTATGAATGGGCAGAAGTATTATGGTGGGCCCAAGCGGTTAATCGCAATCGCAATATCGGATATGGGGCGATGGGAAATCGCATCGAAAGATTTGGATGTGCGATGCGATCGGAGGGGGCGCGATCAGAGGATCGGTGCAGAACTTATGCGATGGGAACATTGTGATCAATTGGAGGGGAAGCACGATCGGGTCGGGTGAAAAACCTTTGTGATACGATCGGAGGGGAGAGGCGTGATTGCATCGGAGTTTGCGATTAGTCAATCGGCAATGGATTTAAAATGATGTGATGCGATCGGAAGCGCTAATCGCATCGGAGCTTGTGATGGGAAATCGCAATGGATTTAAAATGATGCGATGTGATCGGAAGCGCTAATCGCATCGGAGCTTGCGGTGGGCAATCGCAATGGATTTAAAATGATGCGATGCGATCGGAAGCGCTAATCGCATCGGAAGATTTGGATGTGCGATGCGATCGGAATTTGTGATCGGGATGGGTTTTATTATAATAAACCTTTAACTTTAATATAAAGTTTAAAGGGTTATGGAAAAGGGGAAGTGGTTTATAATATACGACCCTTTGAAACATTTAACATAAGGTTTTAACAAGCATGGAGGGGAAGTGGTTAATAATAAAATCGCATATGTGTTAAAATGATTATAATGCGAATTTATAATCGGAAAAAGGGGAAAAAGGGATTTTTAAAGGAAAACATTAAAACTTTAAACATAAAATTAGTAGGAAAAATGGGAAATACAGGGTATATGAGGATATAAGGGCTTTTACTTCACTTAAGCATAAATTTCAATCCATAAGTTAGTTTTGAAAGTGTAGTATACCGTTGGAAATATTTTTCCAGGCTCTTTTTGATGGATCTACTTGGAAGATGATTTAGCGCTGAACATGCTATGGAAAACTCTCTGAAGGCAGGGACATCACTTTGTGGAGATAACAGCTTCTGAATTGTGACTTATTACACATGATGATATATAATGAATATTAATAAAGGCAAAATATCATGTTTTCACCTCAAAACATGGTTTTGAGGCGAAAATTACATCAAACTGAATAAAATGTCTCTCTGATTCTTCCTGGTGTTGTGACTTTGTATTTATTGACTTCCTCATGACCTTGCTGATATTATTGACATTTGACTCATTAATTTGACCATGGTGAGACCCTAGAAACTAATGAGACCCATCCTATGACCTACTGATATGATTTTGAGAATAAAAGTGACTAATGACTAAAGACCATGGGAAGGAAAATTCAGCAAGTACCTCATGAGGGAAAACTGATAAAAAATTACTACCATCAATGAATCCATGACCTAACGGAATGGTGAAATTTATTATTATGGGACTCCTAATATGCAAATGCAAAGAGTAACTTTGATCACTGATGACAGTATGACTAGACTGACAGTAACATTAGCTCCAATGGGGATGGTAGCTCCTTGGAGGTGCCAAGAACACCGTAGACCAAGTAGCCTTATCCATTGGGCATGGAGTCGAAAATACTGAAACAAGATATAATGCATACTGACTCTGGCTGAAGGCTAAGACTGGAAAACCATAACAAAACCAAACTGACTTAAGACATGACTAAAACACAATTGACAAACTGGAAAGATGCTCATAATTGAGCTTATTCATCAAAACATACTCTAATTGTTGCATTCACCACCTGATCAAGTGAAATGGAACAACCAATGCAACCATGTAAGCATCTTGGCTGCTATTTGAATTCTCCCCAAGTGCTTTCTAATGAGAAAGTAGAGAGAAGAGTTAAAAGGAAACTCCCATGGAAGCTTAGAATCAGGTTGAATTTTGATAAATTTACAAATTCTGAGTTGACCGGATGACCTCAAGAATACTGCGAAAGGATCTTCATAATAATAGCTATTGATTTCCCTTAATACATCACTGCTCTAGTCCAGGTAGTCTCCATACCTTGATCTTAGACTTTTCCTAACCTCTGAGCTGTCTCTTTCTGATGACTGTAGCAGGCTGTCAAAAGGATCTTGAACTTCGTGAATAACCAATCCCTCTTGATGATTAGGAACAAAACAAAAATCTTCTTCATTAGTTTCCTTATATGACTGCATATCTTGATATGGGCTTTGTAATGAAACATCTGATGAATAAGACAATGAAGTTGACTTTCGAATAAAATTATGGTCAACATTCTTTTCTGGCACATGGTTAGCCAATGGAGAAGGACTTTTACAGCAAACATCATCCAACACATGAGCAATAGGATCATAGAAAACTTGAAAAGACTGCTGCAACGTATCTGCATGACACTCTACAGACTGCTCAACCTTTCTTTTAGAGATATTACGAAAATTCTTCTTTATAAACTGAAATGCTTTGAAACATAAGGGTACAAAATCCTCTTGCATCATTAGATCATATGTTTCAGCTTCCAAGCCTTCATCTATAATCTGACCTTCAATTGCATTTGGTGGCTGCAAATCTGGAGCTGGGGAGGGTTTTATATCGCAGATGATTTCATCAGTCGTTTTAGGGGAATATTTCTCATAAAAAACTTGCTCAAGAATTTCACTATCTGTCTCAACCTCAACATTAAAACTGAGAGATTGTTGATTTCTAATTGCATGAAATTTATCTTTGATGAACTGAATTGAAGCGAAACAAAGAGGAAAATATCTTTCACTTACTTCCCAATTTTCCAGAATTTCCTCATCACTGTCCTGGATGATATGCATCGGATGATTATTGTTTTCAAGCTATTGAAACGGAACTTCCTCCCACAAATCAGCAGTTGATTGTGCTGCAAGACTAGCTTGTGTTTGGAAAAAATCATCATCATCGTATTGATTGAATTTTGGAAAATCATCAACATAAAACATACAATTCATATCAAGATATTTCTCATCTCCGAGATCTTTTATAACACAGTCATGGTTAGATGGATGATAACTGGGATAAGAAATAAAATGTTTTGGATCAGCCACTTTTTCTTGAATATCCATTTCATTCCTGGCAGTGATTTTCCGCACCATATTTTCCACATCATTTACCAAAAGGTCAAGCTTTACCTCTGAAGGTGTCAGGTGCTTTGCAACATTCTTCTTTTCTTCTTCCTTTAGCTTTTCTCTTCTGAACAATAGATTAGCTTCTACATCTACTGCACTCTTTTGTATCTCTTCAAGTGTTGCTAAGTTCCTTTCTCTCAACTAAAACTCCATTTCTGGATCAAAAGCGCCTGGGTAATGTAAGAGAGCTGAGCCAGGAGGGGGTATTATATTGACAGGTATCTAATAATAGACTCGATTGAATCTGGTGGAAAAATGTTGTACTGTCTCCCCTAACTGTCTTTTCAGTTGAGCATACTCGTCTAAAATAAGGAAAGGGTTCTGTCTGACCACCCATCTGTCGAGGAAGACTTCTACGAGCTGCTGGAATTCTAAGATGCTTACATCAGGTAGGGTTTTGAACCAACTCTTGACTTTTCCTTGCAAATAAAGAGCAAAAATCCTAATACTAACATCTTCTTCATCAACCTCAAAAAGGTCTAGGAAAGTCTCAACATTCTGCACATGTTGCTCAGCGTTGACATTGTTACATTCACCATCAAATCTCGGAAAATATAGGTAATAATTTGCAGGGAAAGCATGGAGTACAGAAGGTAAAACAAGAGGTTTATACCTATCCGGGACTATAGAAGGTCTAGGAGTATATACAGGAGCTACGGGATCAGTTTTGGTCTCTTTAGGCTGATCATTTCGAAGATGGTCATCATAATATTTGGGAAAAGGATGGAGGCCAAGATCAAAGGAAAACTCAGTATTTACACTTTTTGAACAGGTTGAGTGAAGATTTTGATCACCTTTATCATACAACAAATTCTGAAAAACTTTCAAGATAGCTTCAGGAAAAGCAAAGAAGTAATTTACCAGAAAGCAGATTAGATCCTAAATACCATTCCACTTTGGATACCTGAACTTTTTGTAATGTCCTTCCATTTTCCCGCGGAAAGAGTCGGTCCTCTAGTGGAGTCTTTACATTGAGTTGGAGTTGCTAGGTGAAATATTCAACTTTTATATGCATCTGATTGTTTGTTCACCATCATCAATCAAATATGATACTTTGTCATTCTTTACCGAGGATTTAGATATGATCTTTGTATTCTCCAGTGGCATCGCCAGAGATGTTAGCACCTGAATTGGACCCCAAGCTGAAAAGGAAAAATAGGGTAACAACTAAACCAAGCTCAGCCTTGTAGCTAGCCCTACAAGGACAGGAGAGGGCTCTCTCCGTAAAATAATATTCAATGGAACAAAATAAATGGACTGATATTAGGCTAGATAAAATGATGGGAAAAAGGTTTAATAAAATGAATTAATGAATTTCAGGGATGTGTGGGATAAACAGGGACAGTTGAAACCGGGAATTAAATCAGGACACAGGGTATTTCATGGGGCGAGATAGGCAGGAAAATTAGCAATTAAAATTTAACGAGGATGGGATGGAAAGACTAGTGAGGAGCTGAAAAGGGCACAATAAATGGATCCTTTTCAAACAGAAGAAAAATACAGAGTATGAATGATTTCCCAAGGCAGAGCATATAAAATGGATTCTACCTTTCTATCTTGAAAGAATTCAAAAGGAAATGTTATGGATGGATGGAACACATAACAATTCACATATGAAACAAAGAAGAAAACAAATGCTAACTCTCATACCACATGGATCCCACAAATCAGAGCTGCATCTCTTATTAATCCCTGTCAAACTGTACAATGTAGCGCAGAGATGTTCTTCCACACTATTCCCCTACTACTCAGATTCAGACTTTCAGACTCAGACTGCTTTACAAATGATTTACAATTACATTAAATAGGTTGAAATGTGGGAACATAGATCCACAAGAGAAGGGAGTTGTTTTAACAGCTGAAGAACTGAAATACAATCATAGTAAAGAAATAGCACCTGAATTGGACCCCCAGGCTGCAAAAGGAAAATCAGGGTAACAGGCGCTACGCTTAGGAGGGTGGTCAGCCCACAGTGCCTACCATTTCATCACTTCATTCGACTTCACCTACTCCATCACCATCACCACCATCATCACCATTTTATCAGCAAGATGAGTCACCTAGCAGAGTTGAGGTTAGCAAGCCTAAAGAGGCTGAAACAAGCACAATGGAAAAGACATATCAGAGAGGGCATAGGCAGGTGTTTTCCCCACAGATTGTGGGAGGGTCCCTACCCTCTTCACCAACAAATAAGGTATAGAAGGGCAAACAAAAGATGGCAAAGGAATATATATATGAGGCAACTATTCATGATAAGGATGACTTCCATGAGACAGAGACAAATTATGATTGTTGAGCCTTGCAATAGGTATGTATTTACTCTCAAATACTATCCTTTTTCTTGCTTTATAGTGAATTACTTTTGATATTTTAGATTTCTGTATTTATTCCCTTGAGTGCGCATTTCCGATCTATTAGTTGCTTGTTAGGATAATTGGCTTTGATTACTTAAAGCATAAACTGTTATTTCCACTACTTTCCTTATGTTCGATAGTTTAGATCCAGCTGAAATAGCTCAGTTAATGCTTCAGTGCTATCGGTTGATTGTCATTTGAATTGGTTGAATTAAGAATGAATCACAGTTCTTGGTTATAATACTTAGTGAATCATTTTCTTTTAAGCTTCAAATTTATGATTGCATATATATTAAAATGATTGGCTTTAGAATTACTCTTTGTATGAATAATCTTGCACATACTGTGTACACACTTGAGATAAAAGGACTTACCCTGGTTGATAATTAATGTGAGGCAATTAGGAGTTTTTAAAGACACCTTTTAGCACCCAACATTTTGGCACCATAGTCGGGGAGTGTGTTGCTACTCTGAGTAATGTATGATTGATGTTTTTTTCTGCTGAGGGAGAATTGGGTATTAAAAACGGAATGTAAGAACCTGCGTAAATATTAACGAGTAAAATGCTCGCTCATCCGCCCGCTTTCTAGCAGAATTGCGTGAGAATTTAAACTAGGGATGAATTTTTGTATTTCTGCATGAATGAATAAGAGGGAAAGACCTGAAAAAGACAAAATTCCTCCCTCTAAACATGAAAAACCTAAGGGACTGGTGACCCTTGGACGATCAACTTTTATCGACGAAATCTTAAGAAAAGTTGAGTCTTAGTCATCGGTAGGACCCCGAATTATTATTGCCAGACGTCCTATTGACTTCCTTCAAGATGCAGGACCACCATCTGTAGCTAACGCTGATATTCACAGTAAGGCTGAAGGGATTGAACAGAGTTTTCAAGATACTGAGAATTCACAAACTCACCCTTCACAAGAAGGAAATTCTTGCAACCTCCGTGAAGGAGAAGGAGAAACAGGCAGTTTTGAAATTAATTATCAGAACCTAGATCTCCTGAAGTAGTGATTGAACAGAGGACACCTAGTATTCTAGATCAAGGTAGTGTTGTTAGAACTATTCCAGCCTCTTGTAGACATCCTACGAATAACTCTCCATCTTCGAAGATCTTTGAAGAATACTGGCATATTTTTTACCAAATGGCTAATAACCAACAACCTCAAACTTCTACATTGCAATACCCTATTTTTGACACAGCTGTCAATTCCCCCATGAAGGCAATCCCATTACAGAATATTCCTACCTTTCATGGGATAACTTCGGAAGATCCGGATGCATTCCTCTTCAATTTTGATGTTTTATGCAGGGGTTATGATTACACTACCGACCCCAGAAGCTAAAGCTATTCCCCTCTACTCTGAAGGGAGCAGCACTGTGTTGGTTTATGGGACTTGGGGGAGGCACCATCAATGACTGGGACCAAATGAAAACATCTTTCCTTAAAAAATATCAAGATTATTGCCGAACTAGAGAATTAAAAGATGAAATTTTTCAAATGGTAGCTAAGCCTAGTGAGACTCTGGAAGAATATGTAGAGCATTTTCAATATAATCTGCAAATATCTCCTTACACAAATATGCCTGATAATGTTCTAAAAACCACGCTGATTAGAGGTATGAAAGACCAATGGGTAGAGACATTAAACATAATGGGTAAAGGTGACATTTATCAAGAAAGCTATAACAATATTATAGATTTGTGCATTAAGTGTTCTGGGGGCAGTACAAGGTTGAAACCAGTCGGATGTGATGAAAGACCTAGAGCCAACAAAGCCTCAGGAGGAAGCATTACACGAAGCAAAATCGGCAATCTTCTGGAGCATTTCAAGACTGATATCCTGGGGACCCTGGCGACACAATTAGATGTCATGCAAGCTAAGAAAAAGCAGGCTATAGCAAAAAATAATTTGGCTATTTTCTACCCTCATTGTAGACAGAAGTACAGTCATAAAGAATTCCCCCTAGATACAATACGAACATGTGCCATATGCACTAAAGAGAACACCATGGAAAGTTACCCATCACTCCCAGGATTGAAAGCAATTTTCAAGGAAGCAGAAGAAGAAATGGAACCAGTATATCTGTTGAACCAGCATCATCAATGGCAAGCGGGTCAGACAGGTATTCCTACCGATCCATCTTCATTTTTTCCTTCCTCGCAATATAATTCTCAGCAATATTCAGGGGCAGCATGGAAAAATCAGCCACCTTTTTTGTCACCTCAAGCATTTTTTATGCCACCATGGCCCAATCAGTCAAATCCAAATAATAATTGGCCAAATTTCCCTTATCCACCACCATTCTAGCAAAACAACCCCTATTTCTCCCAATGGTCCCCTTCCACCTCACAAAATTAGAACTGGAAATCAAATTGGCAAAGATCTACGAACCAGCCTATAGGGACAGCTCCTCTGTCTCAACCAACTTTACCAGCACCTTACACGTTGCAGCAGAATCCTCAATCTAATATACGACTGCAACTTACAGCTCAACCCAACCCAAATCCAAATAACAGACCAATCTAGTCAATACAAATCATTGAGGGTCTGGACCTTGAAGATGAGTTGAAAGAATGTAACGAGCTTAAGTTGAGATTTGGACGCATAATCACTCTAGATAAGGATAAATATTTGCAACCAGAAGAACCACACACAAATAAACCTCTGACTATAGATGATCAAGAAATAAAACAAGGGGAAGATACAGTCAAACAAAAAAATCTTGAACAAATCATAACCACCTCCCCCCCATTCCCAGAAAGATTGTTGATACCCTGCCCGATTGAATATCCTGAATTTGATCTTCTGGGTGAACTCAAGAACATTTGTATAAAAATTCCCCTCCTCCAGGCTATCCAATATATTCCAATATATGCCAAAACTATTAAGGAATTGTGTATAAAGAAGTCTGTGAGGAAAATAAAAACAACCCCTACTTTCCATTTTGTCGGGACTTTTTCTGATTTATTACTAGGCAAAGAAACTCCTGCAAAATATGAGGATCCGGAAACCCCATTATCACAGTCCAGATAAATGGCCGTTCTTTTCCCAATGCTTTAGTTGAATTAGGGGCAGCCATTAATATTCTCATAACTAAAACTTGCAACATTCTTGGTATCACACCCTTGGAACCAACAACTACCTTACTAGAACTAGCTGACCGCTCAGTCATTAGACCAGAAGGAACATTACAGGATGTGATGGTCTCTGTTGACACTTGGGAATACCCGGTGTATTTCTTGATTATTAATCCTAGGAACCAGCTAGATGGACATCCCTTAATATTAGGAAGGCCTTGGCTAGCGACTGTTGATGCTTATATCAGCTGCCGGACAGGAAGTATGACTATAACTAGGGGGAATGATGTGAAAATTTTAGCTTTATACCCTCCTGCTCAGCCAAGCTTAACTATCATGAAAACTAGGAAACAACCTGCAACATACTTAACAGAAAATATTTGGTCACCATTGACTATGGTAGATGCCCTTGAATTCAAAAGCCAAACTAAAGACGATGTCATTAATACTTTTATCAATCATCCTACCATAGTATTAAGTTCGAAATGTCACATGATTAAAGCAGTCCTTGACAACGAAATCAAAGAAGATCCCCTGAGAGATATCCATGATCAAACAATACCAATAACCACTGTTTATAATAGAAAACCTATCGAAATTGAGCTAGGGAAGATCCTAAACATTAACAGTAATTTGAGTGATGACCAGCAACAGAAACTTATTCAATTCCTTAGGAAAAATAAAGGGGCTTTCGCTTGGGATTACTCATATATGAAAGGGATTGACCCTAAGCTATGCGTGCATCATATCTACACTGAAAAGGATGAAAAAACCATTCGACAACCTCAGCGTAGATTAAATCCCCACCTAAAAGATATTGTTAAAGAAGAGCTTCAAAAACTGCTAGATGTGAATTTTATCTATCCTATATCTGACAATAAATGGGTTTCTCCATTAGTTTTGGTTCCCAAAAAGAATGGGAAATGGAGAATATGTGTTGACTATAGAGAAATCAACAAGGAAATGCAAAAAGACCATTTTTCCCTTCCATTTATTGATCAGGTCCTAGATACACTGGCAAGGAAGAAATTTTTCTCTTTCCTGGATGGCTTCAGTGGCTACAACCAAATTCAGATTGCTCCTGAAGACCAGGATAAGACCACCTTTACCTGTCCGTGGGGAACATTCACCTATAGGGTATTACCTTTTGGATTGTGTAACACACCTGCCACATTCCAAAGAGCCATATTCAGTATTTTTGCAGACTTGATAAATGAAGGATTAGAAGTATACATGGATGATTTCACACCCTATGGAGATGAATTTGAACAAGAATTACAGACATTGGAAAAAGTTCTAGAATGATGCATTTCTACCAGCCTATGTTTAAGTCACGAAAAGTGCCATATGATGATGACAGAAGGCCTGATCTTGGGTCATTACATTTCAGTAGCTGGAATTCAGGTAGATCCGGAAAAAATACAGGTAATTCTCTTATTAGCTACTCCCTACACTCAAACAGAGGTACGTAGTTTTCTGGAATTTGCTGGATATTATCGTATATTTATCAAGAAATTTTCACAGATTGCTGCACCATTATATGCCTTAACAGGAAACAGTGATTTCATATGGACTGACAAATGTGATACTTCCTTTACAAATTTAAAATGGCTAGTATCAACAACACCAGTATTACGAGGTCCGAACTGGGATATACCATTCCAGATTTCATCAGATGCATCAAACACAGCCATTGGAGCAGTTCTTGGCCAAGAAGAAGACAAGAAACCCTACGCTCTATATTATATTATCAAAAACTTAACCCCTACTGAATTGAATTACACAGTAATAGAGAAGGAGTTTTTAGCTTTTATTTATGCTATTAACAAATTCAGACACTATATAACTGGATACCCTGTAATTCTGTATACGAATCACTCTATTATTAAATACTTAACTAATAAACCCATTACGAATAGAAGAGTGACATGTTGGTTGCTACTTTTGCAGGAATTTGATATAACTATAAGGGATCGACCAAGGAAGGAAAACCTTGTGGCAGATTTCCTCTCCCGAGTGCCAAGAACGGATGACGCAATATCAGTAGAGGATCAATTTCCGGATGAACACCTATTTGCTGTAACCGTGAAAACACCATGGTACGCAGATGTGGCAAATTATTTAGCAGTGGGAAAACTACCTAAACGTTTGACACCCAGAGAAAGGAAATAAATAGTACAGCGTAGCACTCGGTTCTCCTAGATTGGAGGATACCTTTTTCACACAGGGGCCGATATGCACATCCGTAGGCGTATCAGGGAAGATGAAATTTATGATATATTAAAAGCCTGCCACGATGGACCTTGCAGTGGACATTTTGCAAACCACAAAACTGGACACAAAATTTTACAAATGGGTTACTACTGGCCCACGATTTTTAAGGATGCTAAGAAATTTGCTCAGGCCTGCGATAGTTGTCAAAGGATGGGCCGCCCAGGCCAATCTGATGAAATGCCCCTACACCCACAGCTGGTCATAGAACCTTTTGAGCGTTGGGCATTAGATTTTTTTGGGCCAATCAATCCATCATCCAATCAGAAATCATATATATTGGTTGCAACAGAATACGTAACTAAGTGGGTAAAAGTAGTAGCATTACCAAGAGCCACAGAAGAAACTATGATAAACTTTCTTTTCAAAATTTATGTACGATATGGGTTACCCAGAGAAGTAATCACTAATGGAGGACCGCAATTTGTAGGCCACAAGATCACTGCTACACTAAAAAATCATCATGTTATTCACAGAATTACCTCTCCATACCACCTGCAAGCGAATTGGCAGGTAGAAAGCACCAACAAAGTAATTGAAGCTATTCTAACGAAGACAATCTCATCGCATAGACAAGACTGGGCTATTCGACTGCCAGAAGCATTATGGGCAAATCGCACAACTTGGAGGAATACTACTAGATACTCCCCATATCAGTTGGTATTTGGTAAGGAACTTATTTTTCCCATAGAGTTTGAGATACAAACACTAAGGACAGCCTAGGAAGTGGGACTGGATTTAACTGAAGCCCAGATTAATAGATTACAACAAATAAATGAATTAGACGAAATCCGGCTTTCGGCTCTGCAGCATACTGCACTTATTCAACAACAAAGAGCCAAATGGCATGACTCTCTGATCAAGAAAAAGACATTTCATGAGGGTGACTGGGCACTTCTCTATGATTCCAGGTTTCAAGATTTCCATGGTAAATTGCAGACTAGGTGGTTAGGTCCCTATGAAATAAAGGAAGTACATGACAATGGCACTCTTACGTTAACCACCATTGATGGGTCTGAATGTTCCTTTAAGGAAAATGGGCATTGGGTGCGCCTCTACCAAAGACTGCTTACAAGAGAATATTTTTGTCAACAGATACACAAAAACTCCACCATGCAAGTTTTAGCTACAGAAGATAATCCTTTCGCAGCTTCATCTTCGTAAAAATTCATTTCTTTTGTAAAATTGTAAATAGGATTGCTGATTCAATTTTTTTTTCTACCTATTTTGTTGTTCCATCTACATAACAGCACTTTTTGATTTTTTTGTTCCATCTTCGGAACAACACTTTTTGATTTTGTTGTTCCATCTTCAAAACAGCACTTTTTGATTTTGTTGTTCCATCTTCGGAATAGCACTTTTTGATTTTGTTGTTCCATCTTCAAAACGGCACTTTTTGGTTTTGTTGTTCCATCTTCGAAACAACACTTTTTGGTTTTTTTGTTCCATCTTCGGAACAGCACTTTTTGATTTTGTTGTTCCATCTTTGGAACAGCACTTTTTGATTTTCTTGTTCCATCTTCGGAACACACTTTTTGATTTTGCTGTTCCATCTTCGGAACATCACTTTTTGGTTTTGTTTTTCCATCTTCGGAACAACACTTTTTGGTTTTGCTGTTCCATCTTCGGAACAACACTTTTTGGTTTTGTTGTTCCATCTTCGGAACAACACTTTTTTATTTTGTTGTTCCATCTTCAGAACAGCACTTTTTGGTTTTTTTCTTCCATCTTTGGAACATCACTTTTTGGTTTTGTTGTTCCATCTTCGGAATATCACTTTTTGGTTTTGTTGTTCCATCTTCGGAACATCACTTTTTGGCTTTGTTGTTCCATCTTCAGAACAGCACTTTTTGGTTTTGTTGTTCCATCTTCGAAACAACACTTTTTTATTTTGTTGTTCCATCTTTGGAACAACATTCTCTTTTCTTTTTTTCCAATTTATGAACATCACTCTTGTTTCGTGTATAATCTTTGTGTGTTCTGAACAGCACCTTTTTTTATATATTTCACAAGTACCTCTTTCCTCTTATGCCTCGTTTATTTTGATTTATTTTATGGCCTGAGTACAGTACCTTCTTGTGGATAAGAATTATGGATTTTATTAAAGCAGGTGAATATTTTTAACATTATGATCTTTGACAAAGACAACTTCTTGATGATAGACTTAAAACAATTGAAAGGGACACAATTATTTATACTTCACTTTACTGTACTGATATCTACTGTATATGATATTGATTGGTCATCTTTACCATGCTGGTTCTATTCTTCCTGGTTATAATTATCTCTGTCTATTATCAATGGGATTATGGATATAATTTTTCTTATTATTGATATGTTTCAACTTCTTACACCATCCCTACTCTTAAGGAGTACTAAGCCTCCCTCTATTTATCATAAAAGTATGTAATGACAACTAAATTTTATCTACATATATAGGATAGGGGGTCTCATTAAGAGCTAGCCTACCATGTTCATAGGGACATAACAATGTGACATTCCCACTATGGCTACCACACCATGGTTATGATCCATTGGATGGCTAAAACATCCTTGGAATAGGAGGTCTCATCACGAACCTGACTGTTCACTTTTGCTACTTCCCAGTGAATGGCAGTGTGGTTATCTGGTTACCACACCAGCACACTGGTCTCTTCTGTAGAAATAGAAATAAAAAAAATTTATTATAAATTGAGGATCCTGGCTCACATGGGTTAAAAAGAAACTCTGTCGAGGCTATGGACACCTGCTGGAAACAGAAGCTTTGCTTATGGTATTGAAGTTTTATTTCCACAATCAATAACTCTTATAATACCCTCTTCCCATTTATCCTTTTTCGAAAGATTATTTCCGCTAAATATTTCTCTACTTTGAACCTTTACGCATGCGTTTATGTTTTTACTCAATCATATCATACACAGTCATAATATCATCAGCAAAGCCTTTTTTTACATATTTTTGTTCCTTTTCGTATCACTTAACCTATCATTAACTAAAGCTTCTTGTCTCTTATCATTTATTATTATGATACACCAAGATTTTACTCTATCCACCTCTCTTATTGTCCCATCATTCATTTACGTACTCTATTCTATTTATGGCTATACTCTTCATCCTTACATCCTGCCACCCAAATAGCCATTTTCCATCTAAGTTGGTCGAAGGCGACCTCTCATTTCGGAGGGGGAGAGGACTTCCGTTACACTTATGTAGGAGTTGTCATTATTCCAAGCTATCCCATGATTATGCGGCATGTGAAAGTCATTTAGCAACCCTTCAAATAACATCAGTCGTTTCTATCGCTCTAAGTATCGCTATGCTTTTCGATATTATTGTGATTTTCAATACTGTAGTTCTTTTTGGTATTCTTGTGCTTTCCAGTATTACTGTGTTTTTCAGTATTGACGTGCTTTTCAGCATTGCTAAATCTTCCCATTACATTCATCTGTTGCAAAAGTAGGAAGAATTCAAACACTATGGGTGGTAAGACAGTGCGCCATGAGCCTTTAGTATTAGAAGTCTCCGACAGAGCAAGAGAAATTCTGATCCGAGCAGGATGGATATGCTATCTTACAAGGTTTCGTCCTTCAAATGAGGAAATCGCTATTGAATTTCTACAGAATTTTCAGAATGGGGAATCCATGGTAAAAGGCAGAAGGATTATAGTTACAGACATAGTAATAGCTGAGGTATTTGGGCTGCCGGCAAAAGGCATCACATGGGCACAAAAACATGTAATGATACAATATGCGGTGGAAACTTTCAAAGACGAAAGAGAACAATTGGTCAAAAAAGACAAAGGCATTCAACCATCTTCTCTCGCAGAACCATGGAGGGAATTAGCAAACATTATCCAGAAATACATTACCTGTGATGGACGCCATGATGTGGTAAGGCCATGACAACTCAAACTCCTAGTTGTTCTAAAACAAAAAATTACTGTTAATTTTCCATCCCTTTTAAATTCTTTATTGCATGATACTACTACTAGAACAAGATGGGCTAGGCACCCTAAAACGGTGGTAAGTCACCATGGACTGATTAGAATGATCATTATTCATAGCCTAGTCTAATACGACTTGACTTGGGACGGTTTCACTACGGCCCTATAAAGCATACAGAACCCTGTAATTCGATACCCCGCAATTGCGGAAGCAAGTCAGCAAAACCCTGTCTCAAAAAGAAAAAGGACTGCCCATCCAAGGGTTGAACCTCACAAATGCAGGAAGTCTATAAGAATCGAATTAGCCTAGAGGATGTTTGTAAACCTGCGGGACGAAAACGACCAACCTGCACAGACGTCCAGCCCAATTAAGGTAGGGGATTCTGAGTCTGAACAAGAGACACCAGGTTTAGAGGAAGAACCAGAAGAAGAGGCCGGGTCAGAACCAGAACAAGAAGAAGAGCCCGAGGAAGAGGCAGAGCCAGAATCAGAGCCCGAAGAACAAGAACAATATTATGAACTAGAAGTTGAAGCAGGGCCAGATTTTGAGGCAAGAATGGACGAGGTCCTAGCGAATCTCAATGTGTACATGCAACTTGAAAAATCGTTTGGTCCTAGCACATTGGAAACACAAGCCCCGAAGAATTCCGGGCACATAGAAACTCCTCCATCACAAGAGGCTGTAAACACAGAAATTGCACAGGAATCTGATAACCAATCTGGTGATACAATTTTGTTAGAATATAACCGGGGGGACCCACATAAGTCTGTAGATATAGACATTGGTCGCGAATCTGACAATCAGTCAGGAAATACAGTTCCTTTGGAACACATCCCTGAGGGCCAACAAGCAGCCTTAGAAACAGTTAATAAACCTATTAGGGGAACAGATGCTCCTCGAAAGAACCTAGGAGCCGAAGCAAAACTTAAGAAGTTGCGACAAAAATACCAGAACCTCCAAAAGAAAGTTAAAAGGTTACGACGAAAAATAAAAAAATGGAAAACACAGAGCACCGCTCCTGAGGTGACTTTTGTAGCAACACAAACACTAAAATGCGAAAATAAATCAGTGGGGATTCAAACAGAACTTGTTTCCACTAGAACAATTTCCAACCAGATTGATTTGCATGAGAACATGGTGAATGTAGTTGTTCAAACGGAGGGTTGGCCCTCCCACAATAAGAAAATAAAAACTAAAAAGGTACTCTTTCACAGTATTGGCACCCAAACAGAGAAGAAATCTGAGGATTCCTCGTTAAAGAAGGACCCTATTGTTTTAAAGCTTCAGGAAGAATTAACGCAAGCCCAACTTGCTTTATAACAACATCAACAACAGACAATATCCCTGCAAAAATACCAGGAATTACAAAAACAATTAAGAGGATTAGCTCTAGTAGAGAATGAGGCTTTTGATAAGGCTAGACAAGAAGAAGAAAAAATGAATATGATGAAAACTAAGTTGAACAGAGTTAGGAATCAATTGGACACCATTTGTTCATTATATTCGGATATGTTTGTTAGAAAATTATATATTATGAAGCAATGCAACACATAAAATATGCAGAAAATATAAGCACACAAAAAACACATAAAACCAGAGAGACACAGATATACGTGGTTCACCCAGTTTGGGCTACATCCACCCCGAACAGCCAGTTCTTCCTTTCTATTATCCAGCAAAAAAATGAAGAGACAAAACCTACAGCAGATCAGTTGTAATATCCTCTATTCTTTCTCACAATCTCCCTCTCTGTTTCTCGCTCCGAGAATACACATACAATGCACAGCCGCAATACAATGCCCTCATAAAAGAGAGGGATTTCCTTCTAGGGAAAAAAACCCTAATCTAAACATAACTTCTACCGTCAAATCATTTGCCTAATGAACAGCCCAGATTGACTAGAAATTACTATACTTTTACAAGGAAATTTTACATCTATTTTTAGCTTCGGGGGCCCTGCCCCAGAAAACCCCCGCCAGGGGGGGGCTTCGAAAAGCGCTGCCGCCCCCCCCTAGACCCCCCATGGCAGTGATTAATTACGGGCGGCGTTGCCGCCCCTTTTAAAGTATAGGGGTCCAATGTTGTGATACAAAGTAAACAAGATAATCAGGCTCCACACCCAACAATCTTGACTTGTCACGATCTCCTGCTACGAACTATGCCTTGTTTTTATTAGAACGATATTTATTGTTAAAAATCAAAGCTGTTAGAGCCGAAAAGCCAATTGAGCTGAAGACGATGGAGGATTTTATAAATTTCTGTAAGATGCATGGAGTAAAGGTCCAAAGGCTTCTTTGTGAATTTTATTTACATAATTTCATATTAGATAAAGAAGTGGATGTGAATCCTAGCCCTTTTATTGGAGATGTTCAATTTCAGGCTTTTATTTCTTTTGCAGTCAACCAACTCAAGTGGTTGAAGGCTTATAATTCATTCCAAAGACAGAAACATAGCTTGGATCTTTGGGTAAGAAGTGAACCTACTCATCTTCTGCAAGTGTTTGCTAAGCATAATGCACTGATGACACAAGAGGGTGTGACTAAGATTTTTCAGCCCATACATAAGGAACTTGTGCTGGAAGGAACAGCATATTTCCTTTCCATTCAAGAAAGATCCCTGGTTGCATCCAAAATGAGATGGATGGTTTCAAGCAACAGTGTTAAAGATAGAGAACCATTTAATTATGGAAATTTCAAAGCTATTGCGACACTGTTAATCCCATACATAAACTTTATCTTAAGAGGAGGACCTTATTGGGTGGGATGTCGCTATAGAAGCCCCATTGTTTGGTATCCTCCTGAAGGATATCATCATGACTATGAGTTACCGGAAGGACAAGAAGCGACAGCCTTTGCACACTTTGTACGACATCATGGTCTCAGGCCTATTACAGACAGACCTTCTCCAGCCTACTCTTTAACTTCTTTACATCAGAATTATTTATTTTTCATGAGGACATGAAAAAAGGTAAGCAGGGGAGTATGTTGAGCCTTGCAATAGGTATGTATTTACTCTCAAATACTATCCTTTTTCCTCTTCTTCGTCCATTTTTGTGGACTCATCATCTAATAATATCATGAATGGATTTTGATAAAAGAATGAATGAAATAGTTTAATTGTCCAAACTAATTCCCATTGCTTTTATGATGAAAATAACAGATAAAAAAATAGTTGTTCCCAAAAAAGAGCAGCAGGATCTAACCAAGGGAAAAGAAGGCACGTTAAATATGGTCAAATCAGAAGACGAATTAGTGAGAATGACCAACTATTCGAAGATAGCAATCTGTTATGAATCCCTCAAGATCCCCTGATCTTGAGGGATCACATTTACCTCTTCCTTTAGCTATAAAGGAACAAGAATAATACGAAGATGGACAGGATGACATAGGAGAAAGCGGAGAATTTAAATTAGATCATATCACATATTGTATCATGTCTCTTTCATTTATGTATCATTTGATAATGAACATAATGTAGTTCTGAAGGACAGAATTGTATTTTAATGACTGTGTTGATTAATATATAATTTGCGTTGTTGTTCATTCGATTGTTCTGGAGTAACTAAGCAGTGTTCGCTGGCGGCTAAGGGCCCAATTTCTGGTGAATCTCGCTGCTGTTCTTTGTGCTATACTTTTCCATTTACTGCAAAGTATATTATGCTTTCCTGCTTTACAGTGAATTACTTTTGATAGTTTAGATTTCTGTATTTATTCCCTTGAGTGTGCATTTCCGATTTATTAGTTGCTTGTTAAGATAATTGGCTTTGATTACTTAAAGCATAAACTGTTATTTCCACTACTTTCCTTTTGTTCGATAGTTTAGATCCAGCTGAAAGAGCTCGGTTAATGCTTCAATGCTATCGGTTGATTATCATTTGAATTGGTTGAATTAAGAATGAATCACAGTTCTTGGTTATAATACTTAGTGAATCATTTTCTTTTAAGCTTTAGATTTATGATTGCATCTATATTAAAACAATTGGCTTTAGCATTACTCTTTTTATGAATAATCTTGCACATACTGTGTACACACTTGAGATAAAAGGACTTACCCTGGTTGATAATTAATGTGAGGCAATTAAGAGTTTTTAAAGACACCTTTTAGCACCCAACAATGACCTTGTTTCTTTAGATGATGAGCATGGTGATGAGGCCTCCAAAATGGTTATCAAGCATAATGATGCCCAAATCAATGAGCTTCAGACCACCTTAGAGAGATCTAAGTTTTTCATTGCATACTATGAGCAGGAAAATGAACAACTCAAGACCAAGCAGACCATCATGGAGATTCAGCTTCTCAAGGCAAGAATAGAAGAAAACAGAGCCAAGGCCTTGCTTTATGAGGCCTATGAAAGGTATGGTGAAACCAATGAGGTAGAATAATAAGCACCAAGAATAATACCTAGGACTAGAGGGCGGAAAAGAGCTCTAGAACTAGAGAGGCAAAGGGAGGTTGAGCTTGCTAATGAGATCACTTTGAATGAACAGTTTTCCATTATTTTCAATGAGAACCAGGAGCAATGGCTTGACAAGGCCAACCAGCATCTTGAGAAGCTCCTAGATAATTCAAACAAGAACAATGACATAGTGAGAAAGAGGGCCAAGCACTACTTCAAGAAAAACCAAATTGCAAGCTCAAAGCTACAAAAGGCCAAAGCAAGAGTTGAAACCCTAAAAAAGAAAAATAAAGGGGACAAGATTGATATTATTGTTGAGGAATTTCTCATAGCCTATTACACCTCCTCCTCATCCCACGGAAAAAAATTGAAGAAATTTGGGCAAATTTTGGAAATTCTTGAGTTTTTGGCAATTTGACACAATCAAACTGGCAAAAGCACAGTTCCCTAGGCATTGTGATTTTCCTAGGGACCTCCAATGGAGAAAATGAAACCACCATTGGATTCAGAAGGCTAAATACATTCAAGAAAACCACTTTACAAAACTTTTTGGGTCAAAATGGCAATCAAAAAGTCAAAAAAACCCAAAAAATGACATTTTTTCCCTATTTTGGAGGTTGGCACTGCGCTTTTGACAGGTCTTGGGAGAATGAAGTTTTGGAGGGTCAAAACTTGACCATTTTGGAAACTGGGCACAAATCTGGAAACTAGACAAGACAATATTTCCAATGAGCTATCTTGAGCTCTATTGGGACACATGGAACCCCTTCAAAAATGGAGTTGAAGTTGGCACTTCGCTTAGAGCAGTGGTGTTGCGCTTTTGACACATTTTCTCAGTTTGCTAATATTTTCCAATTTTCTCAGTTTTTCCATTTTCACCATGCTCAATGGGATTTTTACCAATGTAAATCATGAATGTAAAATTAATTATGATGTGGTTGACTTACCTAGGGGTAAATACATTAGGTGAAAAGTTCTGATGACATGTAATGAATCAGTTTGCAAAAAGTGAGGGATGAGTCAGTTTGATCTCCCTACACTCTAGGTATTCAGCTCAGTTTTTTGTGGAACACCTCCTCAACTTATGAATTCGACCCCTGAGGTTGGTAGAGGTTGTTTTAGGTCTATATCATGTACTTTTTGACTCATTTCATAGGTTGGATGTTGTTGCATTGATCAGAGACTCTAGTGTAACCAGTATTTGGTGGGAAATTAATGAAAAAGTTACAGCTTTTTCTTTGGGATACCTGTGGTATGGGAATTTAGCATTGTTCTTCTTATGTCTCATTGTGTATGAATGTTTTGTTTCATGATCCATTTCATTTCTATGATATGTTTATTTTCAAGTTGGTAAACAGAATACATCTCTCATGCTTTGTTTTGGGAAAATCTTCATATTTTGTTCATCTTCTTCAGTTTAAAAATAATTCATGCTTAGCCTTGCTCTTTCTAGATCCTCATCAGTCTGATCCATCTCACCCTCAAACCCTAAAGTGTTAGGTTTTCTACCTACCTTGCCCCATTGAATCTCTGCAACCCTAATCTTATTTTCCCTGACCTAGTTTCTTTGACCTAATCCTCATCCAGCAACCCAAATCAAACAAAAAAACCCTTGTACTCATACCTAGCCTAAAACCCTAATTCATCCAACCCTTTTGGCTGTGATTTTGTGGAGAGATCCCTCTCCAGTTTGGTAGGGCTAGCTACCAAGCTAAAATATTGGTTTGTGGTTACCTCTGTTTAGACTCTTTCTCAACCTTAGAGATCCGGTGGAGTGATAACATACTGGCATCGTTGCTAGGGAATGAAAGATTCATTTTCCCTGGGTGTACGACAAGAAACATTAGAATTTGATCCTTTGGATGATAGGATTAAGTTTCAGAAAAGGCTGATTCAATAATTGCAGTGCCAATATTGTAGAGTTGGCTTCGAGAAGATATACCAGAGAAAATATTGATCCTGATCCAGCTGATCCAGTCGAAGATCCAGAGAATATTTTCCGAAGGTATAGATATAAAACTACTAAGATTTAGACAGGACCAGTTCCATTGGTAAGATCTACTTCACTGCCTTCTAAACTACTATCTCTTGAAGATATATTGTATGATCTGAAATTTGAATTTTCATTGTTTGAATATAAGTCTGAAACCTATTTATCCGACATAATCTTTGATCCTTTAAGACTATCTGAGGTCAATTCACTATCTGAATTAGATCTTAGTCCTCTGAAATATTTTTTTTTGAAGAGATTAAACCTAAATCAGACCTTGACATCAAATATTGGATCCTATTCTACAATCAAGAGGCAATACCTATCTTGACTCAACCTCAACCTCAATCAATTGTAGTTTTTTCATCTGCACCTTCGACCTCATCATTTATACCTACTACCTTAGTACCTACAACTGTTGTTCCACTACCTATTCATCCAGTCCCTTCTATTGTCAATCCAGCACTTCACTCAGTAGGAATCATGGAAATATTTGCCCCACTTATCTTACTTGCTCAATTGAATGATTTACCTCAGGGTTATGGCCAAAGAATCCCCTTGTTTGATGAAAATTATACCATATCTGCAATACAACACTTTGTTAAGGTCACTGACTTCGTAGACTTGGAGGAAGTTGATGTTGAAAATGCTAAAATGAGGATTATAGCCCAAAACTTCTCTGGAGATGTCAAAGTATACTTTAGATCTTTAACTGATAATTCCATTGCCACTCCATACCAGCTGATTGATGCATTTATAGCCTGGTGGGAGGTAAAGAAAAATCATTTACAGTTTCTTTCCGAGTATGAGAATATAAATAGAAATCTCAGCGAATCAGTCCAAGATTTCAATAATCGCTTCAATATAATTTATAATGCAATTCACGTTGACATCAAGCCTCCCCCAGGATTAGCTCTCATACGTTATCTAGATGCATTTGATCCCGATATGTCTTACCAACTAAGGGAAATAAATCCAGCTACATTGGAAGATATGGAAAATAGCACGGTCATCATTGAAGCAAATCTACTGATGAATGGAGCTAGAGCTATAAATGAGAGAAGAGTCACTATTAAAGATGAAATATATACCTCATCTTTCGATGCTAAGATGGATACATAGATAAGGGCTATTAAAAGGATGGTTTCAAGATGCCCATCACTGAGAGACAACCTAAGGTCAAAAATCCTAACTACAGAGGCCAATAACAGCCTCAGCTAAGGATTAAGCAGAGAGAACAGCAGGCTCCTGAGAAACCACCACAACAACAACAACAACAAAATCAGGACACCCTTGCAGCAGAACTATGCTCAAGGAGAAGAAGATGATGAAGACACAATTATTGAGGAAAAACTCCTTTTCAAGGCTGATGATCTGCCTATGTTTTTGACCGAAGATGAAGAGTATTTTGAAAAGAAATATGAGCCTAATGATAATTATTTCATCCTTTCCAATGATCATGAATTGGAAATTGAATCAGATGATTATCAGTGGGGGTACTTGAATGCACTTAGTTCACAAAATAGGCATTTGTCATTGAGGAGCAGACATGTGCCAGTTAATCCCATTCAAAAGAGATCATCTCAACAAAAATATACTCAAACAAGGAAGAATCCTCCGAGTAATTAGAGTAATGGAAAAGAGCCTGCAGTCATAAATCTGAACAAGGTAAATCAGCCATCCACAAGTTCAGTAGATAAGGAAAAGGACAGTCAGAAGAAATAAGCTCCATCTAAAGACCATTCTGGACAATGAGATATCGTTATTAAACAGGTAGAAAAAGAAACTCCCTTCAGCCTAGAAACTGAAATTTCAAAATTAAAGTGGCTATTCCTTTAACTGAGGTTGTTAAGAATAACTAGTATAAGTCCCATGTTTCCAAGATGCTTAAAGTAGATCCTTTGTCCGACACGGTAAATGTCGAAGATGATCAGCCCAAACCCATTTTTGGTCCTACTATTGATGGTCAGTTAGAATATAGCGAGGTTCCTCCTTTCTACTTGAGTCTAAGAATCCACCAATGTATTTTACACAATTCCATGTTAGACTCCAGTGCCTCCCACAATCTAATGCCAAAGCCATTATGGAAAAGTTAGGCCTTGACATCACTCGTCCTTACCATGAATTATACTCCTTTAATTTAGGTAGAGTTCGTTGTATTGGCCTTATTAAAGATTTGGTAGTCTCCCTAGAGAAGTTTCCGAAAAAGGAATGTTCTAATGGATGTGGTGGTAGCTGACATAAAGCCACGGTTTGGCATGTTGCTGTCAAGATCCTTGGGGGGCATTTGAGAGGCACATTGCAATTAGAATTTTCTTATGCAACCATTCCTTTTTTCGGACAATTGGGAAAATTATACCATGAAACAAAGATGAAATTTATGATCACAAGCAAAGAAAATCCTAACAATCATCCGATAAATGATGTACATACATATTTAGAGTCATTCATTTTGTTTAATGATAGCGGGTTAAATGATGTAGATAGCCATCTAGTAGACATAGAAGATGTTCCAGAGATTCATAATTGCATCAGAGAAGTTATAAAAAGGGAAAAAGGGAATCTGACGAGCTCATCAGAACAACCATCAAATGAAGTAGATAAAAACTCAGAATAACCATCAGATGAAGCAAATAAAAACTCAGAACAGCCATTAGATAAAGTGGAAGAAAGTCCGGAAAAACATGAAGAAACATTTCAACAAGTTGAGCCAAAACAGAAATCAGAGTTTTACCACTTGGAGGATGAAAATGGTCTATGGTCCATGGACTTTGATAGTGCCCTGGGGAAAGACGAGGCAGACATTGGAATTTTGGTCTGTAACCCTTTTCATCAGCAGAATAAGGTCCCTACAAATGCTAGATTGTGCTCTTATAAGTTATCTTTTGATTGCACTAACAATGAAGCAGAGTATGAAGCACTGATTACTGGCCTAAGGATCTTGAATAAATTGGGAGCAAGAAGTATTACTGTGTATGGTGATTCAGAACTTGTGATCAAGCAAGTTAAAGGTGAATATCAAGCTAATCATCCTCGAATGAGACAATATAGGAATGTTGTAGTAGATATTTTGAAGATGTTTCAGGATTGTATACTTACAATTGTCCCAAGGAATCAAAATCTCATGGAAGATTCATTGGCTAAAGCTGTAAGAAATTTTAAGATCCTTGTCTTTTCAAACAGGAAGTTTTAGATTCATGTCAAACATTGGCCCACTATTCCCAATAACTTGCGGTATTGGCAAGTTTTATGGGATGATAAGCAAGTAAATAACTTTCTCCAAGGTGAGGCAGAATTTGAGAATTGTTCCATAGATGAAATTTTTGATAAATATGACCAGGATATAGAAGCAACTTAGATGGATATACTACAGCTTAAAGACAACAATATTCCAAAAGGTCTCATACCTTTGGAAGAATTGTTTGACCAAGATGACGTAGCAAGGAAGCCTACATTGGTTCCTACGGAAAAGGGTGTTGAAGATGTAAACATTGGGACAGCAGACAAACCAAATATGGTTAAACTATCCAAGTCATTATCTCCCAAGGTAAAGGTTGAATATGTTAAATTACTTTCTGAATTTTTTGATGTTTTCACATGGGAATATGCAGATTTAAAGGTGTATGACAAGAACATCATTCAACACACTATTCCAATCAAGTCCGATTAAAAACCCTTTGGGCAAAAGTTGAGAAGGATAAATCCCAGATTTCTGACATCAATTGAAAAAGAGGTAAACAAAATTTTCAAGTCTGGTATTATTGTTCCTATCAAATTCTCTGATTGGATTTTGAATTTGGTCCCAGCAAGAAAGAAGACTGCAGAAATCCGGCTCTACATATATTTCATGAACTTGAACAAAGTGTCCCTTAAGGACAACTATCCACTTCCTAAGATGGATCACATCCTTCAAAGATTTGTTGGTTCTTCCCAGATGTCGTTGTTAGATGGCTATTCGAGGTACAACCAAATTTTGGTACACGAGGATGATCAGGACAAGACGGAATTTTCTACAGCTTGGGGCACGTTTAACTATGAAAATATGCCATTTGGTTTGAAAAATTCAGGGGCCACATTTCAGCGGGCCATGGACATAGCATTCGCCAATGAAAAATATTTTTTCTTGGTTGTTTATTTAGATGACTTGACAGTGTTTTCACATTCTGATGATGAATATCTGCACCATTTAAGAATTGTTTTCGAGAGATGCAGGAAGTTCGAAGTATATATCAACCCAAAGAAAAGCCTTTTTTCCATGGAGGAGGGAAAACTTCTCAATCACATCATCTCCAAGGATGGGATCCGGATTGACCCTTCACGTGTTCAAGAAATTCAGCAAATTGATTTCCCTCATAGAAAAAATGAAATACAAGCATTCAATGGTAAGATTAATTTCTTACGTAGATTCATTCCTAATTTGGCGAAGCATCTTAGAGAATTGAAAAATATGTTGAAGAAAGATAATGATGTGAAATGGTCTGAATATTCTTGGAAATCCTTCAACTCAGTTAAGTTTTCCTTGACTACTGCCCCTGTTTTGATAAGTCCTGATTATACTACTGATTTCATAATATTCTCATTTGCTTCTGAGCAAACCATGGTAGCAGTCTTGATGCAGAAAAGGGATAAAACAGAGCTACCAATTGCATTTTTCAGTTGCAATATCAGAGATGCATCCCTTCGGTACAACATCATAGAGAAACAGGCTTTGGCTTTGGTTAAAGCACTGAAATATTTCAGATTTTACATATTACATTCACATACTCTCACCAATGTACCTAATGCAGTTGTAAAAGAAGTTCTCATGCAGACCAACCCAAAAGGTAGGAGAGGGAGATGGATAGCAGCATTACTAGAATATTACCTTGAGATCAAGCACACCAAGCTGATCAAAGACCAGGGCTTAGCCAAGCTCATGGTTGAGTCAAACCTTCATGCTCTAGACATCAACTTAATTTCATCTTTGTCTAATAATGAAGAAGAAGTGAATCGCATTCGGGTATCTAATATCTTTTTTTCATCTCCACGATATTCTGATATTTTTTATGTTTTGCAACACCTAAACCATTCTGTAGGCATGACTAAGAGTCAAGGCAGATATTTGAAGCTGAAAGCTTCTAAATATTTCATATTAGAAAATGCACTTTACTGGAAGGATCGTGGAGGTGTGTTACTAACCTGTTTGGTCGAAGAAGAATCTAAGGAAGTGATGAATCACTTCCCCAAAGGAGATTGCAAGGGCCACCTATATTAAAAGACCACAGCCAATAAAATATTGAGAGAAGGATATTATTGGCCGACACTTTTTGCATATGTCTACAGAACAGTAATGAGCTGCCACGAATGTTAAGTTTTTCAGGGTAAGAGAAAGCTTCTCCCAGTACCTCTTCAACCTATTTCAGTACATGCACCATTTCAGCAATGGGGCCAATATTTCATAGGTGAGATTTAGCGAACATCATCCACATAGAACAAGTGGATATTGACAGCCACAGATTACTTTACAAAGTGGATCAAAGTGATCCCGAACAGGCAAGAAACAGATTATGTCATCATTCAGTTTTTAGAAACTAATATTTTGTCCCTTTTTGGTTGTCCTACTAAGATTATCACAGATAACGTGGCAACATTCAAGTCTAAGAAGATGACCGAGTTTTGTAACAGATATAACATTAATTTGGGACACTTTACAGCCTACTACCCGCAAGGTAATAAATTGGCAGAGTCCTATAATAAATCCTTGATCAGTATCATTAAGAAAATGTTAGAGGCAAATAAAAAGAATTGGCATAAGAATTTGATCAATGCATTGTGGGCAGACCGAGTGGGTAGTGAGAAGTCTATTGGAATGTCTCCTTTTCAAGTTGTGTATGGTGTCAATACTGTGTTTACTTCATCATTAGCAGTCCCGGTAATGAAATTGCTGCAAGAAGCAGGGACTGAGGAAAATGACATATATCGTTGCATTAATCAAATGATACACCTTCAACAGACGAGAGATGAGGTATTTCAGAATACTTCAAAACTCCATGACAGGATAAAGAAGATCTATGACCAGAAAACAAAGGAAGACAACTTCAAAGTTGGAGATGTAGTACTCCGCTGGGATGCCAAAAATGAAGATAAGGGTAAGCATGGAAAATTTGAAAATTTATGGAAAGTTCCATATCATATTTCTGCTTGTCGGGGACAGAATGCTTATTTTCTTGAAGAGATGAATGGACAAGAGTGTTTAGGAGGACCAGTTAATGGTAGGCTCCTTAAGCAATATATTTTTTGAAGCACATTTTTCAAACAGTTTCCATTTCATTCTAAATATCAGTTACATTTTCAACAAGTGTGAAGTAGAGAATCACTGGAGTTCGGAGCCCGAAGTGAAGGCCATGGAGCTTCGCTGATTTTCTGTCATTTTCAAAAGTTCATTTTTCAGTCAAGTAAGTCAGTATTGAGTCAAGTTTCAGTCATTTAAGTTTGTCTTGAGTCAGTATATTTCTTTTGAGTTATTATTTTTCAATCATGTTTATTAGTTTGAGTTTTTTACCATATTGGCCCAATGGATAAGGCACTGATCTGCAAAATCCAGTGTTATGTGGTTCTTGACACCTATTTCAGAGCTATCATCCCCAATAAGGCTAATGTTAGTTTCAATATTTGCATCCTCCCATCAGTGATCAAAAATCCTCTTTTCATATCATTTTAGGGTTCCCACTCAGAAATTTTTATTCATTCCACTAGGTCATGCAAAAAATTAGTCACTGATGGTAGCCCTAGACCAAAAAACATCACTCTTCCTCGAATTTGATTACTTGTTGGCATAGTTTCATAACTTGCTGACAGTACACCATTCATAAAGTTAGTGTCATCATGTCATCATATCAATCATGTCATCTTGATGTTCAATCCTTCAAGGTCTCATTAGGTCTTTTAGGGTTTTTCAAGATTTCACTAGGTCATTAGGGTTTACAAGGTTCAATAAAATTTCATCTCCACTGCATAATACTAGCAAGTAAAGCGTGATCAAATAACATCTCTTCACCATGTGAAGATGATTTGTAAAGAGAAATGCTTATTTCACCATGTAATTTTGAGTTCAAATGTAATTTTTTATATTTTCATTATGTAATTTTTTGTCTTTAAAAATGTAATAATTTCACCATTCGAAGCTGCTAACTTAGTGTTCCAAAGATGCAAAACCACCAAAAATTCAAATTCAAAGAGTTCTTAAAGTCATCAAAAGATCAAATTGTCGAAGGAAAGATTCAAGTAAAGGGTAAAGTTTCAAAAGGTTAAGTGAATAACAAAGAAAGAAACTGGGTCTGAAGGCTCAAATCATCAATTTAATGAAGTATAAAGACTACTAAGACATCCATTCAAACTCACTTGCACATCCAAAGGTCGATTTTACACTCCCTTAGCCCGAAAATGTAAAATTGCATAGTCAGAGACGAAAATTTCCTTAATGTTGCACTTAGGAGGGTGGTCAGCCCATGGTGCCTACCATTTCATCACCTTAGTCCACTTCACCTTCTCCATCACCATAACCATTTTATCATCAGGATAATTCACCTAGCAGAGTTGAGGTTAGCAAGCCTAAAGAGGCTGAAACAAGCATAATGGAAAATACAAATCAGAGAGAGCATAGGCAGGTGTTTTCCCCACAGATTGTGGGAAGGGTCCTGCCTACTTCACCAAAAAAATAGGTAGAGAAGGGAAAACAAAATATGGCAGAGGAATATGTACATGAGGCAGCTATTCATGATGAGGATGACCTCCTTGAGACAGAGACAAATTTTTACCTTGTTGGTTTAGATGATGAGAATGGTGATGAGGCCTCCAAAATGATTATCAAGCAGAAGGATGCCCAAATCAGTGAGCTTCAGACCAGCTTAGAGAGATCTAATTTTTTCATTGCATACTATGAACAGGAAAATAAACAACTCAATTCCAAGTAGGCCATCATGGAGATTCATCTTCTCAAGGAAAAAAGAGAAGAAAACAAAGCTAAGTCCTTGATTGATGAGGCCTATGAAAAGTATGGTGAAACCAATGAGGCAGAAGAATAAGTGCCAAGAAAAAGACCTAGGACTAGAGGGCTGAAAAGAGCTCTGGAACTAGAGAGGAAAAAGCAGGTTGAGCTTGCTAATGAGCTCACTTTGAATGAACATTTTTCCATTAATGTCAATGAGAATTGGGAGAAATGGATTGACAGGTCCAACCAGCATCTTGAGAAGCTCCTAGAGAAGGAAACCAAGGGCAATGACATATTGAGAAATATGGCCAAGCACTACTTCAAGAAAAAACAAATTGCAAGTTCAAAGCTACAAAAAAGCCAAATCAAGACTTGAAACCATAAACAATAAAAATGAAGGGGAAAAGCTTGATATTCTTTCTGAAGCATCTCGAATAGCCTATTACACCTCATCATCATCCCACAGCAAAAAAATTGAAGAAATTTGGGCAAAATTTGAAAATTTTGGAAAATTTTGAGTTTTTGGCAATTTGACATAGTCAAACTCGCAAAAGCGCAGTGCCTTAGGCATTGTGCTTTTGCTATGGACCTCTAATGGAGAAACTGAAACAACCATTGGATTGATAAGGCCAAATACAGTAAGGAAACCTACTTTTACAAAACTTTTTTGGGTCAATAGGGCAGTCAAAAAACAACAAAAAAATGACATTTCTGCCCTATTTTGGAGGCTAGTACTGCGCTTTTGACCAGTCTTGGGAGAATGAAGTTTTGGAGGTTCAAAACTTAACCATTTTGGAAACTAGGCACAGATCTGGATACTAGAAAGGACATTTTTTCCAATGAGATATCCTGAGCTCAATTTAGACACCTGGAACCCCCTCAAAAATGGATCTGAAGTTGGCATTGTGCTTAGAGCAGTGGCGCTGCGCTTTTGACACATTTTCTTAGTTTGTTGATATTTTCCAATTTTCTTAAATTATCCAGTTTGAACATGGTCAATGGGATTTTTACCAATGTAAATCATGAATTTAAAAGTAATTATTATGTGTTTGACTTACCTAGAGGTAAATACATTAGGTAAAATGTTTTGATGACATGTAATGAATCAGTTTGAAAAAAGTGAGGGATGAGTTAGTTTGACCTCCCTACACTCTAGGTATTCAGCTCAGTTTTTGGTGGAACACCTCCTCAACTTAGGAATTCGACCCCTGAGGTTGGGAGAGGTTTTTTTAGGTCTATATCATGTACTTTTTGACTCATTTCACAGGTTGGATGTGGTTGCATTGATCAAAGACTCTAGTGTATGTAATAATTTTCGGTGAAAATCACATAAAAGAAATTTTTGTCAACGCGTTTCGAACCAGCCAGTGTGGTTCATCATCAGGACAAGATGTAATTAGTATTTCGCAGGAAATTAATGAAAAGGTTGCAGCTATTTCTTTGGGATACCTGTGGTATGGGAATTTATCATTTTTCTTATTTTTTCCTCATCATGTATGAATGTTTTGTTTAATGATCCATTTCATTTCTATGATATGTTGGTTTTCAAGTTGATAAATAGAATACATCTCTCATGCTATGTTTTGGGAAAATCTTCATAGTTTTTTCATATTCTTAATTTTAGAAAGAATTCATGCTCGGACTTTCTCTTTCTAGCTCCTCGTCAGTCTAATCCATCTCACCCTCAAACCCTGAAGTGTTAGGTTTTCTACCTACCTTGCCCCATTGAATCTCTGCAACCATAATCTTATTTGGCCTAACCTAGCTTCTTTGACCTAATCCTCATCTAACAACCCAAATCAAACAAACAAACCCCTATACTCATCCCTAGCCCGAAACCCTAATTCATCCAACCCTCTTGGCTGTGATTTAGTGGAGAGAGACCTCTCCGGTTGGTAGGGCTAGCTACAAAGATAAAACATTGGTCTATGGTTACCTCTGTTTGGACTCTTTCTCAGCCATAGAGATCCGGTGGAGTGATAACAAGGGGAGATGAATATTGTTCTTAAACCAGATACAAATCCAGTAAAGCATCGTTCGTACCTGCTAAACCCGAGAGTTAAAGAGAAGGTGAACAAAGAAATAGACAAGATTTTGGTAGAAGGGCTTATCTTCCCGATTGGTGAAGTGGAATGGGTTAGCCCAATATTTATATAAAATAAAAAGGATGTTGATGAAATATGGGTCTGTGTGGACTACCAGAGTCTGAAAAATGCATGCATTCATGATCATTTCCCCACCCCTTTCAACGAAGAAGTTTTAAACAACGTGGCAGGAATCAAAGCTTACTCCTTTACAAACTGATTCTCCAGTTATAATCAAGTCCAGGTTGCAGAAGAAGATAAGAAGAAAACCACATTCACCATGGAATGGGGATCTTAAGTGTACCACGTCATGTCATTTGGACTCAAGAATGTGCCAACAGTATTCTCAAGAATTGTGATCGCTGCTTTCAGGGATTATATTCACAAATTTCTATAATTTTGCATGGATGACTGGACCATCTACAGTTTTCTAAAGAAACATTCCATTTTTCTCCAAGTTATTTTTAACCATTGTAGACCGTTGTATATCTCCCTAAACATGAAGAAGTGCATATTTTTTCTCCCTTTTGGAATGATTTTGAGCCATATAGTCTACAAAGAGGGATTATGTGTCGATCCTGCTAAAGTCACAGTGATCCTAAACACGGCCCCTCCAACAAGTGTTAAACAGCTAAGATCCACCCTTGGCCACACAGGATATTATAGGAGGCTCGTCTACAACTATGCCTCGATCATTGCACTGTTGGAGAAGTTATTGAAGAAATTTGAATGGTTCATGTGGTTGGATGAATGTGAAGCTACTTTTAATGCGTTGAAGGAGAAATTGGCAAGTGCACCAATATTGGTTTATCTAGATTGGAACAAGCAATTTCATGTTCATATTGATGCCTCAGGTATCGCCTTAGGGTTCATCCTAGCTCAGCCCAGGGATGGTAATATTGATCACCCCATCTATTTTTCTAGCATTAAATTATCCACAACAAAGAGGAATTATAACATAACTGAGCGCAAAGCACTTGCAATGTTGTACTTGCTTCAAAAGTTTCGACACTATCTTCTGGGTGGTATGTTCAAATTTTGCACTAATCACTCCACCTTGAAGTATTTAGTGAACAAGCATGTACTTGAAGGAAGGATTTTTAGATGGCTTATGTCATTCCAGGAACCCACGTTTTAAGTAATCAAAAAGCCAGGAAGACTGAACGTGGGTCCTGATCACCTATCCTGGTTGGATTCAGGCGAAGCTAGATGGTTAGTAGATGATTAGCTACAATATGTCGACCTATTCTAAGTCGAAGCCATACCATACTACTTGGAGGATATTGCATCATGGAAAATTCTGGGGGCTAATATTCATAGGTGGGCTAATATTCCATGCTTTTTCCAAAAAAAATATTTGCCAATTTCCATTTTTCTAAAAAGGAATTCGCCCAAATTTTATAGTATAAAATTATTTTACCTTAAAAATCGCCAATATTATATATTTTCTAATAAAAAATAATTATACATATAAAAAAATTTACAAAACTATCATCAAACATTTTAAAATTTGGATACTAGGGGCTAGTAAGATTCACTAAGGTTTCTAAACTTTAAGAAAAATTTCCATCCTTAAAATTTTCCTGTATTGGGGCTAGTAAGATTCGTCAAGGTTTCTAAACTTTAAGAAAAAAATCCATCCTTAAAATTTTCCCTATATTGTAGTATTTATAGCCATATGTAAATTCCGAGAAGAGTACACAACAACACAATAGAGGCACATGGTGCTCCATGTTGTAGATTACCAGTTGATTGCAAGACAGTTGTACGAATTGGGACTTGATCATTTATTGCGTAGATGTGGTCTTGATCATGAGAGACATGATGTATTGTGGGAGTGTCATTCAGGAGTTACCGGTGGTAATGTTGGGGGGCAGGCCACCGTGGGGAAAGTGTTGCATGCGGGACTCTAGTGGCCCACATTTTTTCGAGATGCAAATGAATACGCCAAGAGGTGTGACGTTTTCCTAAGGCTTGGAAATCCATCGCACCAAGATGAACTAAATTTGCAACCAGTATGGGCATTGTAGGTTGTTGAGAAATGGGCAATCAAATTTGTAGGACCTACCAACCCACCGACACACCACTCCCATTTCAGATATATTATCACCACCATAGAGCACCCTACCATATGGGTCGAAGCCGCACCAGTAAAATATTGCACTGAAGACACTGTCACCATATTCATTTTCGAGAATATCACCACCCGATTTGGGTGCCCCAAAAGCCTCACAAGTGATCAGGGGACCCATTTCATTAATGAAATGGTTACCTCATTACTACATAATTTATGATCCAATGAATGCAATAAGAGAATATTGTATCACCCTCAAGCAAATGGAACTATGGTAGCTTTTAACAAAATCTTAAAGAAGGGAATCAGCAAGATCTGCTCTTCCAATAGAGACAACTGGGACAAGTGGGTTCCAAGTACTCTATGGGCCTTTCATACAATTTTCAACTGCTATCACAAGTATATGCCCTTCCAGTTAGTATATGGACGAGAATTCGTAGTACCTGCCGAGTTTACAATTCCCAGCCTCTTCATTGTGCAATCTATCAGGTCAGGAGGTAACTCCTCAATGCGAATTGTGGTTTTGCATTAATATTTTTCATAGATATACACATGGAGGGATAGACTCTTAGGCTTCACCTCCCAGTGTCTCTTCATATTCCTAATCTCATTATTTTCTATTTACATTATTTTACATGAATTTCCTAATCCACAAAAATTAGGTGTCAAGACTCCCCCCCTTAATCTGAATGGATGTTGTTGAGTCCAAGCATCATTCTGAATCTTTCAAACTTTTCTCTTCCAAGCGCTTTGGTGAAGATGTCTGCAATCTGCTCATTTTTGGAACAATTGCGTAGATGGATTGTCTTGGCCTCAACATGATGTCGAATCAAATGGTATTTTATATTTATGTGCTTCGTTCGATCATGGAACTTTGGTTTATTGGCCAACTTTATTGCAAAAGTGTTTTCAATCACGAGAGGATTTGAATGCATTTGTTTCTCCTGCAAATCTTCCAAAATTTTCCTGACCCAGACAATTTCCTTTGTTGCTTCAGTTTTTTCCACATGTTTTTCCTTAGTTGTGGAATCTGCTAGAACTTATTGTTTGTGTGACCTCCAGGAGATAGCTCCTAATCCAAGACTCATAACATAACCTGAAGTAGATACCCCAATTTATTTATCTCCAGGGTCATCTAAATCAGAGTATCCAATCAAGCTTAAGTCACCCACCTTTTTATACTTAAGTCCAAAGTATTAAGTTCCCTTCAAGTAATTTAGAACTCTTATGCAGCAGACCAATGTCCCTCACAAGGATTTTGAATAAACCTGAAGAGGATTCCAATAGAAAATGAAATTTTCAGTCTGGTGGTAGTCAGGTAGTTGAGACTTCCTACAATTTGTCTATACTTTGTTGCATCCTCAAATTCTTTTCCTTTAATAGATGCGAGCTTTAATTTCTGTTCCATTGGATTAGTCAAAGGATTGCACTCAACCATGCCAAAATTGTTCAACAGATATCCAATTTACTTCTTCTGAAAGAGGAATATAAACTTTGGATTTTGAGTTACGTCAATCCCAAGATAGTAGTAAAAATAGCCCAAGTCAATCATTTCAAAACCTTTCCTCAATTCCTTCTTTATGGATGCAATGTAGTTGTTGTTGTTCCCTGTCATCAAAAGATTATCTACTTACACTACAAAATGCATTATCAAGAAATTTTTCCCAACTTTCTTGACAAATAATGTTGCATCATCAAGATCATAATGTTTCAAGTTGAGTTTCATAATATGCTCAATTAACTTCTCATACCAGGCTCGCGGTGCTTGCTTGAGGCCATACAAGGATTTTAAAAGCTTACATACTTTGTGTTCTTGACCCTTCATAACAAAGCCTTATGGAAGGGACATAAAAACATTAACTTTCAGATCTCCATTCAAGAAAGAAGTTTTTACATCCATTTGATGGACTTTCCAACCGTATTGATCTGCCAAGGTAAAGAGTGTCAATATCGTAGTCCATTTTTTGTGGTGGGGGGATTCTCCTCATAGTCGACCCCGTCCTTCTATGTAAAACATTTTTCCACAACCCTGGCTTTGTGCTTGTCAAGTGAGAAATCGGCTTTATACATGTTCTTGTAGACCCACTTGCAGCTTATTGGTTTGGTTCCCAATGGAAACTCAACCAGCTTCTAGGTTCCATTATTTATCAAGGCATCATATTATTTCTGCATTACTTATTTCCATTCATCATGAGAAGAGACTTATTTGAAGGAATTTGGTTAAAAATCTATACACAAATTCAATTCACAATCATAAGAAACTTTCATATCAACAGGTGAATCAGAATCATCTTCGCCGCCTCCATTTTTCCTGGTTTTACTTATTGTTCATGTCTTTCCAACCTCATCAGGAAGAACACTTTCAAGTGTCTCTGTCAACCATTTTGGAGGACCTTTCTTAGATGGCCCAGGATGCTCAGTTAACTGAGTTGGGGATGAATCAAGATTTAGTCTACAAATTTTGTTAATCACATCACTCAAAGTATCGTCAGTGGTGTTATCACTCTAATAATTCTCAAGTTGTGAGATTTTTAATTTATAGTCTAAGAACATTAGAGGTAACCACAGACCAAATTTTAAACTCTAGGATCTAGCCTTCCTAGGGTTCAGGGAAGGCTCTCTCTTTAAGATTTAACTTTGTTTTAATTATAAGATATTAGGCTAGTTATGATTGTGCAAATTGGTTTTTATTTAGTTTGGTTTAGTGGAAAAAATCACTTAATGAGATGGATAGTGGGAAATTTGTTTGTCCATTGGGCTAAGAAGTCAAAATGAAAGCAAACAGGACTAGGATCAAGGTCAAAAGGTCAAATGTTTTCAAGGCAAGATAGACAAGTTTTTGAAGATCTTGGAAGGTTGATTTGGTGAAGTGGATTGATCGGGATAAAGAGAAATGAACGATTCTTTGATCCGGATAAGGAAGAAGTAGACAGAGGTCATTCGAAAGAGGGGGCAATTAAGGGTTCCCTACTCTGGAAATCAGCAGAAAACATAGAAATGATAAACGGTAAAGACAGGGTGATTTTAACAAGTCCTAAAATAATACTCCTATTTTATCATTCAAATTTAGAAAACATAATGGATGCATGAAAACATGAGAAGATAAACAATGACAAGTATAAAGTACTTCACTTCAATGGCTCATCACATGAATCCTGAAATACGATGCTAGATGATTTGATCCAGTCTGTTACTCGAACTTGCAACAAAAAGCCTTCAATTACAGCAAAAATGACTATAGAAATATTCAGAAATGTATTCCACAATAATACTTCAAAGGATGAAATATTTATACAAATTCTAAACTAGAATATCTTGAAAAAATATCAAGATTGGTTTACAAATATCTCAAATTGTATTACATAAATAGAACTTAATAAAAGGACACTAAAAACTAATGAATCTATTTGACACTATTTTTATGGATTGATGGTGACAAAATAAGAGAAATTCGAATTTGATATCAACTCTTAGTTGATGATGAGGCTTCCAAGTCATTAAATGTCTCCTTCCTTTGTGCATTTTGCTCGAGAAATTCTGCAAAATTAGGGTCCAATGATACCTTTTTATATCTCAATCCTAAATAGATATCTAAAAAGTGATAGCGGTTTTTGTAGATAAATATGTTACTAAGATAAACCTCTCTCAGTTTCCCAAACTTCAGTTCTACCTGTTCACCATATGCTCTGCAACAAGATGTGTAAAACAGAACTTTGCACAGTCTGAAAATAGGTTGTAAATATGTGCATGTATCTCTCATTATGTAATACCTGTGTAAAAACTGAGATAGGATTTTTGTATATTGGCCTCTTAGGAACACAAACCTCCTTCAGTTTTGCAAAATTCATCTTGGATTGGTCACAATAGTTTCTGCAAAACAATGACTTAAACAGGAAATTTTTGGAAAATGTCCCTTCCTGCTCTTTTTTCATCTTTTAACCTTACTGTTCTTTTAACTATTTTTACTTTCACTTTGGATAAACTTCATTGTTGTTGGTGAAATTGTTTTCATCTATGTTTAACCATTACTGCCTCCATGTTTACTTTTACTGTTTTACCTTGAATGCTTTGTTTTTTCTGATTTGACTTTCATTCTGACTTTCATCTGATACACTTTAGATTTGATGCTCCTTGACTGTTTTGTTTTCATTGTTTGATGTTTTATTGAAATAAAACATGTTGTAGGTGGCAAAAAATATCTTTTTAAAGAATTAAATAACTTTTTTGTTTTATTCGAATGTGCCTTTGTGTTTAATCTACTTCTATTTTAACTTTAATCTTTGATTTAGGCCTCCTAACTTGATTTATTCTTTTAATTGTTGGCCTCGCTGTCTTTTTCTTTAGCTTTTCCTTTATCTCTATTTTTATGACTGTTTCTCCTTTATTTTTACTTTAATCTTTGACTTTATCATTTAAACCTTTGATCTTTAAAACCTTTAATCTTCTCGGTCTTTTGACTGTCTTTTCTTCTTACTGTTCCTTCTGTTTGTGTGTGTTGTGCAGGTGTGCATTCTTTTTCCATTGGAGGGTTTTAATAATCCACCGAGGATCATGATTCATCGGTGATTAAGCGTGGTCTTTGCCTCTGGTCCCATAAAGATGAAATAAATTCCTGGATCATCACCCAGTTTTTTTATTAAAACATTTTTGGACCTTTTGAATGTTTTTATGAATTTCCACCATTAAACCTACACATAAAACGAATAATTAAATCTTTAAATCTAGCGTAGAGGGCTTTTCTATGTTTATCAGGGGGTTTTCGGCCGTTTGGAGGGCTTTTGGAAGCAAACTATAAGCTTCAATGGTCTTGGCAGCAATTTCAGAAGCTTTTTTTGGATTTTTGGCGATGTTTTTTCAGTCAGGAGGATGTAGACGCACAGAGAATGCAGAAAAGGGACTTAACTGTGTGCAAACGAAGTTTTATAATTTTTTAGGTTTAAAGAGTACCGGTATTGAATGCGGTTATATCAGGGCGGAGGGTGGTTTTGGCACTTGAAGGAAAAAAAACCGGAAGTGGTTATTGCATTGGGCTGAGGGTGGTAAGTAGTTTTCACGGATATATGCGATCCAATCACATATTTCCCTTGGAGGAGAGAGAAGGGAACAAAATGGCCTATTTCGCAAATTTTTACATGGTTATTGATTGTGCAAGTTAAAATGTGATACTGTGCGGTGATTTTTAGATCTGAGGGCGTTCATGCGAATGGTGGAGATTAACTTATGACACTAATCGGCGAATGTGGGCATGGGGCCCAGGTATTTTATGTGACAGAGTTAGTTTTAATATTAAAACATATGTTTTAATAAAGAACTAATGTTTTATTTGATAGGCGGTGTTATCACCAAAATCGTACCTGATTAGCTGTTGATCAGACAACTTTAGTGTAACTCTTTCAAACCAATCTTTTGATTGAGGCTTAGCCTCCTCAACCTGAGAGGGATCTATTAAAGGTTAATGATATTGAGTAAATATGTATATAGATGGCTAAATCTATGTGTTTTGATTTTGTATATTTACAGGTTGAAAAAATGGAGGCTTTCTGCCATTGGGCTATGGAGTCAGTGACAGGGATAAAGATAACAATAGCTCTTCTAGTGGAAGCTGAGGCTTGTATATATTTCCATGAAAGAGTAACACATTCAGGAAAATACTAATAACTTGAAAGTTCAAAGGAATTCAGAGCATGTACTACATGAATTTTGAGTAATGAGACATCACGGCTATGGAAGAGAAACATTTCAAAGATAGGGCATAAAACTCATTGAAAATACACTAAGAATCTCAAGTGAAGAAAAGTTGTATGTTACTGTATATATCAGTCAATCCAAAGCTTTAAAAATTGGTCTGCTTAGATAACATTTTCCAACCTGTAGGTTGAAACCAACATTAGCATGTCTACATTGGGCTTATGGAGTCAAAGCAATCTCAGAAAATCAGTGAATCTAATTGACATGGATGTTGAGGCATATCAGGGTTTTTAGTCAAGAGACATACACTTGAAACATGTAAAAACATAGTCAATCCATTTATAAAGGAAGTCAGAGCATCTAAAGATGAGTTTTGAGTAATATATATGAAAACCACTAAAAATAAGATATATAAGAAACACTGATAGAATAGGAAAACACTAAAAACCCCTTCTGAATCTCAAGTTGGTCAAGTAGAAGTTCTCTGCATTAGCTGAAATAGTATTTTTACAATATGCACCATTTTTGCCAAAAAGTCTCCAACCCTTTGCTAATTCAACCTCTTGGCTTTTAATAGACATATTACAACATCAAATAATCTCCTCTTAGGCCAGATACATCGAATTTCTAACTATTGACACCATGCACAACCATAAAACTTGAAATTTATGACAAACAGACACATATCCTACTTGACAATCCTATTTCAACTAGGACTCAAACTCCTCTTTAATAACCTTATCCTAACAACCTTATCTACTTGAAATTACATCATTGAAAAATATGTCATCACATGGTTGGATTTGTATGATGGGCTTGAGCTCTTCATGACCACTTTGCTAACCCCCTCAAAAGTAGGAAACGAAACCCTGTCTTTTAGGCATATGGTCTTTTGCATTCATTGAATATTCTGACCATCATGTACTCTTCATTTCGTGGTAATTTTCTATTGGAAGTTGAATTAACACATGCAAAAACTCCTCCCTAGACTCCAGCTTTCCAAAACCATCATCAAACTGTTCAAATGAGCTGAAAATAGACTGCGCTAAGAAAGCAAGACAGTTTCGTAGCGCTTTTTGTAGTGCTACCCTTTAACCCTTTTTTCTTCAAAATATTGACTTCTTTCCTTCAAAATAATTTTCATTACCTTTATATATATCCTCCCTAGCAATTTCAAACCTTAATTCATATTTTTACCCCCAAAAATGTGATGAAAAAAGGCAAGAAAAGCTGCTACAGCAGTTTCATAGCGCTTTTCTCCCTTTTTACACTGTTTGCGCTACGAAACTGCTGAGTGAGCAGTTTTGTCCAAAATTTTCAAAAATGAAAATTGTAAATGTGCTTATAACTTAAAATAAATCTTACTTCATCATATCACTTGAAAAAAAGATTCATTCCAGCCTTCTTGAGGTCCCTTCTTCATTTGCAATAGGTTGGCCTATTGGTCTTTCCTGTTTTTTCTTGAAAAATAGGTCTTGGGACAGAGCCTATATCTCCTACGCCATGATTTATTTTGAGAAACTGAAGGGGTTTTTTGTATTCCATGATGTCTTGAATAAAAACCTCTCTTGGTTTTTTGAAACACATCTCCTGTTGTCTAGAACCTGCCTTTGAAAAACATGTGTAAAACAGGAAAACTTTGTTTCTGAAAATAGGGCTTCAAAGAAAGCCTTGTATCTCTCAACTGATAAAACTTGTGAGAAAAGTGAGAAAGTTTATTGTATCTGGTGCTTTTATGAAGACAAACCTCTTTTATAATTCCAAAATACTTTTTCATTTGGCTAGAAACTGAACTTGAAGTTGATTTCTAAACAGTCATGTATAGGACAGTTTTGTAACAGTAGTTTCGTAGCACGTTTTAATTTATCAATTTCTACCACCTCCTAATGAATTGGAAGAAACAGAGAGATATTTTTTAGTTAGGTATGTTAGGAAGAAAAACCTCTTTCAGTTTTCCTAAATTCGTTTTCAGTGGCTCAGAAACGTCCTTGGAATTTGACTTCTCAAAACCAGAAAACAGAGTTTTTTCTTCATGACTTTCAGCAATTTCGTAGCACAAATCAACTTTTTTGAACTAGTGGCACTACGAAAGTAAGGTTTCTTGGCTAATTGGCCAATTTTCATGAAAAAAATTAGGGAAATGAAATGAATGATGAAATGATGAATGAATTGACATGAAAAACCTTTAAAATGGATTTGTTTAACACTAAGAAAGGTTCAAAACTAAAAATATAATACTCCCTTTTGGTCAAATTCAAGAAAAGATTCCTAAGACCCTATTTTGACCCATGATCAAAAACAAAGTTGACACAATGATGTTTTGAATTTTTTTTGGGTAATAACAGTGGCTCCACTTGGGATAGTGTGCCCCTATGGTACACTAAGAACCCGTAGCTCCAGTGTTGTTATCCATCCTTTAGAATAAAAACTCTAAAAATTTTCCAAACTTCTCTTCAAGCTCTAATGGCCTTCACCTCGGGCTCAAGCTTGATGATCACTATAGAATAACCAAATTCGTACCTACTGAAAAGACGCTCATTCACCTTTGAGCTTATTCACACACTCCTACCTACCTTATCAGTTGCAACTCTCAACTTTAACTCAAACAACATGAAACTTCCAATGAAGCCAATCATTTATCTTATCTGACATTTGGACCTCTTGATTGCACTTGAACCCAAAGTAGACATGATACTGTGATGACCAAGGTAACTTAAACTGTATTTAATCTTCATAATGAAAATGAAACTGGAAAACTGGACTGTAAAACTCTTCCATGTATTCAGCTATAGGGTCAAAGAAGACATGATCTTTTTTATGATACTCATAACATTCTGTAACTCTGGATAACTCATATATGCTTTGTTCAACCACACAAGATTTCATTTGTATGCTATCCAACTGTTGTTCCAACTGATTCTCAAAAACAGTGTATTCTTTCTCATTAATATGATCATTATTTGATGTAAGTTGATTCAAGGAATGACATAAAAAATCAACCCTTTCCTTACCCTGATGGTTATAGAAACTATCTTCCAGTATTTCCTCTTGTTTTTTGTAATGATTCTCATACTCCTGATGATCAAAAGACTGACAAGTCTGCTGCAAATTTTCCTCAATCTCAGAGGATGTGACATGATTTTCATAAATATGCTCCTGTTGGGTTTCATTTTCATCCAAGGGAGAGGTTATCCTTTCTTCTTGGTGATGAAATGGGTTGTTATGAAGGGCCTCTAAAATTTCCTCATCCATGAACTCATTATCTTCATAACAATTCTCCAAATATTCAATAAAATTCACAGAGTGCTTACAGCAGTCTTTGACCAGCAATAAGGAGGGATGACACTCTTTATACATCTCCTAAAATGCAACATGGAAATCAGCAAGAGAATATAATGAAACATTTGGCAATTTTTCATACCAAGACCATGCTTTTCCTTCTAAAGTGGCCAAAAACATCTTCATGAGACAATATTCAGGGAAATGAAACTTAAGACTGTGTACATGCATATGGAATCTAACCAAATGAAGAGCAGCATTGTCTTTCTTTTCATCTTTAAATATTGGAAGATCATCTAGCCATTCAACCTTTGGCATAGGATTTGGAAAGCCAGGGATATGAGACCGATTCATAGGAGCATACCTGGCATTTTTTCTTGCAATGGAATTCATTTTGAAACTTCATCAAGCTATTGATCTTCAAGTAGTGGAGTCACCTTCCAATTGATTATTTGATGTGTGGAGTCGCCAGAGCAGAAATGCAACCAATATGTGCCTAAGTATATGTTGCTCTCAGACCTTAGAACTGAAACTTTGCCGTTCCTCCCAAGGAAAATTTACACCTTCGGTCCCCGGCAACGGCGCCAAAATGTTATCACCAAAATCGTACCTAATTGGTTGTTGATCAGACAACTTCAGTGTAACTCTTTCAAACCAATCTTTTGATTGAGGCTTACCCTCCTCAACCTGAGAGGGCTCTGTCAAAGGTTAATGATATTGAGTAAAGATGTAGATAGATGGCTAACTCTATGTGTTTTGATTTTGTATGTTTACAGGTTGAAAAGATGGAGGCTTGCTACCATTTGGCTATGGAGTTAGTGACAGGGATAAAGATAACAATAGCTCTTCTAGTGGAAGCTGAGGCATGTATATATTTCAATGAAAGAGTAACACATTCAAGAAAATCCCAATAACTTGAAAATTCAAAGGAAGTCAGAGCATGTAATACATGAATTCTGATTAATGAGACATCAAGGCTATCGAAGAGAAACATTTCAAAGATGGGGCATAAAACTCATTGAAAATACACTAAGAATCTCAAGTGAAGAAAAGTTGTATGTTACTGTATATATCAGTCAATCCAAAGCTTTAAAAAGTGGTCTGCTTAGATAACATTTTCCAACCTGTAGGTTGAAACCAACATTAGCATGTATACATTGGGCTTATGGAGTCAAAGCAATCTCAAAAAACCAGTGAATCTAATTAACATGGAAGTTGAGGCATAGCAGGGTTTTTAGTCATGATACATACACTTGAAACATGTAAAAACACAGTCAGTCCATTTATAAAGGAAGTCAGATCATCTAAAGATGAGTTCTGAGTAATATAGATGAACACCACTAAAAATAAGATATATAAGAAACACTGATAGAATAGGAAAACACTAAAAACCCCTTCTGAATCTCAAGTTGGTCAAGTAGAAGCTCTCTCCATCAACTGAAACAGTCTTTTTACAATATGCACCAGTTTTGCCAAAAAGTCTCCAACCCTTTGCTAATTCGACCTCTTGGCCTTTAATAGACATCTTAAAACATTAGATGATCTCCTCTTAGGCTAGATACATCTAATTTCTAACTACTGACACCTCGCACAACCATAAAACATGAAATTTATGACAAACAGACACCTATCATACTTGACAGTCCTATTTCAACTAGGACTCAAACTCCTTATTACTATCTTTAATAACCTTATCCTAACAACCTTATCTACTTGAAATTACATCATTGAAAAATATGTCATCACATGGTCAAATTTGGATGATGGGCTTGAGCTCTTCATGACCACTTTGCTAACCTCCTCAAAAGCAGGAAACCAAACCCTGTTTTTTAGGCATATGGTCTTTTGCATTCATTGAACTTTCTGACCATCATGTACTCTTCATTTCGTGGTCCTTTGCTGTTGGAATTTGAATTAACACATGAAAAAAATCTTCCCTAGACTCCATTTTTCCAAAACCATCATCAAACTGTTCAAATGAACTGAAAATAGACTACGCTACGAAAACAAGACAGTTTCATAGCGCATTTCATAGCCCTGCCCTTTAACCCTTTTTTCTTCAAAACCTTGACTTATTTCCTTCAAAATAATTTTCATTACCTTTATATATATCCTCCTTAGCAATTTCAAACCTTAATTCATATTTTTACCCCCAAAAATGTGATGAAAAAGGGAAAGAAAAGCTGCTACAGCAGTTTTGTAGAGCTTTTCTCCCTTTTTACACTGTTTGCGCTACGAAACTGCGAAGTGAGCAGTTTTGTCCAAAATTTTCCAAAATGAAAATTGTAAATGTGCTAAAAACTCAAAATAAATGTGATTTCATCATATCACTTGAAAAACAGATTCATTCCAACCTTCTTGAGGTCCCTTCTTCATTTGCAATAGGTTATCCTATTGGTTTTTCCTGTTTTTTCCTAAAAAATAGGTCTTGGGACAAAGCCTATATCTCCTACTCCATGATGTATTTTGAGAAACTGAAGGGGGTTTTTGTAGGCCATGATGTCTTGAATAAAAACCTCTCTTGTTTTTTTGAAACACATCTTCTGTTGTCCATAACCTGCCTTTGAAAAACATGTGTAAAATAGGAAAACTTTGTTTCTAAAAATAGGGCTTAAAATAAAGCCTTGTATCTCCCAACTGATAACACTTGTGAGAACAGTGAGAGAGATTATTGTAGCTGGGGATTTGATGAAGACAAACCTCTTTCATAATTCCAAAATACTTTTGAATTTGGCTAGAAACTAAACTTGAAGTTGACTGCTAAACAATCATGTACAGGACAGTTTTGTAACAGTAGTTTCGTAGCACGTTTTAATTTATCAATTTCTGCCACTTCCTAATGAATTTTAAGTAAATGCGAGAGGTTTTGGTAGCTCATTCTGTTAGGAAGAAAAATCTCTTTCAGTTTTCCTAAATTCGTTTTCAGTTGCTCAGAAACCTCCTTGGAAGTTGACTTCTCAAAACCAGAAAACAAAGTTTTTTCTTCATGACTTTCAGTAGTTTCGTAGCGCAAATCAACTTTTTTGAACTAGTGGCGCTACAAAAGTAAGGTTTCTTGGCTAATTGGCCAGTTTTGATTAAAAAACTTAGGGAAATGAAATGAATGATGAAATGATGAATGAATTGACATGAAAAACCTTTAAAATGGATTTGTTTAACACTAAGGAAGGTTCAAACCCAAAAATCTAATACTCCCTTTTGGTCAAATTCAAGAAAAGATTCCTAAGACCCTATTTTGACCCATGATCAAAAACAAACTTGACACAATGATGTTTTGAAAAAAAATTAGGTGATAACAAGTGGGTTATGTATTTACATAGCATATAAAATATTTACAAATGCTTTATAACTACTGGGGGTGGGATTTATATAATATGATATGTTTTTCGCTTTTAACCTATGGGGAAAAGGGCGGGGAATTATATTTAGCACATGGGTAATATAAACCATAGGTTAATGTTTAAATAATGGGTTTTTGGGATATTTTAACTAAAATGAGTTAATAAATATATGGGAAGGGGTAGTCTAAGGGAATTAATACGTTATGTTAAAAATTAATATGAAATGAAATGTAATGAATGAAAATATATAGAATTAACCTAAGTAAAGTGTAAAATAGGCTTTTTAGCATAAAATTATCCCATCTTGATATTTACACATAAAATTAGGATAAGATGTATTTTGTGGGTTTTTGAGTGTTTTTGGATGAAATTAAATTAATTAAGAGGGGATTTTACTTTTTCTACGCAAAAAAGGGGTTTTACTTAGGAAAAGGGATTATATTTTTGGAAAAGGGTGAATATGCTGAGGAAATGGATTTTATGAAGGGAATCTAGTATTTTTAACCAATCAGTTATTAAGCCTTGGGTCCGGTCCCAACAGAAGTCAGAGAAATGCTTTGAGCCTCTTTAACTGAAGGTTTTGAATACTGGATCATTGTGGGGGAGGGGAAATTAGTAATTTTCCTGATGATTCTTTATTACATGCCTTGCACAACTGCTTCCTACCTACTCATCATTATTCTAACATTTTTTACTTCATTTGCATGGGTGCATTTAAGCTTGCAACCCTAAATCCATTTTTATTTTAAAGCATAAATCTATCTAAGTCTAACCTTATTTCATTTGAGGGCTCAGATTAAACTGTTGAACTCCTCATTTATTCTCTAACTATCTACTAATTTTTCAAGTTTAAATTTTTTTACATATCTTTATTCTCTATCTAAAACATGAAATTCAAAGCATGAAAATTTAAGATTAAACTATTTAACTGATCATGGATTATGGCATTTTGAACAATCTGCACATAATCATTATTCTTATAGTAAAATTAAATAGTAGTGGCATTTTGACTTGCTCACTTTCATATCTTATTATTATCTTTTTTTTCTTTTGGGGTCAATTTTTTATTATTTTATATCTTTTCTTTTCTAAGTCCTTTGATCTTTCTTTTAGGACTTTTACCCTCTTTTCATTTTTTATTATTTTCAAAATATGGGAAAACAACTTGCAGAAAGCAAGTTATGTATAGATTTACAAGACTATCAAAGTCAATTCAAAAATTATGAATCCTATTATTATAGGACCCTAACAAGTGGTTGAAGCTTCATGTGGGGGAGATAGTGCTTCAGAAGAATATTCCACATATTGATCTAGTATAGGAATCCCCCCTTCAAGATGTCAAATCTCATTATCAAATTATTGAAAAGAATTTTCATTTCCGAATCTATCCATGCGATCAAGTTATTTCTCAACAACATTGTCAGTCTTGGAATATTCAAGAAATATCACATATCTAGATACTACAAACTTCTTATTAACTTCATAAAAGAGACGATACTATTTGGAGGTATTTGAATACCCAAAGAAGGTACACTTGTGACTCCTTACACCAAGTTTGTTTCATTTTTCCTTAGGTATCAAGGCATAACAGGTGGCACCAAAGACCCTGAGATGCTTTACCGAAGGAACATGGCCATACCACATTTCATAAGGAGTATTGTTTCTAATAGCATTATATGGACACATATTATGTATATACACAACACATAGAACTACATTAGCCCAAAACATTAGTTTAACATTCATGAAAAACATCATAGAACGTACCATATTTAAAATTGTCTTGTTCATTCTTTCAGCTACTTTGTTTTGTTGGGGATTATAAGGCACAATTGTTTCATGTTTGATCCCATGTTGGTGAATATAGTTTTAAAATTCATTTGAAGTGTACTCTTTTCCATTATCAGTGTGAGTAGAGCCAATATGAGATTGTGCATCATTTTCAATCCATGAATGAAAGTTCTTGAACTTTTGAAAAACATCATATTTGTTCTTCAAAAAATTAAATCAAACACATTCTAGTGTATTCATCAATAAATGTCATCATATATTTATTACCATTTGCAGAACGAACAAGCATTGGGCCACATAAGTATGAATGAAGAAGTTCAATTTTTCTATGTGCTATGGAATGAGAATCATGAAAATACTTTTTGTTATGCTTTCCTAGAATAAAATCATCACATTGCTTAAGTTTCTTAGGAATTGTAGGCAAACCAATAACACCATTTTTCTTCAACAAACGAAGGTTTTCATAGTTCAAATTTCAAAGTCTAGCACACCATAAAATAATTGAATGGAATGTAACTTCATCATAGCGAGAACTGTATGCAATTTTTTTTTCACGAGCAGAGGTACCTTGCAACTTCATAATTCTTTCTTCTTCTTTCCCCGTCATGACAAGTGAGTGATCTGATGTTTTTTTGACCTGGACCTTGCCATCAAAAATATGAATGGAGTGTCCTTACTCGCAGATGTGGACCAAAGACAACAAGTTTCTCCTCATCTCTGGGAGGTATAAAACATCATGTAGAAGAAAGTATGGAAGACCAGGAAATTTGATCCTGGTGGTGCCAAGCCTTGATGGATTGAGTTTTGACTTATCTGCAAAATATACTGCTCCATCAAAATTGTCAGTGAATTCTTCAAAAAAATATCTCCTAAAATTCATGTGGCAAGTTTCTCCTGAATCAAGCAACCAATCATCTTTCCATGAAGCAAGTGAAGCATTAAACAAGTCTTCAGTTACTCCAATATTGAAATGTGCCACAACATAATGAGCAGATTCGGGTGATTTACATTCCCTTTTTCATTGGTTTTACCTTTGCCTTCAGTTATTTCATACTCAATTTTGTCCCAAGGCAAATTACATATGGATGGATCATGTCTATCTCTATTTCAACGTATGCAATGAAGATCAGGCTTTTCTCCTTGAAATTTTCTACCCCACTGCCTCTAAAATTCCTTCTTCCTCTTCCTCTTCGGCCACCTCTTCCTCTAAAAGAATATTGTGCATGATTTTTCTCTCTATGTGCAAGACACACAGCGTATTTAGTATACTGAGGAGTTCTCTTCTTCCTCAAATCCCTCTCTCTCTCATCAAACTTATTCTCAAGGGAGTCAAAGGTAATCTCCTTGAGGTTTCCACTTGCTTACAAAGACTCCAAATAATGTTAATAAATGGGATATAGTGCCTTGACATAAGCTATGAGAGGAATGTCTTTTTCAACACCAGTGGTTTTGATATCATGCATAATGGATCTTACTTCTGATGCTAAAGCAAGAGGATCATCATTTTTCAATTCAAGGTTGAATAATTTAATAATCAATTGGACAACTTCAAGTTCAGAGTGTGAGTCGTACAATTCCTTCAACTTTTTTAAGGCTTCAAAATAATTTGAGAATGGTGAAATATGGCGACTCACCTATTCATTTACCGATGTTTCAATCAAGGCATAGGCCTTGTTGTTCTTATTTTCCCAAATGGTAATATCCTTTTTCTGAATTTGGCTTTTCAGGTGCATTATCTCCTTCTCCTTCACAAACTCCTCTCTACAACTCATTGAAAATAAGAGTGTTTTTAATCTTCCTTGACCATTATGGATAGTTCTCTTTTCCAGAGAGGACTACTCCAACAATTGATATCAGTGAATGCATCTTAAATATGTTTTTCTGTGTAAAAAAATATACTTTGATGGCAATATACTGTGAAATTTTTTAATTATGGTGGTAAAAAAACAATTCTGGTGTATTTTTTTTTAATGACAGAGGTATTATGTGATGGAACTGGTATCTAGGGGAGGGTGTATCTGGGGAAGGGTGTATATGGAACATTTTCGGGTCATGTGTATGCAGATATGACTATATTAAATGTGATTACCAGGATATATGACAGTTGGGATATATATGTATTAATTGTGTATTAAGAGTATGTATGGTGGAGGAGGTATTAACATGAAGGTACGAGCGACCATAGGTATAAAGACTGTATCGTATGGTCCGAGGAGCAATGTTAACTGGGAATATTGTATGGTATGGTACGGGAGTGGAGTGATGGAGTGAAACCATGGTAACCAAGAGTCACGATGTCGGGAGTCATATTGGTGGTATGGATGTTGGGATTCATGATGTCGGGAGTTGTATGTGTATGTTGGGAGTCGTATGGGTGGTATGGATGTCAGGAATCATGATGTTGCGGTTAACAATGGTATGAAAAATGTTGCGCAGTGGTTACGACTGTGACAGAGGTTATGACTGTCGATAAGGTGTGGTATGGGAAGAGCACCAGCTTTAAGCAATGTAATATAATACAAAGGAATGGTGGTCTAAAAAAATTCACACAATCAGTCACGAGGAGTGCAGGGTCAATGTATTTTAATATGAATTGAATATTTTGCAAACATTTCTAACCTAATAATCTTGTTTGAATGGTAACTTGAAATGGTGTGTAGACAGGGGTAGACATCGCTCAACCTCTGGCTCAATGCACCAGTCCATGCTCACCGCACCAGTTTGGTCCATCTTGTAGCACCAACTCATAGTCATTAAATTGACAAAACCGAGGATAGCGCTTGAACACACAAGGCTTGAGGAGATGACGGTGCAGAGTAATTAGAGATGGTGGATATTGAGTCCTTCAATCAATCCTCCAAAACTTTCAAACTATACCACATAGAGTTTCTTATTAACATAACACCAAGGAACGAGAATTACTCCAAGGCTGAGGATGGCCGAAATTTGGCAAATGATGAAAATGGTAGAAGGGATTCACAAGGGCATAACATCTAATTTTGAGAGTTGGCTTTAATAACATTTCAGACCAGGAGGTAACTCCTCAATGTGAATTGTGGTTTTTCATTAAGATTGCTCATAGATATATACGTGGAGGGAGAGACTCTTCGGTTTCACCTCCCAGTGTCTCTTCATATTCCTAATCTCCTTATTTTATATTTACATTATTTTACATGAATTTCCTCATCCCAAATATTAGGTGTCAACACAATCCACTCACATGACAGAGGAAGATTCATTTCCAAAGCAGTTGGAAGAGCTCTGGGAACTATACGAGGCTAGGTTTCTGGAAGATTTCCACGAAGATGTCGAAAAATAGAGGCAAAAGGCATATCACGATAGGCATATCAAGCAGAAATCCTTTAGAGTTGGAGGATAGGTTTTTCTATATGATAGTAAATTCCTAAATATTCCTGGGAAGTTACAAATGTATTGGTTTGGGCCCTTCATTGTGGTGGAAGTGAAAGAATCGGGAGTTGTTATTCTCGCACAATTGGATGGTGTTTTACTGCTGGGATGGTTGAATGGTGCACGCCTAAAACCTTTCAATGGCTCAGAAAATTCTGCACCAAATTGATTGAATCTCTGAAAGGGGATCATTGGTAGGTTTAGGTAGATTCAGTCACTCCTTTGTAGTATATAAGTTGCATCAGTTAATTGAGTTGTTCAGTTGTTCTAGTCAAAGTCGGTCCAGAATAAAATTTCATCAGTTATTTTAGCTGTGGAAGTATTTTCACCCCGCCGTAACTTCTTGTGGTTAGGCAGTCACATGTGTCAGTAGCCGTATCCATAATAATTAAGCAATAATTCCCTGTGTTAGTTTGAATTTGGGCTAAATATTCCCTGTAATATCCCTATCATGATCCGCCGTCAACTTCCAGGTATCTTCCATCATAACACCATAATTACCCATCAATTCCACCTTCCTTTTACAGTTTTGCGTCATCTGAATCAAGTCTGGCGTAGCCATCTTCATTGCTGCCACGATTGAGACCAAGTGGGTACAGTTACTGTATTAATTAGTTAAGTGGTATAATCAAAAACATCGTGTCAAGATTTTCTATTTAATTTGCATGTAAACGATAAGCTTCTCTAAACCAAAAGATCAAGTGGTCAAATTTCCAAGTATGGAGTCTGTATCTAATTTTCCCTACTCCCAGCCTAAGTTCAAGCCCCCCGTGTTCTTTGTGTATCACCGTTGCTCTACATAAATGATGAAAACTGTAATTTATGTTCCATAAGTCGACCCAGATTCAATAATTATGAAGAAATAAAATATATATGGCAAGTACGATAAATTTGTGCTTGTCTAAAATGACCTCCCATATTCATTTCAGTTTCCTGCACTCAAGCGAGAGGTCTACACAAAACCTATAATCAAATTCGATGGGAGCCAATCAATAGAAGTTATAGAATACTTCAACGGAATTTAGAGGTTGATGATGTTGAATTTAAGGAGCTTCCAGTATTCGACATGATAGGATCAATTATGCAATGCATGAAATTCCTCATTAGCAAGATGCATAGAGGGTTGTTATGGTTAGACAAGGAATCTCGATCCATGTTGTTGACATTAAAAGACTCATGGGCTTGTCTATTGTTGGAGGTGTCGTATCAACTACTTCCAAGCGGGGGAAGAAAACGAGTGATGACAACTATTATAACAGGTATGGCACCCAACAAGGAGGCAAGGGCGATGTGATCGAGCGAATTAATAAACCCGACATCAAATTTTCCTGTTACATTATTGTTGGAAAAATCATGTGGAATTTTTCGAGAGGAAAGTGCACGTTAGAAACCATTTCAGTTGCAGAGGCTTGTGTGTAGTGCACGCAGTTGAACTGGTTTAGGTTTTTTCAACAAGATCGTTTTTATTCTTATGAAGATGTGTATAAAAGTGATACTCAATTTATTTATGGATATCTTGTTGTCACATCGACCATGTGGAAATGGTGCCCACCATAGGGCCGGGAAATGGCACCGGTTACTAAATACCAGCCAATTTCTCTCAAGTATGTACCATGGCATACCTGTGTGGACCCCGACAGCAAAGAAATTAATGAGGCATCCTTTGTTAGATGGTATAAGAAGATTTTGGAAGTCACCAGGGCCACACCGAGAATACCGAAGTCCTCCTTGATGACTACTCAAAAAATATTTGGTTCGGCATCAACCATGGCAACACTTGGATATGGCTGAAGTGTGTCCATCCCGACACATTTAAGATGTAGCCCCAAATATTTATGTTAATTGAAGAAGCCTTCCATGTTGAATTATCTTCCTGTCTAAGGATTGCAAGAGAAATTTGGGATGGGAGGTGTCTATACTTGTTTGGAGGAATGGTGCCCCAACCACTACCAAGAGAAACCGCTGAAGCATCAAGGAAGTAGATGGTTGAGGAGACGCTAGAACCATTCATCAAGAGGCTCGAGACGCAGATGTAATCCATACAGGAAACTGTGGTGAATCTCGGTGCCTCAGTAAGTCCATTTCCCACCTTTTCTGAATTTCAAATTTCAATTTTTTCGGGCTCCTTGACTTGTAGCCCTCTTGTTGCTTCGATCCTTGTAGTGGGTCCCCACTATCAGTCAAAACCTACAATTCTGAATCCTCGACCTATTACCACCAAGCCACCATCCGGGTCTAAGAAAAATACTAAGACGACCTCCACCCCACTTTTTGATCTCATGGATGAAGAACCCCATTCACACACCACCTCAGCCATCATCGAGGAAAATATACCTTCCACTTCCATCGCATCACCACGATCACGTAATCCATCACCTCGCACAACCTCCACATCTACCACCATTTCAGACACCCTTCCATATGAAACTATACTTGATACAGAAATGGAAATGGAGGTTGACTCTGTTATTCAATCAATTATTGAAAATACAACTAGGACACTTACATCCCATGTTACAGGCATGGAGACCATTCACACGTCTATATTTTCTTTGTTACTTGAATCAGGTAAGCTCACGGACATTGGGAAGATTACTACCCATCCCCTTCCAACCATATTCCATGCATTACCCTTACCCCCTGATCCCATTTCGTCATCACCACTGTACCCCACCATGATCCACATTGATCTCAAAACAGTTGAACCCTCACAACGGGGGACATTTTCCCAAGATAAATCTGAGAGATCAGTTTCCAGTGGAAAACCATTTCAGATTTGGTTCCTTGGACCTTCCACAATGAACCTCGATGACCTCCAGGGTTGTTCCTCAGTCTGATTGTTTACTTTCATTCAACTTGTTGCACGGCAAGCAGAGGCATTTTACAATGTTATTGCTACTCAACACGAGCAACGGAAGTAGAATATTATTACCCTTGTGGAAAAAAGAGGCAATCTCCTCCACGAGAAAGAAACTCTCCAGGTTCAACTCGACCAAATTATTGAAAAAATTCAGGATCTATGGCCCTTAGTCGCAGAAATAGTCATAGATGCCCCAGAATATTTCTTGGCCTGCACTCTTCTTGAATGCTACAACCACATCAAATCAGCCAATGTTGACCTTGTCTCGACCAACTGAGAGCTTAAGAGAAGTATTGTTTCCACTTAGATGGAAATATTGGATCCTGCCACCCGGTAAGCTGGTGAAATTGAGCAGAAAATAGTAGAAGTAGCAGGACTGAAGGCCTCTATCATCCAAGATGCAGAGAAAGCTTAGGGACTTGTTGTAACATATTTTTGCACACCTAAAATTTTTAATTTTCGTTGAAAAATTGTTAATTTCTTACTAATATTAAAATGTCGAGAGATATATTTATTATGCTTTTAAAAGGTTTATAGCATGGAGTATTATGGTTTTTCGAAGGCCACAACTGTGTTTTCCCCAAAGTTTCAGAGGTTGCAGAACAAAAGTGTGTAGTGGAAGGTGGACAAATCTGATCAAATCATAAAAAAAATTCTTGAAAAATGGACGATTCAGATCTCATCACAGATTAAATGGTCAAATTCTGAAGTGCGATAATTTTTTGGTTGTGATGTTGCAATGCAATATCATCATCGTAATTTCGCATTGAAATTTTTTTAATTTATTGATTAAGTATTCTGAGTTGTATGTTAAACCTTGCGATCTGTGAAATGTTATATTTTCTGATCTATGATATCGCATAACCTTGCGATCTGCGAAATGTTATCTTTTCCGATCTGCGATATTGCATAATCTACGATCTGCGAAATGTTATCTTTTCCAATCTGTGAAATGTTATCTTTTCCTATCTGCGATATCGCATAGTCTGCGATCTGCGATGTATGTAATATTGATTGGTTAGTGATATGAAAAGAGCTTTGTTATTGCGATCACGATTTTAAGATATCAGCTACGTGTCAAGCGATGAGTGGCATCGCACTCAGACTTGATAGTACACTCGTCCTGAGCTCTAGTATGCGATGAGTTGCGCACGGTAGGAAATTTTGTGCGCCCATAACCTACAGGTCCGCACGAATTTGGGTAAATATGTTGTAATGTAACATCAAAGTCACTTCCCTCATATTTCATATTTCCCAATATTTCATTAAAAATCAACTCCCGACCCTACCATATTCTGTCACATCATATATCATTAAACAATCCTCCACTTACTATTCATCCCCACTCATTTCAATTAATCTAATGACCAACATTACGTTTCATCCCCCCTCTGCCATCCAAAATTTATCACCAAGGGGGATCTGAAAAGAGTTGTATTCTAAATCGCTTCCCTTGCTGCGTGGCAGCTCCACACGATTTCGGACCCCTTGCAGGCAAAACCACAAACTGTCCTGCCCCCCCTCCAAAAGCGAATTCCCACAACCGCTTACCATTTAATTGACCATTGCACAATTACCCATCCACTGCTCCATCGCTGCCACTTCATCCACCGATAAATCAAATCCTATCGCATTCATTCCCTCCATAATCTCGTTAAGCATTTAATCTACTTAACCACTGCGCCATTTTTCAACAATTCATGGCAACAACAAATCAACGATTCAATTGGAAGATTCTGAGCATCATCTTCAAATTTCCAAATAGTAAATCCAACAGTAAAAGATCCATTTATAGAATTGGAGGCAGAATATTTTCCAACAACTCAAAATATTCTACAGTTTTCTAGAGATACTCTTTATTTTTAGTTTCATGTTCAGGATTTTGTTCCTAAAAGTTTGTTTCGGTTTAGAAATTTGTACTATATATATATATGGTCAATTATAATAAGAAAGTGTGGGCTTTTGATGCCAAGACTCAACACTTTGTAATAGCTTCTCTTATTAGATTTCTAATGAAAGCCTTCCGGCTCCAGTTTTTGACAGAATTGTGTTTCTAGTACTTTTTTCCAGTATTTCCATCTATGTTTTCTGCACATGTTCAGAGTTGCATAAAAGAGATGGGTAAGAATATATTGGGTTTCAATCTCTCCGAGATCCCCTGTAGATTTATAATTGTTAAAGAGATTAGTATATCAAATTGTCTGTTTGATCTAGCTCCTCTTTGGAACTGGTTATTGTTTGTTCTTATATCTTCTCTTGAATATGTTTTGTTGGGTTGCAGAAATTTTCTGCATGCATACAAATCTCACCAGTTGTTAAGTAGTCAGTCTGGCTGCTCAATTACTAGGAATCTCCCTACATTCTTTTGTAAAACTCTTATACAAATCAAGTCATTCTATCAGGCTAGAAGCTGACACAAGGGAGCCTGTGAGAGAATTATTTTATAATGATTAAGGATTGTCATTAATATCCAACCACCCCCAATTAAAACCATAAATATGGTCATTGCGCTTCAAAGGATGTTGTTTGGTGACAGTGAACAGTGTTAAATGTAGAAATTATATAACTGATATGTTATACATACGAGATTCTCCTGATCACACACTATTTGACTTCATGCACAATACAGAATCTCTTCTACCATTGATCATTAATTGCGGAAATAAAATCAATTGCATGCACACATTAAAACCATAAAAAATTCACACATATGAACACAGTAATTTATGGGAAAGCTTAAAGCTGAAAACCCCCAACTATCTGTATATTATATGTCATAGAGATCTGTTGAGCCCCAAAGATGTCCTTTTCTTTCACCAAATTTCACTTCATTTCCTTTGTCCTTTATCAATTATCGGCTTAAAAGATCAATAGGATTGATTAAAGTCACTTCAAGAATGCATACAATAACTGACTTACTAAACTTTTGTGGTCTTGTTGTTGTAGTGATTTTTTACTAGACTTAGCTACAGAATGCAGCCATTCTGTAGCTAGTCGCATATTCCGCAGCTATCCTTATGTTCACACAGGTTACAGGTGTCACCTAAAGGAAAAATGCATATGGTTGAATTCTAGAACTCAGCTACATCATTCCTTGCCCTCTACGAAGTCTAAACAAAAATCTACAGGTGGTTATGCACGTGGAGGAAACCAAAACTAAGAAGTAGACTTCTACCAGGACAAGGACTCTACAGATGTCTTCAGCAAGTACGAGACCTCAACAGGAGTTCTAATTTTATTTTAATTGAAAAAGACACTTATCCCTATTTCTTCTCAGTGGCAGTTATGTATGTTGCTTATAAAAATAACTCGGTGAACCGAGAGACAGTTAGCTAGTTGATGTTTTGTTGTTAAGTTGTCCAAGACTGTAATACTCTGTTTTTGGAAGTGTTTTCCTTTAATGAAAGAAGTACAAATTTAATACATGATCTGAAGAAATATTGAGGAGATTCGTGTGCCAATCCGATGGTAGAGGGCCCCTACTGTCCGAAAGGCTCTGTGCATATTGTTTAGATAAGTGATTTTAGCTCTGTTTCATTCTTAATTTAGGAAATTTCCTAAACTTCATGTTTATGTTCACTCACATCGAATAGTGCGGTCAATCTTGTTCTTATGAATTGTTCCAAAATATCACTAACACTGAATGAGATAGAGTTGTAGTATTTCAGAGGTTAATTGAATTTTAGTTCAGTTGTAGTATTTCGAAGGCTAATTGTGTATTAGTTCAGTTATGATCATTGCATTTCGAGTTTTATTAATTGCATTCTAGTCCTGTTAAATTAGACTTAATGGCCTTCATTATTTACAAACTGCTCTTGTTCTTAATCTCTGCTAACACATCATTATCATATGAACAAGAATTAGTAATATCATTTTGAGGTCTTGATTGTTTTGCAATTTCTCATAATTTTATAAACAGCCTTTTTCCAAAGCTATTCCAAGAGATCTCTAACCCTTGAATGAGGCTTAATAGTAACATCTTGAGTTGCAGAATGGGTTGATTTTAGTGTCATAACTTAAATTAGCATAGAGTTCCTTACTATGTTGCAGATAATCTTTTCCCAATGTGTTCCAACAAATTTCTAACTATGGATGAGATTTTCTCTGTGATATTATAAGTTGTTGTTTACTTAAAAGAACCTCATTGCATCAAACTTATCATTTTCTCAAGTTGTTCCAACATATCTCTAATGAAATGAATTGGACTGAGTTAATGTTATGAGTTACTTTCCTTGTCAAGCTTTGCAATTGGTGAATTAGCATTTTCTGTTCTTAGGTGCCATACATAGTTTAGAGTAGATTTTTCTCTGTTTTAGTGTGACCAACAATTTCTCTTTGCCAAAAATTTAGTTCTTTTCCTCTTAACACAAAATCACAAAAACACAAAACCAAAAACACTAGAAAGACACTAAACACAACGAATTAGGAAGAAGATACCTAGGCACATACAGTGCACTTCACTTCAACAGTTTACTAGCCTTGGTTGACAATTTATGACATCAATTTAGGAACACTAAGTTGAGCAGACAATATCATGTAAAAATCATCATACAAAGCTCCTCACAAGCTCTCAGTACAATCTCCAATTTCTACACACTAATCAGGTCCGATCTAGCAAATCTCATGCTCCAATCTCTGCCACCTGCTAGCCTGCCTCTACTGCGCAATCACTGCTGAAGAATGGCTCTGAATGAACTTGAATTGGTCCAGCCTTGCTCACGCAATCCTCATTGGCATCTCCAACCACTGTGTGTTGCAAATCATGCAACACTATAGTCACAACCGATAGTCACACTGCTCTTTCACCTACCTCTTCACTGGTCTCCACTGAAACTGTCCATGCACTGTAGTTAACTGATGTATTCTTCAGTTGATTAATGAGTTAATAATTAGTGAACTAATTAATAATTAATTCACACCACTCTCACTAGTGTATCAATCAGTTAGACTAGATACAACTAGCTCAACTATGTTTAGATTAGTTAAACTGAACACAACTCCATTAACTTCCTCAATCAACTCCACCAAACTCTCTCACATGAGTTCTAACTGAAGTATCCATGCAATAGCTCCACTTAACCCTCAAGAATAGTGTAATTCCTTCTATCAGCTCCTGTGCCACATCTGTGCACTTAACTGAAGTGCTCCAAGAGAATAAGATAATGTTTATAGTCCAAATATTATTAAGAGCTAATAATATTTGACATATCTATTTTTAGACTGGAAATCTAAAAATAGATTCCGCCCAATATGTCTAAAAAAAGAAGTCCATCTATTTTTCCAACTTGACCAACCGTCCACAAATAGCATCCTGCAACTCATAGAATATGATCGACATGTTTAAAAATAAACTGTGCGCCAAAAATAGCCTACGGACTCACTTAGTGAAGGCGACTTCTTTCCACTAAGCTCATCATCTTGTTGCAATCTCAACACTCCCTCTCAACAAGATAGGGATTATCTGCCACCCCAATCCTACCTCTGTGGTATTTGAATTTGCTCCTAGTGAGCGCCTTCGTCAAGATATCAGCATCCTGATCCTCCGTAGGAATGTGAGAAAGTAACATGATCTTCCGCTGCACACAATCTCTGATATGATGGTACCGGATGTCAATGTTTTTAGATCTATCATGAAATACTAGATTAACCGAGAGTTTGATGCAACTCTGATTATCACAATATATCACAGTAGGATCTAAATGTGAACCGAACAACCCGACCAGGATCTTCCCCATCCATATAGCCTCGCATGTAGCCAAACTCGCTGCCATATACTTGGCCTCCACTGAACTGAGTGCCATGGATCTCTGCTTCCTGCTGTACCAAGAAACTGTCGTCGACCCGATACTGAAAATCCCCCCAAATGTGCTCTTTATGTCCGTTGGGCTCCCTGCCCAATCTGCATCCGTGAAGCCACACAGCTTCACCTCACCCGACTGTCTATACCAAATTCCATATCCCGATGTGCCTCTGAGATATCTCAATACATGCTTCCCCGCCTTCCAAAAGAGCTTGGTAGGCTTAACCATAGCTTGTGAAAGTTGGTTAACTGCGTAGCATATGTCGGGTCGTGTATTGACCAGATACATGAGCGACCCCACCAACTGTCGATAAACAGTGGCATCCACTACCTCTGCCGATGTAGCATCCTCTTTCCTCCAACCACCAGGAAGAGGAGTGTCGATAGGCTTGCAGCCATGCATGTTGAACTTCTCCAGTATCTCCCAGGAATACTTGCCTTGATACACAAACAGTCCATCACTGCGCTGCCAAATTTCCAATCCCAGGAAATAATGGAGGCCAAAGTCCTTCATCACAAACTCTTTTTCAAGATCAGCCTTGCATGAGAGTATCAATTGTTCATCACCGATCAGTATCAAATCATCTACATAAAGTACAATGATCAGCAACTTACCCTCAACCACTATCTGGTACAGGTGTGGAGTACTAAAAAGGTATGCTTTTGATGATTATTTCAATGGCTTTTTAATAGAATTTGTGAACCTTTTGAATCATGAATTTGGAAAGTAATAAGGAACTATAACAAAACATGTGAGAATTGATGTGCATAACTTAGCCACTCTATAATGGTTATTTTCATACAGGAAAAGGAGACCTGAAAACGAAGTTGCCGCTCCTCCATCCCGGACAAAGGGAGATAATCGTTGTCTCTCTGGACGAGAACCGAACGCAAACATAGGGAAACAGATCAAAGCAAATCGGCTCGGGAAAGAAGGAGAGGACACCAGCTCAGCGCGAAAGAAAAGACAGGATGAAGAGTTAACAGTTTGGCGAATCCCTCAGGATCTTCGATCCTGAGGGATCGCTGCTTTATTTATCTAGTTGCTTGGACATCTCCGCCGTCGTCTTTATAAAAAGAGACAGCAATGTTAGTTTAGGGATAGACAAGAGAGAGATAGGATACGTTTTATGTAATCTTCTGTAAGACATCAGCTTTGGTTATTAAGTTTTGTTGAAGACTGGTTCGATGTATTTTTGATCGATGCATTAATGAAAGCTTGGTGATTATTCCATCTTCGCGTCTGCATTAACTTAAAGCGGTGTATCCTTGGAGGCTAAGGGCCCGGCCCCGAAGGACACTTGCTTCTGTACCATTACAGCTTCACTTTTGTGTGGTTTGTTTATTATTGTTATTTGATAAATTGATATGCTTTACAAGTTCATATTATATGCTCTGTTCAAGTTTGAATCATTGAGGTTTCTACAGATAGAATTGTATGTTGACTCTGCATCAAGTTATTTATCCTTTCAAGAGTTAATCGCACATTCTTACTCTTATATTACAGAGCTGTTATACTAAAACATTCGTGTGGTGTGCGTTCCTAATTTATCAGTACTGTTCTATAATTCAGTCATTGCTTTTGCTGTTCCATTAGTGTGATCTGTGTGAATCGCCTTTAGAGTGACAGAATGATCTTTGATTGCAAAGAGTGTATAGATTGAGTTTGGTTATAACCCGCGGGACTTAGTTATTCAATTGTTGTTCCATTTTAGAGTTGCTGTTCCATTTCAGAATTGTGGTTCAATCCTTTATTCGCTTTGTTGTTTCATTTACTTGCAGTTGTTGGTTTGTTGTGAGAGATGATCTAAGGCTGTAGTGAGCAGTAGCAGTCACTGTCTAGCTCCCAGGCTCGTGATCTATGCTCTAGTTCCTTTTCCATCAGTTTCTGAAGGGATGGGTTATCATTGCCGAACCCTTGACTGATAAGTTATTGAGTTTTCTGAGTGTGTGATTTATTTCTTTAAAGTAATTTGATTTCAGTTAAGCATCCGTTTACTCTTGTATTTCTTAAAGCACTGTACTACTAGCATTACTCCGACAAATGAGCCTCGGATTGAGTCACTCTTTGTAATGACAAAACGCTCTCGGGTTGACATATTAATGTGAGGTAATTAGAGGTGAAAGAGACCCTTTTTATAGCTCTACATTTTGGCGCCGTTGCCGGGGAAAGAGTGAAGCCATTTGTCTTTTTCGGAGTGGTGTACAAGCCTGCTAGGGAGGAGTTGGATCCTAAAAACGGAAGGTAAGAACCTACGTGCAGAGCATGTAAAAGACCTGCTCACTATCCGCTTTCCTAACAGATTTGTTTTTGCTTGTTTGAATAGAAGTTGATAGTTTATTTTTGAGTGCATGACTAAGCAGAAAAGACCAGAAAAGAATATCAAACCCCCATCCAAACCCGAAAAAGCTAAGGGGCCGGTGACCCTTGGCCGAACGACCTTCATAGACGAAATCTATAAGAAAACAGAGTCTCAGCCATCAGTAGGCTTCAAGAAAAACACTTCTAAACCGCCTACTAGTTCCCTTCAGGCCACAGGATCACCATCTGTAGCCTGTGCTGAGGTGCTTAGCCAAACTGAGGAGCAGGACTTTCAAGAAGTTGAAAATTCCACTCCAGAATTATTGCAGGAAGGGAACTCTAGCAACTTTTGTGAAGGAGAAGGAGAAACAGGGGAAATCAAGGAACCAAAATCTCCTCTTGAAACAAATCAACCATTAGATAGCCCAGATAAAGGAAGTGCTGCGAAAGTCATTGTTGAAGAGATTCAATCTCCTCAAACACCTGGTATTCCCATTATTCCAGATAAAGGAAGCGCTATTAAAAAGATCCCCGTCAAAACCGTTCCCACCCAACCTAGGAATACCCTCCTAGATATCCCAGAAGGTTACTGGCATATATTCGATCCCATGGCTCAAAACCAACCAAACGCTCAAAACCAGTCAAACACTCAAACCTCTACATTACAATATCCTATAGTGGATTCTGCAGCAAATGCACCCATGAAAGCTATCCCTCTTCAGCATATCCCCACATTTCACGGACTCACATCAGAAGATCCGGATGCATTCCTATTCGAATTCGATGTGTTATGTCTGGGGTATGATTACACCACCGATCCCCAAAAATTGAAATTATTCCCCTCTACATTGAAAGGGGCTGCTTTAAGATGGTTTATGGGGCTAGGTGGCGGGGTTATCAACAATTGGGATCAAATGAAAGAATCCTTCTTAAAGAAATACCAGGATTATCGTAGGTCTAGAGAATTAAAAGACGAAATATTTCAAATGACAGCCAGACCAAATGAAACACTAGAGGAGTATGTGGAACGTTTTCAGTATAATTTACAAAGATCTCCTTATGCATCGCTACCTTTACTTGATAATGTGTTAAAAACTGCATTAATGAGGGGCATGAAGGAACAATGGATTGAAACATTAAACATTATGGGCAAAGGGGATATTTATCAAGAGAATTTTACGGACATCCTTGACTTATGTATCAGGAGTTCGAGAGGCAGCACAAGAATAAAACCGACAGAATATGATCGGTTTGCAAGAGATAACAAAGTATCAGCAGAAGGAGTAACACGTGCAAAAATTGGAAATTTATTAGAAAATTTTAAAACTGATATTATGGGGACACTAACTACACAACTTGATATTGTGCAGGCTAAACAGAAGCAGCTGGAGGCAGAACAGAATTTGGCAATCTTCTGCCCCCGATGCAGAAAAAAACACAGCCACAAGGAGTTTCCATTAGATAAAGTCCAAACATGCGCCATCTGTACAAAAGATCACCTTACGGAGAGCTGCCCCTCACTTCCGGGATTGAAAGCGGTATATAAGGAAGCAGAAGAAGAACCAGAGTCGGTGAATTCGATCAACCAGCGCCGCCCGTGGAAGCCGAGACAACCTGGTATGTTTCCGGACCCAACCTCTTTCTTTCAAAACCCACAGTATAATGCTCAACAATATGGTATGTGGCAAAATCAATCTCAAACCCCATTTACAAACTGGTCACCACAATCATTTCCTTCTTCAAATCCATGGCTGAATCAAACAAGCCAAACTGGTTGGCCTAATTTCCCTTACACTCCACCATATTGGCAAAATGGCCCGTATCCTTCACAATGGGCTCCCTCTACTTCACAAAGTTCACCCTGGCAGACAAGCTGGCAAAGACCAATGTACCACCCAGCTGGAACTATTCCGCTCCCTCAACCTACTTTTCCAGCTCTAGAACAAAATCCCCAGTCTAACTTGAGGCCGCAACTCCCAGCCCAACCCGATCCCAATCCAAACAACAGGCAGGTCCAATCCATTCAAATCATAGAATCACCAGAAGCAGGACCCGACTTAAGGGAGTGCAATGACCTTCAGTTAAGATCTGGGCGTATAATTGAAACTGAGGGAGATAAAACAGTTCACATTGAAGATCAGTTACCCAGAGAACATCAGTCACAACAAGAGGATGTAAATAAGCAACAAACTCATAATCAAGCAACCACATCCTCTCCTCCATTCCCAGAACGATTAGCCATACCACGATCCATACAATATCCTGACTTTGACATTCTGGGAGAATTACAAAATCCGTACATAAAAATTCCATTCCTCCAAGCCATTCAAGACATTCCCATATACGCCAAAACTATAAAAGAATTGTGCATAAAGAAACCAAGGAGGAATATAACAAATAATCCAAGAGTCCAAGTAGTCGGTACCTTATCTGACCTATTGTCCGGAAGAGAAACACCCCTTAAATATGAAGACCCCGGGAATCCAATTATAACTGTTCAAATTTATGGTCAGACCCTGTCTAATGCCTTAGTTGATCTAGGAGCTGCAATTAATATTTTAACAACTACTACTTGCCAAAAGCTCGGCATTACATCTGTAGAACCCACCTCTACTTTGTTAGAATTGGCTGACCGATCTGTGGTTAGACCAGAGGGTACTCTACATGATGTCATGGTCTCCGTAGATTCCTGGGAGTATCCAACCGATTTCCTGATAATTAATCCAAAAACCCGACTTGATGGACACCCGCTAATTTTAGGTAGACCTTGGCTTGCCACTGCCGATGCCTACATTGGTTGCCGGCAGGGAAATATGACCATAACCAGAGGACCGAATAGCAAAAATTTAGTTCTATATCCTCCAGCGCAGCCAAGTGTCACAATGATTAAAACTAATAAGCACCCTGTATCATATCTTACTGATAACATCAGATCTCCATTAACTATACAAGAGGCACTCGATTTCAAAGATCAAACAGAAGACGATGCCATTAATAATTTCATTACTCAAATTGAACCTCGCACACAATGTCACATGATAAAAGCAGCATTTGATAATGAATTAGAAGAAGATCCCCTGAAAGATATTCATGATCAAATAATACCTGTTACTTCTGTTGCAAATAGTAAAACTGTGGAAATTGCACCGGGGAAAACTTTAAACATCAATGCTAATCTCACACCCGAACAAGAAACAAAGCTCATCCATCTGTTAACAAAATATCAAGAAGCATTTGCATGGGACTACCCTGATATGAAAGGAATCGATCCCCAGTTATGTACACACCACATTTATATAGAAAAAGATGCCAGACCTGTGCGTCAGCCGCAAAGGAGACTTAATCCCCATCTAAAAGATGTCGTAAAAACTGAACTTCAGAAGCTTTTAGATGTGAATTTTATCTACCCTATTTCCGATAGTAAATGGGTCTCTCCACTTGTGGTGGTACCAAAAAAGAATGGGAAATGGAGAATTTGTGTGGATTATAGGGAACTTAACAAGGCAACACAAAAAGATCATTTTCCTCTTCCTTTCATAGATCAAGTATTGGATACTTTAACAGGGAAGAAGTTTTTTTCTTTCCTGGATGGCTTTAGTGGATACAATCAGATTCAGATTGCCCCTGAAGACCAGGATAAAACTACCTTTACTTGTCCCTGGGGAACATTTGCCTATCGAGTTTTACCTTTTGGCTTATGTAATGCTCCCGCCACATTTCAGAGGGCTATCCTTAGTATTTTTGCAGATTTAATCAATGATGGACTTGAAGTTTACATGGATGACTTTACACCATATGGAGATGACTTTGATCCAGCTCTAGACACCCTAGAGAAAGTCCTACAACGCTTCATTGTTACTAGGCTTTGCTTAAGCAACGAAAAATGTTTCTTGATGATGACTGAAGGACTTATCCTAGGACACTATGTCTCAGCAGCCGGCATTCAGGTAGACCTGGCCAAAATCCAAATACTTTTGCTTATTCCCACTCCTACTACTCAAATAGAGGTACGCAGCTTTCTTGGATTTTCCGGTTATTATAGACGATTCATAGAGCATTATTCGCACATTGCTGCTCCTTTATATGCACTGACTGGTAACGTTGATTTTCTTTGGACAGACAAATGTGACCGTGCTTTCGAGGATCTAAAGACGCTTGTATCCACAGCCCCAGTCCTTCGAGGACCAAACTGGGGCCTACCATTCCAGATATCATCTGATGCCTCAGATACAGCCATTGGCGCAGTCCTTGGGCAGGAAGAGGATAAAAAACCATATGCCATCTATTACATTAGCAAGAATTTATCCCCTGCTGAATTGAATTACACTGTTACTGAAAAAGAATTCCTAGCCGTAATACATGCTGTTAATAAATTTAGACATTATATTACAGGCTATCCTGTTATCTTGTATACAGACCATTCTGCTATCAAATATTTAGCAAATAAACCTGTCACAAATGCCAGAGTAACTCGATGGTTAATCTTATTGCAGGAATTCGACATCACAATCAAGGACCGGCCTGGAAAAGAAAACCCTGTAGCCGATTTTCTTTCGAGAATACCAAAATCAAGCGATGCAGCAGCAGTTGAAGATCAATTTCCGGATGAGCACCTGTTTTCTGTTGCCGTTCAAACACCCTGGTATGCTGATGTTGCCAACTACCTCGCAGTAGGTAAATTACCAAAACATTTAACTCCTAATGAGCGCAAGCAGATTATTCAGAAAAGTTCTCGATTTTCGTGGATTGGAGGTTATTTGTTTCACACAGGAGCAGACATGCATATCAGGCGATGTGTTAGAGAGGATGAAATTTTTGATATCCTAAAATCCTGTCACGATGGACCGTGTGGGGGGCACTTCGCTGAGCGTAGGACTGGACATAAAGTATTGCAGACAGGATATTACTGGCCTACGATCTTCAAAGATGCAAAGAAGTTTGTCCAAGCCTGTGACAGTTGCCAGCGAGCAGGACGACCTGGTCAAGCTGATGAGATGCCTCTGAAACCACAGCTAGTCATCGAACCATTCGAGCGGTGGGCTCTGGATTTCGTTGGACCCATCAACCCTTCATCAAATCAGAAAACATATATTTTGGTGGCAACAGAATATGTCACCAAATGGGTTGAGGCAGAAGCATTGCCAAGAGCCACAGAGGATTCTGTCATACAGTTCCTGTTCCTTCTATTTGTTCGTTATGGCCTTCCTAGGGAAATAATTACAGATGGAGGACCACAATTTGTTGGGCATAAATTAGCCGCAACACTTAACAATTATCATGTCCAGCATAAGATCACTACTCCATATCACCCACAGGCGAATGGGCAGGTAGAAAGTAGCAATAAGATAATAGAATCAATCCTAACAAAAACCATTGCGTCACATAGGCGTGATTGGGCCACCCGACTGCCTCAAGCACTCTGGGCATATAGAACCACATGGAGGAGCACCACCGGTTACTCACCTTATCAACTAGTGTTTGGGAAACAACCCATTTTTCCCATAGAATTCGAAATCCAAACACTGCGAACAGCACAGGAAGTTGGCCTAGATCTAAGCGAGGCACAACTCAATCGACTACAACAAATCAATGAATTAGACGAAATTCGGCTCTCTGCACTACAAAATACAGCATTGATTCAACAGCAGCGAGCCAAATGGCATGATGCGCTCATCAAGAACAAAGTCTTCCACGAGGGAGACTGGGCTTTGTTATACGATTCTCGGTTTCAGGACTTCCCTGGAAAACTTCAGACTCGATGGTTGGGACCATACGAAATCCATAAGGTACATGACAACGGAACCCTTACTCTAATCACCATTGACGGTTCTGGATATGCATTCAAAGTAAATGGCCACCGAGTCCGTCTCTATCGTAAACCACTCACTCGGGAATCCTTCTGCCAGCAGCTACGCCGAGATACTGATCTGGAGATCTTAGGAGAGGAAGAGAAATCTTCCTCACCTGTAATTCATTAAGGGTCTATTCTCTTTTACAATTTGTACATAAGTTCTTGTTTTTGTGTGATTCTTGTACATAAGTTTGATTTGAATATTTTCTTGTCATTTTTGATGTTCCTTTTTCTTCCACATAGTTTGATTTTTGCTCTTCTAATAGCATATGCGTGTTTTTTTATGATGTTGGTTTTGCTTGTTTTGTTGTTCCTTTTCTAAAGGAACAGCATTCGGATCTCTGTTGTTCCTTTTTCAAAGAAACGATATTGTTACATTTCTCGCTGTTCCTTTTGGTTACCACTGTTCCTTTTCCTTCAAAGAAACAACGTTATTTTATTGTTGTTGTGTCTTTTTCAACGGAATGGCATGTTGAGTGTTTTATAGTATGATTGCCGTTCCTTTTCCCAAAGGAACGGCATTTGCATTTTTTTCCTTTTTCTATTATCCATCGTTGTTGCTTTTCCAACGAAACACCATTAGCATACTTTTGATCTCTTTTACTGATTTAAATTGAGGATGCTTTTTGCCCGTCTTCTTTCTAGTCTTCAAGCTTCAGCTATGTATTTGTGCGATGAAATATAAAAACACAACATACCGAAATCTGAAAACCATAAATCGCTATATCTATAAGGCTCTGCATTAATAAGAGGACAAATGGAAGGACATACTTATTTCTTACCTTTTGTTGACATGGTTTTACTAATTTTGCCCTGATTGGTTATCTTTATCATGCTGATTCCCTTAAACTTTTTTATTAGTACTTGGGAATAAGAGAAAAGAGTTTATATCTTCCTATTGAGATAATAAGACTTCTTCCACCATTCCTACTCTTAAGGAGTGCTGAACCACCCTTTGTGTATAAATAAGGAAAAGAATTCTATGAAAAAGAAAAAGCATGTCAAGTGTCAAATGCAGGATAGGGGGTCTCATCGAGAGCCAGCCTACCATGATCATGAGGATGGAAGTGAAGTGGCATTCCCATTCTGGCCACCACACCAGGGATATGGTCCAAAAGGTATATCAAACAAACAAACCTTGGAACAGGAGGTCTCATCACGAGCCGGCCTGCCCACGTTTCGCTCTTTCCTCGTGAATGGCATTATGGTTAATTGGTCACCAAGCCAGCATAATGGTCTACATTTTGATATAACAACATTCCTAAGTATACACAAAGGATCATGGTTCCGAGGGTGAAAAACAACTCTGCCAAGGTTATGGACACCCGTTGGCAGCAGAGTAATGTTAATGGTATTGAAGTCACCTTGCTTACACCAATGGGTAAGATACTAACACTCTTTTGTTTCTTATATCCTAGGCACTAATCATATGTCATTTCCCGATTTATACATCGCATGAATATTTATCATTACCAATCATGGAAACGGAAGTGACCATGACCACTTGAGATTGGCAAGTACGATACATGCCCTATCCATCAGCCTCAACTCATAACACAGCAGCCTCTTATATCATACGCGATCAATTCTCCGCCTCGATTTCGGTAATCTGTTGTCCTTTTTCGACATGGCATAAATCCACATGTTGTTCCTTTCTGACTTGATTGCAGACTGGGTGCCGCTCCTTTATTTGCCGGCTGGGACAGCCTATCACACTGCGGGGGGGGGGAGGTTAACCTCATCATTCCCTGTATTACGTGTCAATTCACCATTCGGAAAAATTAGTTTACGACGGTTTTGCATGGTTTCACGGCATGGCATATTTTTATTTTCACACAAGTTGTTTTTGTTGCACTGTTGCATACTCTGTGTTTTCTGTCTCGAAACCTTGCGATTACTCTCTGTGTTTCAAACCAAAAACGTTTTTGCTGTTCCATTTAGAATTCACATTGAAATCATGGGAGGAAAGGCAATTCGAAGTGAGCCTCAACAGCTGACGATCTCCGCTGCTGCCCGGGAGATCCTGGAAAGGGCGGGATGGTTGAATTATTTCAATCGCCTACAGGAAGCTAATGAAACAGTAGCAATGGAGTTCTTGCAGAATTTACAAGATGACCACTCCACAGTAAGAGGGAAACGGATAGCGGTCACTGATCCCATAATTGCAGAAGTCTCAGGACTACCAGCCACCGGACCGGTATGGACCTTAAAAAAGGAACGATTACAGAAGGTCATGGAACTGTTCCAGGACGAAGGCCAGAATTTGACCATTAAAGGAAAGGGAGTTCTGCCAGCAACCCTAGGTGAACCCTGGACGGAGCTAGCAAGAACGGTGCAGAGTTATATTACTTGCGAAGGAAGAAAAAACGTGGTAAGACCACGACACCTTAAACTTTTAGATGTTTTAAAGCAGAGATGCTCTGTGAATTTACCGGCACTCCTAAACTCGTTACTGCATGACGCTGCACAAAGTATGAAAAGGGCACAGCACGTAGAGGCAATTGTTAGTCACCATGGGTTGATTCGACTTGTTGTTAGTTATGGTCTTACCCAGCAGCAGAGCAGCTGGGAAGAGCTCATCGCAATGATTGAGGGGGGAGTGGCAGAGCCATCCCCGAAACGTAGACATTCTATAAGCCCACCAGAACAACCGGAAAAATGCAGAGAAAATGTTGCTAGTACATCACAACAACCAGAGACACACCAAGAATCGGCAAAGCGCAAGCATGCCGTTGATCCACCCGAGCAACCAGAGGAACCCAGAAAGTCAGCTCGGTTGGCTCGGATGAGAGGAAGCATAGATAAGCCCATAAAATCAGCCCGGTTGGCTCGGATACGAGGAAGGCTGGAGAAGCTCCAGGAAAGCGCCAGCCAACCGGTGGTAATTGAGGACGAACAATCCAAAGAGGGGGCAGAGGCTGAACAGGAGGAGGAAATAGAACAGCAGGAAGATAGCCCATTACAAGACCTACTGGGAGAAGATGACTTGGCCGCCATCCTAGCCAATATGAGTAAGTATGGTCAACCTTCTAGTTCAGAGAACCCCCACGACCAACCCCAGGAAGAGAACATGCCTGTTCATGATGAAGAGGAGGAAAATACTGAACGGGAACAATCCGTTCCCATGTCACAAGAGGAAAATCTAGAGGAAGTAGGAGCAGAAACAGCATTTGCTCAGGAAGAATCAGAACCAGTCGAGGTGCATACCCCAGAACAGCCGGAGCAGAGCAGTGAGGAAGAACCCCAAGAGGAAGATTTAGCAACTGGTCATGATCCAGTCCACCATCGACAGACTGTTGTTCCTTCAAATGAAACGATGGAAATTAAGAAGTTGCGGAAGGAACGAACTAAATTGTTAAATACGATAACCCAGCTCAGACAACAAATTAGGATTCTGAAAAAGAACCAGAAGGTAAAGAGGAAAAAGAGGGCCAACAAACGGCCTGCTGTCCAAAACCCTGAGGATCCAGCTGCCGTTCCACATGATGCCGAGGTTCGTGTTAAAATAGAAAAGGATGATAAGAAAATTCAGACAGAGGCACCACCCTCAGGTGTAATAAGGGTTCTGAACTCCAAACAGCATAACAAGAAGGTTCAGGTAAAACTCCCGGCCTCCACTGAGCTATGGAAGAAAGATCCGAAAACAAAATCCTTGCACAAGATGATGAAGCAAGCACAGCAAGAAGCTGAGCAACTTAAAGAACAAACGGTTCCCCGAGAAAAATATGAAGAGTTGCAGCAGCAACTAAGGGACGTCAGTCAATCTAAAAGCCAGGCTTTTGAAGGGTGGATGAAGGAACAAGAGGAAGTCGCACAGGTAACTTGTAGACTAGATATTGCTATCAAACAGATGAATGACTTGTGTTCTTTATACAATAATGTTTTAGCATGTAGGGCCCCTACTAAAAACTATGCTCTGTTTTTATTAGAACGGTATTTACAATTACAAATAAAAGCTGTTAAGGCAGGCACCCCTATACAAATCAACAATGTCAATGATTTTATAGACTGTTGTAAACATTATGGAGTGAAAGTCCAGAGATTGTTGTGTGAACTCTATTTGCACGACCTTGTGCTAAGTCAGGAGACTGAATTGAACCCTGGTCCCTCCATTGGCGATATCCAATTCCAAGCATTCATTTCATTCGGGGTTAATCAGATTAAGTGGCTCAAAGCCTATGATACCTTCCAGAGTCAAGAAAATGGTCTAGATTTACGAGTTAGGGCTGAGCCTAGGAACCCAGTACAGCTATGGACAGCTCCTATAAACCATATAAGGACTCCGGGTGTCATTGAAACATTAGGGCCCATGCATGAGGCACTCATTCGAGAGAGTTTAGAGTATTTCCTTTCCATCAAAGACTTGGCCATTAATGCAGCCAAATTTCGATATCGAATCTCTGATCCACACATCCAGCTCAGAGAACCATTTAAGTATGAGAAATTTGAGTTAGCTGCTGACCATTTGAATCTCTATGGCCAGAGCATTCTGAAAGCAGGGTCATCTTGGTTAGGGTATAGATTTCGAGCTCCAATTATTTGGCACCCTGCACCCGGATACCAGGCTCTGTATGATATGCCTAAGGGGCAAGCAGGTCAGTTCTTTGACTATTTAATCACTCAACATGGTTGTAGGCCTCCGCATGAGACTCCTTCTCCATCATACTCTCTCACTGCATTACATGTCAACTACAATGTTTTCATGAGGACATGAAACAAGGTAAGCAGGGGGGTGTGTGGAGTACTAAAAAGGTATGCTTTTGATGATTATTTCAATGGCTTTTTAATAGAATTTGTGAACCTTTTGTATCATGAATTTGGAAAGTAATAAGGAACTATAACAAAACATGTGAGAATTGATGTGCATAACTTAGCCACCGATAATGGTTATTTTCTATACAGGAAAAGGAGAAAACGAAGAGTTGCTGCTCCAAAGGAAAGGACAAAGTGGAGATAACTGTTGTCTCTCTGGACGAGAACCGAACGCAAACAAAGGGAAACAGATCAAAGCAAATCGGCTCGGAAAAGAAGGAGAGGACACCAGCTCAGTGCGAAAGAAAAGACAGGATGAAGAGTTAACAGTTTGGCGAATCCCTCAGGATCGAAGATCCTGAGGGATCGCTGCTTTATTTATCTAGTTGCTTGGACATCTCCGCCGTCGTCTTTATAAAAAGAGACAGCACTGTTAGTTTAGAGATAGACAAGAGAGAGATAGGATACGTTTTATGTAATCTTCTGTAAGACATCAGCTTTGGTTATTAAGTTTTGTTGAAGACTGGTTCGATGTATTTTTGATCGATGTATTAATGAAAGCTTGGTGATTATTCCATCTTCGCGTCTGCATTAACTTAAAGCGGTGTATCCTTGGAGGCTAAGGGCCCGGCCCCGAAGGACACTTGCTTCTGTACCATTACAGCTTCACTTCTGTGTGGTTTGTTTATTATTGTTATTTGATAAATTGATATGCTTTACAAGTTCATATTATATGCTCTGTTCAAGTTTGAATCATTGAGGTTTCTACAGATAGAATTGTATGTTGACTCTGCATTAAGTTATTTATCCTTTCAAGAGTTAATCGCACATTCTTACTGTTATATTACAGAGCTGTTATACTAAAACGTTCGTGTGGTGTGCGTTCCTAATTTATCAGTGTTGTTCTATAATTCATTCGTTGTTATTGCTGTTCCATTAGTGTGATCTGTGTAAATCACCTTTAGAGTGATAGAATGTTCTTTGATTGCAAAGAGTGTATAGATTGAGTTTGGTTATAACCCGCGGGACTTAGTTATTCAATTGATGTTCCATTTTAGAGTTGCTGTTCCATTTCAGAATTGTGGTTCAATCCTTTATTCGCTTTGCTGTTTCGTTTACTTGCAGTTGTTGGTTTGTTGTGAGAGATGATCTAAGGCTGTAGTGAGCAGTAGCAGTCACTGTCTAGCTCCCAGGCTCGTGATCTATGCTCTAGTTCCTTTTCCATCAGTTTCTGAAGGGATGGGTTAAATAGCCTCGCATGCAGCCAAGCTAGCTGCCATGTACTCGGCCTCTACTGAACTGAGTGCCACGGATCTCTGCTTCCTGCTGTACCAGGAAACTGCTGTCGACCCAATGCCGAAAACTCCTCCAGATGTGCTCTTCCGGTCCGTTGGACTCCCTGCCCAATCTGCATCAGTGAAGCCAGAAAGCTTCGCTCCATCCTCCTATCTGTACCATAGACCATATCCCGATGTGCCTCTAATATAGCGTAATACATGCTTGCCTACCTTCCAAAAGAGCTTGGTAGGCTTAACCATAGCTTGCGAAAGCTGGTTAACTGCATAGCATATATCGGGTCGTGTATTGACCAGATACATAAGCGACCCCACCAACTGTCGATAGACAGTGGCATCCACTACCTCCGCTAAAGTAGCATCCTCCTTCCTCCAACCACCAGAAAGAGGAGTGTCAACAGGCTTGCAGCCTTGCATGTTGAACCTCTCCAGAATCTCCCGGGCATACTTGCCCTGAGAAACAAACAGTCCTCCGCTGCGCTGCCAAATCTCCAATCCCAGGAAATAATGAAGGATGCCCAAGTCCTTCATCTCAAACTCTCGTGCAAGAACCTCCTTGCATGAAAGTATCAACTGCTCATCGCCAGTCAAAATCAGATCATCTACATATAGTACGATGATCAACAGCTTCCCCTCCACCACAATCTGGTACAGGTTAGGATCCGCCTCACTCTTGGAGAATCTAAGCCCGGTGAAGTAGCTGTCTATCCGAGTGTACCAAGCACGAGGTGCTTGCTTCAGCCCGTACAGTGCTCTCTTGAGTCGGCACACATGCGACTCACTGCTGAAGATCTCAAAACCTTCAGGCTGCTCTATGTACACCTCCTACTCAATAACTCCATTGAGGAACGCAGTCTTCACATCCATCTGATGAATGTGCCACCCCATCTGCGCCGAGAGAGCAAGGATCGTCCGTATGGAAGAGTACCTTGCGACAGGTGCAAAAGTCTCCTCATAGTCAATCCCCTCGATCTGTGAAAAGCCACGGGCGACAAATCTCGCCTTGTACTTCTCCACACTCCCGTCAGCCGCCTACTTCACTTTGTAGATCCATCGCGAACCCACCACTGATTTCCCCACCGGTCTTGGGACAATCTCCCATGCACTGTTCCTGACGATCGAATCATATTCTTCGATCATGGCATCAACCCATGCGGGTTCCTCCACAGCTTCCTCAAAAGAAGATGGCTCCGTCACAACACATTGACTCACAAGAGCCATGTATCCAGTGTACCGATCCGGTGACTGTCTCTGTCTGCGCTGTGCTGTAGGTGGTCCTACAACCTTCTCTGCATCCCGAGCCAGTCGCTCAGCTTCTGTAGTGCGCATGCGCCCTCTGATGGTTGGCGCTGCCTGGGTGGTTTCTTCCACCTCCCGAACCTCCTCTTGTGGCTGATCCACATCCGGAAGCTCCTCCTTAGGAACTAACAGCTCCTCATCTGCATGCAAGTGTAGCTCCCTCTCAAGCGAACACTGCATGGCTTTCTCCTCCCGAAATTTTATATCCCGTCGCACAACAGTCTTGCGACTGTCTGACAAATACACCCGATAGTTGTGAGGTGTATCAGTGTACCCCACAAATATTCCAACCTCAGCAGTTGGATCCAGCTTCCTTCTCGCATCCTTCGTCACATGCATGTAGACATGAGAACCAAAGATCCGCAAATGGGAAATATCAGGCCTCTTGCCAGAATAAGCCTCCTCCGGTGTACTCATGCCAAGAACCTTGTGAGGACAACGGTTCTGCACATACACTGCTGTATTGCATGCCTCAGCCCACAAGTGAAGGGGTAGGCCCTGATCATGCAACATCGCCGTGCAGCACCCACGATCGTTCTGTTCTTCCGCTCAGCCACCCCGTTCTGCTGTGGGTTATGGGGTGCGATGAGCTCTCTCCGAATCCCTTCTGCGCTGCAGAACTCCTTGAATTCAGCCGAGATAAATTCACCACCGTTATCACTCCTTAGAGCAATCACCTTCTTCCCCGACTCCTTCTCAACCAGTGCTTTAAACTCACAGAACTTCGCGAATGTATCGCTCTTCTTCTGCATGAAGAAGATCCAGCACTTTCGAGAGAAATCATCAACAAAGATCACATACTACCTGTGCTTTGCTGTCGAAGCAACTGAGAAAGGACCACACACGTCTGTGTGAACTCTCTCAAGGATCGTCGTGGCGCGACTATCCTTCTCGTGAAAGGTAGCTTTCACATACTTCCCTAAAGTACACCCCTTGCACTGATCTGACTGCGCAAGAGTGCCCTTAGGAAGCCCAGTAGAAATCTGCTGCAGAATCTTCAAAGCTCCATGGTGAAGGTGGCCCAATCTCCTGTGCCACAGTTCGCCCTCATCATCCCGGCTCACCACTTCTCCCGCCTTGCATGCCATAGCTACGCAGCCATCTACCTGCAACTGATAAAGGTTCTTGGTTTGAACCCCTATCTTCCGGG